>VXBU01013720.1:251042-346312 GCA_013400315.1 Bombycilla garrulus | reverse complement strand
TTTTTTTTTTTTTTTTTGTTTCTTCTCCTTAAAAAAAAGACAAAGAACAAAGCAAAAAACAACCCAGTCGGTTTTACTGCTCTCAGAGGGGAGCTTGACACTTACTAGACTCTTTTGAAAGCTGCTTTTTAAGATCTGCCCACCCCAAAGCAGTTCCAGGGGCTGCTGGTGGCCACCCTGGGGGCAGGAGGGAGCTTTGCGAGGGCGATGTATGTGGGGCACAGGTTGCCACCTTTGTGTGATATCAAATGTGACTCTTCCTGTTTTACATGAACTGGTGTGAGGTTCCTAAAAATCTTGTGAGGATGCACACAATGTGGAGTTAGGTTTTTTTTTTAATAAATACTTTTTTCTTGCAGTTGATCAGTGTGGGAATAGCAATGGGTTGTAACACTTCCCATTTCATGTGAGGGAATAAAGACTTTTAGAAGAGGATTTGATGACTTCTAAGGAAGGAGGGAGAGGGCTCTTGGCAAATGAAAAGCTCATTATAGCTACAGCAGGGTCCAGAGCTCGGGCAGCTTCTGGAAGCATTCTGCTGTTTGTTTTCCCTCCCTTTCCCTTGGGTCTGGCTGCTTACAGTGCAGCCAGGACCTTGTGCTCCTTTGGGAATGTAACCCCGGGGCACTTGGAGGGTCCAGATGCTGCAAACAACAGAGAGGGACAAATGCTCTCCGTGCCTTTCCAAGCTGCTCCTGTTTTCCAGTTAACTGCTGCATTTCTCTTGCATGTTGATTAATTTCCTGGCCCGTCCTGGAGCCTGTTCCTCCCATTAGAGTTCTTCAGGATTTTGAATTTATTTCCCTGTGGTTTGTTGATTTTTACTTGTTCACTTATATCCCCCTAGTGCTTTAGGGTGGCTGATAGAACAGAAACCACCTTTTCTGAGGATAAAGGGCTCTGGGGACTGTCTGTGGTGCGAGACTGATGCTCCCAAACCATGGCCGTGTGGTGATTGGCCACAGCTGAAACTCGTTAGAGTTTAGAATTTATTCATGCAGATTGGGCAAGAGCAGGAGGCTGAGTTGGACCAGCTGTGGTGATGATGATGAGGAACAGCTGAGCTGGTTCATTTCTCCTGCAAGAGGCTGCTCTCGGTGTCTCTGTACTGCCTGTGCCCGGCAGGGCTGCGTTGCCCGAGGCCGGTGAGCTGTGCTTTGGGGTTGTCACGGGTGTGTTCGTCCAGGGAATGGTGAGCTGGGAGCCGTGCCTGTCCCACCCGTGAACACTGATTTAGTGCTGGCAGCGATGGGGCCTCCTGGAAGGACGGGAAAGTGAAGTGCAGCGCATCAGT
Organism: Bombycilla garrulus; assembly: GCA_013400315.1. NCBI lineage: Eukaryota > Metazoa > Chordata > Aves > Passeriformes > Bombycillidae > Bombycilla > Bombycilla garrulus. The sequence goes on along the minus strand of VXBU01013720.1, from coordinate 345,018 downwards.
TCAGCAGAGAAGCCTTCAGAAACCAGCAGAAAGCGTCTTCTAATTAATTAATCATCCTCCACGGAAAGGTAAATGCCGGCTCTGTCAGTGCAATGTGGTGTTTTAAACACTGGTGCTAGAAAGGAGCCGTGTGGCACCTCTGCCTCTCTGCCGAAGACATTGATGTGTGAGTGTTTGTTAATAGCTGTTGTGTGCTCTGCTGAGCTGTCCCGCTGCTCCAGAACCAGACGGGGTCTCTGATTCTGTTCTGGGTGCTCCAGTGCCCCGAGGCTTCCCTGGGGAGATGCTTCCCTGAAAGCCGTGCCAGGAAGGGAAGGAGTTTGTAACGTTGCTCCTTGCAAATCACCCATAATAAAAATCTTGTTGCAGCCTTTTGGGAGCTCTCGCGTTAACTCGCATTTCTGTGTTTTTGTTGCCTTGCTTTTTCCTGGTGGTTTGGACAAATGTGCCCCTTCTTTAACAATGCTGAATCCTCCCACACTTGGGGAGTTTAATTTTAAAGCAGACGCAGTTTTACCTGGGTACTTGATTTCTGTTTAGCACAAAATGTTTCTGAAATGCAGACAGGGTTAATGATTATAGAAGAGGATGAAAACCTGACAAATTTTAAGTTTCAATTTTGCCTTGGTAATCTGTTCTCACACCTAAAAATAAGTAAATTAAGAATAGCATCAGCGAGGCCTCTGCAAACTGCAGTGACTTTAAAAAATGATGACTTGGGAATACAGTCAAGGTGAATTGTTTATGATTATTCCAGAAAACAAGTTTCATAAATGTCCTAATGTCCTAGGCTACATTAATTATCTATTACTTTTAGTGCTTGTGCAGAGAAAATGCCAGTGTTGCTGTTTTCCCAGAGGCAATACTTTCAGTTTCTCTTGTACAGAAATGTTTTTGCTTTTAATCACTTTTGATTGCAGTACCATTAACAAGTGTGCAGAGAACTCAGTTTTTCTGTTTGGAACAGTTGCTACAGACTTACTGTCACTGAAAAGAAGAACTTGGGTCGTCCTTCCCTAACCTACAACACAGGGAAAAAAACCCAAGCCCAGAACAAAAAAGAATAAAGGAGGTAGGAAGATTGATTTTTTTTTTTAACTGGAGGAGGCTTTGTGGCTGCCCTTCCAGGTGTGCAGGCACCTGGGGGGATTTGAGATTGGCCTCCCCCAAATTCTGAAGGCCTTGGAAGCCCTGTGTCCAGGCCCTGCTGATTCTGAGAACTGTTCCCTGCCCAGCAAAGCCAGACAGAGGGAGCAGGGCCCTGCTCTGACTCAGTTTTTTACAATTTATTTACCAACGTGGGTTGTAGTGGATGATTCTTTTGGGAGGATGGTGTGTGGTGCATCCAGCACCTAGAGAGTCTTGTGGAAATGGGGAAACAATGGATATGGACAAATCCCAGTGCACCTGAGGAATGGATTATTGTGTAACCTGTAAAAATTGGCTCAATCAGACTGGACGTGTATTGAGGTAAAAACTACATAGCTCTAATGAATCCTTTTAAAAGAGAAAGTTAATGTGAGGATTCTTGTTTACTTGCAAATCATAATGGTAGAATGGCTAAAACAACTAATGAAATACTCACTTTCATAGGAAGGCATTTAAAATTCAAAGGCAAAGCAATATTAAAATGTTCTATTTGAATACATTTCCATCATACAGATTTGAATAGTTGCTTTAGAGACAAAGTACTTTGGGTTTGCATCATCATATTGTATATGAGAGTAGAGGAAGGAACACTTTACATTTCCTTTTATGAGAAGAATTTTTGCTTAAATCGTTCCTTAAGAATTTTAGTGGGTTATTTCTGCCCCAGAGTGCACACACAAAATATTGACGTAGGTATCAAATCATTGAATATTTTTCTTCAGTTATGAAGAGGATATTATTTTGAAGTGGTGGTGATTTTCAGTGCTANTATTTTTTATCACCACCCAGCCTGGGAAAGCAGAAGTGGCATTTGAGCTCTGTGTGTCTGGCTCAGCTGTGAATCAGCACATGACGTTAATAAGCATTTGTGGACTAAATATATTTTTAAGCTGTCTGGCTGCTTGCTCTTGGTGAGATTTCTGAGATTAATGGTCCTGAAATGTTACTCACGTTTTCTCTTCCTGCACAATGAATCTGACCTGTGCAAGCACGATTATATTTTTAAATTGCTGTGCAAGGACTTACAAGAGTGAAGATCAGGTACTGTTTTTTTTTAAGCTTGTAGGCAAGACATAAATTTATGTTAACTGAAGCAGTGTTTGCAGCTAACGGTATTGATGGTTTTTCTAAGCATTTCAGGCTCTTTAGGAGAGGGAACAGAGTGTATTGATGATTAATTTATTTTTTGTGTAACACTTTGGTAGCAGGTACTGGTGTTGAGGTTTGGACCCAAGTCCCAGTCAAGGAGTTGTGCTTTTATTTGTGTGGTTGTGGACCCAGATTTTTGTGTTCTGGTGCCAAACACGGCTCCTGCTGCTGGGAAGGAGCTGTGCCCTTCATGACCTGCAGGGGAAGGGGATGTTTCTGCCGATGGGGAGTTCAGTGAGACAGAGGCAATTTTCATGTGAGCATGTGGGTTTTGGAGGCTCACAGGTGACCTGGGGGATGTGCCCCAACCTTCCCTGCTCCATCACCCTGTCAGACCTGTGCTGTGAGAGCCCTGGCTCTGCTCTGCCTGCAGGACAGAGNGTGGTGATTTTCAGTGCTAATTTTGTTGTGAGCCTGAATGATTATTTTTTTTATCTTCTGATTTTGACTGTATTAATCTTGGCAGCAAGATCAATAGTCAATGAAAGAAAAGAAAACTAAGATTCAGTTTCAGATAAATTCTGATCAGATCCTAAACCACAGGGCCACAGACCAGACCTGTGGTTTGCAGTTCTGACAGACCCAATCTAAAAGTTTCATCATGGAAGGTTTTGACATGGATTAAGCAACTTGATGCCCAACACTTTCAACAACAGTATTTTTATTTTTATTTTTATTTTTATTTTTATNATAAATTTATGTTAACTGAAGCAGTGTTTGCAGCTAACGGTATTGATGGTTTTTTTAAGCATTTCAGGCTCTTTAGGAGAGGGAACAGAGTGTATTGGTGATTAATTTATTTTTTGTGTAACACTTTGGTAGCAGGTACTGGTGTTGAGGTTTGGACCCAAGTCCCAGTCAAGGAGTTGTGCTTTTATTTGTGTGGTTGTGGACCCAGATTTTTGTGTTCTGGTGCCAAACACGGCTCCTGCTGCTGGGAAGGAGCTGTGCCCTTCATGACCTGCAGGGGAAGGGGATGTTTCTGCCGATGGGGAGTTCAGTGAGACAGAGGCAATTTTCATGTGAGCATGTGGGTTTTGGAGGCTCACAGGTGACCTGGGGGATGTGCCCCAACCTTCCCTGCTCCATCACCCTGTCAGACCTCTGCTGTGAGAGCCCTGGCTCTGCTCTGCCTGCAGGACAGAGAAACAAGGAAAAGCCAAGGCACTGAAAGGACCTAAATGCACCTGGATCTACTTGAGGAGATCATCAGAGGAGAGGGGAGTGGAGAGCACAGGTGTGTGCCCTAAAGTGCAACCCAGCTGCTTTAAAAGCAGCATTAAAACCAATTTGCAGTGGTTGGAGGTTAAGATGAGACTGCCTGAAGGAATCTCTTAGAGAGGCAGAGGGCAGTGTTAATAGATTCCTTCTGCCCTCAGCCCTCCTGACACAAATCAGCCTTGGGGGGGGAGCAGGTGGCTGGAACAGGAGTGTAAATTGGTGCCTGGCCTTTCCTGGGCTGGATTTGCTCTCCTGGGTGCTGCTGGTTCAGCAGCCCTGTCTTTGTTCCTGTGGGAGCTGCTGTCTCCCTGCTCCTCCAGGTGCGGAAGGATTTGTGGGGGTTACAAGGGCAGCTTTAGCTCTGCTTCCACCCTCTAACGTGGGATCCTGGCCAGGCTCTGGGGGCTCCCTGGAGCAATCTGGGATGTGCTGGCTTTGTCTGTGGTGATGTCTGCTCTCTGGAAGTCACTGAGCTCCGAGTTTGGAAGGGAAGTGTTGTACAGAGGGAGCACGTGAGAGTGGTCAGTGCAATGTGTGTGTTTTTTCTTCTCTCTTTTTTTTCCTTCTTAATTTCCATGAGTTAGAGATGACGATGACTCATGGTTTGGAACACACTTTAAATCCCTGAGGTGCTTATTGCCGCCTACTATCACGTATTGAATTTCTGACATACCGGAGGGATGTCTGCAGAGAAACTCTGATGTGCAATTATAAAATGTTGTAGCTTTATGTTGTTTGCATAGGAGCCATTAGCATGGTGTAACTGGAAAAATAATGCAGCTTTATTCTTGCTCTTGATTTCCCATGGGCACGGCAGTTCAGCAACTGTGTTCTGTCTTTTTCTAGGATGTTGACACATGTGGACCAACAGTGACATCCTTTTCCAGCAATGCTGTCTTTTCTCCCTCCTGCATTCAGAAGCATCTAGAGAGATTTTTTGCAGAAGGTAGGTTCTGACATTTCAGCCGGATGGCTGTTCTTTTTCTTCTGGATTAGAAAAAAACCAGTTTAGATGTTATTAGGGAGAATGTTAATTTATCTGAGGGATACTGACTCGCTGCTGAGGAGAGGGGATTAACCTTAGCTTGGGTTCCACTTGAATAAAGGCTTGGGGAAAACATGATAAAATGGATGCTGGAGAAGGGCTGCAGGAGCTCTTTGAAAAGGGCTTGGCAGTCACAGGACATGGTTGGCTTAAATTGCATAGATGTGTGCATTGGTAATAAACTTCTTTTGAAGGAAAGCTCATGCTCCTTGCCTTTATCTGCTTAGTCAGCATCCTTTTCTGCTTAAAATCTTTCAAATTAATAAATTAAAAGGGAGAATGGCTGCACAGGATGTGCAATTAATACAACTTTTAATTTAAGTCTTGAGTGAGTTTTTCTCTCAAAAAAACTCTTAACCTTGTTGATTTTATTTGTATTGAAATGAACAGTAGTACAGTCTCGTTTACTACCATCAAATTGTAATTTCTACCTTTCTTTGTCCTCTGAACTTTAAATTTGTTTTACATTGCCAGTAAGATTGAGATGCAGAACTTCCCAATAAACAGTGTGGAAGGGGAAGCTCAGCACTTAAGTGGTTTTTTCCTTTATCAGAAATGTTTTTTTTGACTCCACCAATGTTTCTTTGGGCTGATACCGAAACTTTACAATTGCTAGGTTTTCCTTCAAGAGCAATGAATTGCTGGGAAGAAGAGAGAGAATAAATGAGTTTGGATCTGAGACCATTCACTTACCAGACTGAAATATGTTTTCAGTCTCTCTGGGTTTATAGCTCAGGGTCACAGCAGTTACACTGAGACTGTAGTGGCACCAGCTCTGTATTAACGTGCAATATCTTTATCAGAAATTGTTGAAAGCTGGGGGTGATTTGACTGCCTTAATTGTCTCCTGTCAGGAAATGGGCTCCCCGTGAATTCACTGCCGTTCTCCAGGTCGATTTCCTTCCTGGAGCCTCTCTTTGGGATTAGCAGAGCCCAGTGCCAGGCTGGCTAGGCTGCTCCCAGTGCTGTGTCTTGTCCCTGTGTGGAATACCTGATTTCCTCGGGAGAGAGCCCGGCAGCTCCTGCCTGCCCACTGCAGCTCCAGAGGAGCTGTGCCCGGGTCTCTCTGGGATCAAAAGCAGCCAGCAGCAGCTTTAACTGAGGAGCTCATGCTCAGAGAGGCCTTAATTGCCATGTGAGTTTGTGCTGCTGTGCTGAGGGGGAACATCTGTATCCCCAGAGCTTTGCCTCCTGTTTTAGGTCACACACTCCCCCACAGGCTGTTGTAGAGGGAGTGTTTTTCTCTGAATTAGCAGTAACAGCAGAGAAGAAATGCAGTCCTTGGCAGAGCTTAGAGTTTGCTTTGCCCCAAGGCTGAGGCTCCACTCATTTCGCTTGCCTGAAGGATTTTACAGGGCTGCTGAGGTGCCCAAGTGGTCATTAATTCTCTGGGAAGGTGAGGGGAAATTGCCTCCAGAACAGCGTTCACAGGAAAATGAATCCCTGCTCTTGCGTCACCAGAGAGGAGTAACGTCTGTGAGTTGGCAGGTAGGGAATGTAGGGAGAGAAATGGGTTTTAAACCTTGTCAGGGAATGCAGTGCTCATGGAGACAAAAAGCTGAACTGCTATGTCCAGGAAAATGCTGTAGGCACCAGGTAATTTCCCCTCTGTTCTGCCAGCATCTCCGTGCAGCCCTTTTGTTCTTCCAAACCTGGAGGCTTTCAATCCAAACCACAGGACAGAATGAAAATGGTGGGAGAATGCTCCTCTGCAAGTCATCCTTGGGAGTATTTTGCATAGAACTGTTTCAGTATCTAGGCAGGTGTCCTCAATAGGCTGTGAGCAGAGCCTGAGGGACGCGTGTGCGGACGTGAGCCGTGTGTGCCGATGATGGGAGCTGTGGGAGCCAGGGGGATGCTGTGTGAAGAGGAGATGGTGTTGATACAGGATGGGAGGGACCTGCTGCTCTGTCCCTCAGCATCCTCACTTCCAGCTGTCCAGGGGTACTGTGTGTTCTTCTTGTGCTTCCACTGCTCCTGCAGCTGCCTGCATGGGCTGAGTGGTTTCTGTGTGCAGGAAGAGGCAGAGGCTGACACTGGCAGGAGGATGAGAGGGGAAGGTAGATCAATCCAAGGGTGCCTCAGAAGATGTGAGGCAGGCTGGGGACAGGGGGTTTGTGTGCTGGGGGAGTGGTGTCCCCTCTAACACCACTGAAGGAGTGTGTTGTGTCCTGTCAAGGAAGCACAGCTTTGATTTTCAGGTGCCTCCTTCTAACGTCCTTCCAGCACTCCCTGCCTTGCCTGCAGCACCTGTCCCTGTGCCATGCTGGGCTGTGAATTCCACCCCTGGCTGTGTGATGTGACCAGCTTTTCTCCTTCCAGAGCCTTATGTGCTTTTATATGGACCCAGATTGGGCCTGAACCTTGTATTTTCTGCACTTTGTACTTACCAGGGGACTTAGTGCGGGACCCATGACATGAGAATTGAACCCCTTGTAAGGGGTGAGTTTGTGGAAACCGACTAAACACGGAGGAATCTGGATTCATACTGGATCTTTCATCAACTGGATTGAAAAACTCACTGTAAATAGTTAGATCAAGGGGATAACACTCCAGGGAGCTGGGTGATGGCTGCTTTGGTGCTGGCAAGGAGAGGAGCCCTGTTTGGCAGTGTAATGGAGCAGCACAATTGAGACATTGCCCTGTCCCAGTGTGTAAAGGTTGTGGGTTAGTGTGCCACTAACCACACCAGGGAGAAGGGGGAGCTGCTGAAAGGTGAGGAAAGGGGAATGGGATCTTGTAAAGGTGGGAGAGAGGTACAGGTAAACCCAATTAGACCTGACAGGACACAGATATCTGTTTGGAAAGGTACAGAAAGATCCCTTTTCAAAAAGAAGGGATCTAGAGTCTCCTGTATAATCTAGCACTATGAAACTTCTCATGGAAACACGGGTGAGTTTTTCTTTTGGTGGTTTTCCTCCTTTTACAATAGAAACACAAGACACCAGGAACTGTTTGGACATACGTCTTCAACTGGGAGGAAAGAGCTGTGATGCTGCTGTGGTTGTAACCACAAACTAACTGACAGTTTCCTGCTGCAAGTAACTTTCTATAGATCTAAACCTCCTTCATTTGTGTTTGTTTTTCTGTGCTGTTTAAATATCTGAGGAAGATTGTGTTGCTGCTAGGCTTCTATTTTTTAACAAAGTCTTCGTTATAGTTTGAGGGGGGAACGAAGAGAGATTGTTACAGCACTGATACAAATTCAGGTGGAGTGCAAAAAGTTTCTGTGTTTTACAGTCTGGTTTAATGTAGAAGTGAAGACCATTAAATATGTGTCAGACAGGTTTTGCAGTTACATTTGCATGTAGAAAGCTCTGTTTTATTTCTGAGGAGAAAAGATGTCATCATGTGAATCTGCTGCCTGTGTGGCTGAGACGCTTCATCCAGTATTTCCATGGCATCATTACTGGTGTCTAATTCTCCTGCCTCCTTCCCACCCTTCTCCCCTGTGATGTGTTAAATATCACAGCTGCAAAAATGAGGGCACGTTTTTTCCCTGCTGTTCCCATTCCAGCTGGAAAACTTGGACAGAACCTTCCCTTGTGGTTTGTGATACTGTAAATAAAGGCTTGGGAGGTCACACGTTTTCCATCTCAAGTTGTTTTGATTCCAGTGCTGGAATGGGAAAGGAGGAGGGAGGAGAGGAATAAAAATAAAAACAAAAACAAAACCTCAAACTGTTGTAGCTTATTGTGGGAAAAAGAGCTCATTAATGCAAAGGGGAAGCAATTGGAAGCAAGGCCTTTGCAGAGAGGACTTAGTCTTTGACTGAAGCTGCAACTTGGATAATTAGGGTCAAAGATTTCGAAGGAATCTTCTATAAAGCTTTGAAATAAAAGTTATCTGCAAAGCAGAGGTCCTGAACACCAGCTCCTGTTGCTGGGGCAGTTGCTATCAGCCTAAAAAGTGCATCAGCCTGACTCTATAGGCGTGTGGGTGAGTAATTTTACCTGTGTCCCTCTGAATATGGTTACTCATGCTCTTAAATGTCAGCTAAGTGGGCTTTCAGCGTGGAGTTGTGAGGTTGTGGTTGTAGGTCTCGCTGGCTGTGGTTGGGTGAGCCAGAGTCGTGGTCACAGCCCGGGCAGTACCCCACGGGCTGGGGCGTGGGGGGTGAGAGCCCTGTTTGCACATTTTCTCCAAATTAATGATGCAGTTCAGCCTTCTGAAAATCCCCACAGAACCGTGGCTGTTGCTGCTGCTGTGCACAGCTGGTGTCTCACATCTGCAGGCTCAGGCTCCTCAGCTGTGTCCCTTCTCATGTTGGTGTTTGAGGCTTTGCGTACTCACAGAAAACATGGTTCAGGCTCAGCCTTGCTGTATTTCTCTCTTTTGATATCTGTGTAATCATGCCTTGGATTTACTAAGAAATGAGCTCAGGACAAGGCCCACTGGGCTTTACTACTTGGTGGTGATGTGCTGGGTGTGATGAATGCTGGCTTAGAGAGGAGACACTAACACTCACTGGCAACTGTGTCGCTGACTTTTGTGGAGTTCCGAAGAGACCTTCTGGTAATGATTTTTTCTGTTGGCTTTTTTTATTGAAACAGGATACAAAATGTGAATATAATTTGTCACTGCAGAGCTCATGTTGTACCTTGACACTACAGAAGTATTTCTTTTTCCATAAACTGTTATGTTTATAATGTACAGCAGGAACAAAAGAGGAACATTCCACATCTAGATGTTAATCTCTGCACCGGGTAGTCTTTTGATTCAGTAACTTTTCTTCCTTGATCTTCTTTTGAGTTTTTTTTTCTTTAATAGGCACAGGACATATGGACATAAAAAATAATGGCCCAATTTCACCCCTGCTGTAGCTCATTGACGTCATTAAAGCTACAGCAGGGATGACTTGGCCCAGATTCTTAAAAAATAAGACCTGATGAACAACCCCTCCTGGAAAAGCTCTGTGGAGAAGGTTGTCCTGAGCGCAGCATAGAGCAGAGGAGATGCAGCTCACCCTGACATTCGATCCCATTCCCCTTGATGCCTTCCAGTGAGATGCTGGGCCCTTTCTGGAGGGGACAGAAGGCTGCAATGTGTTCCAGATACACCTTTACTGTGTCATAATAGCGTGATTAAAGGGGCAATTAATGACCGGAGAGAAGGGCAATTAATGACCGGAGAGAAGGGCAATTAATGACCGGAGAGAAGGGCACTTCGGGCAGAGGCAGGTCTGTGTGGAGACCTCACTTGCTCGGCAGCTGTGGGAGCTGTCTGTCCCTGAGGACTGGGCTTGGCACACGGTGAGGCAGAAGATGGAAATGTGGAATTATCTGTGAGAAGCTGCTGCCCTGAGCAGGTTTTTGGGAAGATGGTTTGAGTGTGTTTTGTATTTTTGTACTTTTTCCTCGCATCCTCTGCGATGTCTGGGTATTGCCTCACAAGGATCAGCCATCTGAATGTGGCAGTTCCTGGCATGAAGGAGCACTGCAAGGTTCAGTATCTCAAGGCAGATCTAAGGTGCAGCTGCTTTTTCAGGGCGTATTTCCCTCCTTAGAACTGGGCATAGAAATAGAAATTCTAAGTAATGTAGATCAAAAAAGGCAACATGGACCATAGTGAAAGTAGCAGATAGGACCTTAAGTGCCAAGTCTGAATTAAGCTGAAAAATGTGCTTTCAGACCTGAACACACTGAAAACAGAAAGGTGAAAATATGAAAGGTTCTCAAGAGCTGTTGACTGCTTTCTGTTTACTAAAATAGTGGTGGCAATTCATAGATGGTGACTCGGAAAATCTTCACGCTAACGTCCAAAGTGTTTTGCTCACTGTTATTTATAACTGCAGGAAGAAATACTCTTTAGAGAGCAGTCAGAGCCCCAAAGCTGTTTTCTGAGGTGGGTGAATGCCTGTTCACTTTTTGTACAGCCAGTATTCGTTGCCCAGGGTATCTTTAATTTAACTGAATCCTCGGTGGTTATAACTGTGTCTGGCCAAGACAGGTTCTCTTGCAGTGAGTCCAAGAAATCAGATAGTTCTTCAGATGCCAGACTCTTCTGGTCCACTGAATATAACTGCAAGAACACATAGTTCCCAAGGAGGAAAATGCTTACTGTGTTTTGGTGACAGCTGAAGCTAACTTGGAGGAGGGCAAGATGGAGCAAATGGCACTTGTCTGCTTATGAGAGCATGTTCGTTTTGAGGGAATTTGAGTTGGAAAGTTTTTTGTGGTGTAAAGCCAGAATAGTGTCAAAGTGATGTTGACTAGTATAAACAGTGAAGGGAGAATTGGATCTTTAAAATATATTCAGTCCTTTGATTAGTTATCCAAAACTCTGCTGGTATGACAGGGAAAGAAATCTGGGCTTAACCTGATAAATGTCCTTCTAACGTTGGAAAAAGTTAGAAAACCCAAGAATTTAATTCATGATATCCAGAGAGGCCATGAAGCAGCTGGCAGCAGACTGCTAAGGAAGAGTATTAATCCTAGAGGAAACAGGAGGAAAAGGTAACTGAAAACTCAGCAGCCTTAAGAACTTTTGGAAGTAAAAGATATATGATGTAACTCAGATAAAGGTGATTAGCTTATTTTGTTGCACAGAATGCACCCTTGTCTGATTAAACTGTGTTGGTTTGAGGTTCTCTTTCCTTGTATTATCATCTTCATCCATTTCAAGCTCCCCTGTGTCATTGTGGGTGGACCTATTTAGGGTCTAACCCTGCTTTTACTCAGGTTAAAAGCAAAATTTGATGGGTGTGAAAAGAACCTGCCCTGGGACTTGAAGCGAAACCCCACCATCTCTCTCTAACCAGACTGATGAGCAGTATGGATTGAGTATTTATGCCAGATCCAATAAAACCTTGATGATTGCAGAGAAGGGTTGAAGAGAGGATTCTACCTGAGTAAAAGAATGTATGAAAATTTTAAATTGCATGTCTTTGTGACTGACCTGTAGCAGTTAATTTTCCAGAGCCAAGGCTACATTGTCACGAGTTTTAGCAGAGTAGAGAAATGATTAATTCCTGGGGTATACAGAGATCTTTCTTAATAATCAGAAGCGTGTCATCTGGTTGAAAATACGATTTTTCAGGCAGGAGGGGAGCTGTAAATGGGCAGCAGCTCGTTGTTATGGATGCAGTGAGGCAGAGCACACACATCTCTCTGAACCAAGCCCCCTCTCTGTGGCACTCAGGCGGTGCTGGGAAATGATGAGCTCCAGCCAAGTCTGCTTTCCCGTCCTGGGGAACATCAGCGCGTGGATGTCACGCTGCACACGCGTCCCCAGGCTGAGGAGGTTATCAGGGAGATAACCTGGCTGAGCCCCAGCCACTTGTGATGGGATCTCAGCTTCACGGCCTCCAGTGGAAACTGCAGGAAATTCCAGTTCCTACTGAGGCAGCGTGTTCTGTGCAGGGGCTGTGAGGGGAGAGAAGGATTCACCAGCAGTGCTGACAGACTCGTGTACCTCTTTGGTTTGTGAAGAGTTATGAGTTGAAATCAATATGCAGATCAGGAGTGCTCTGAGTACCTAAAGAAAATCCTCTGACTGTGGTTCCTGCATCATCCCAGCAGTTTATTAAAATAATAGAAAGAAAAAGAGGGGGAGGCAAATACCATCTGTATTTATTCAGATTAAAAAGGAGTGTGGGGATGGAGCTGTAGGGAGAAGGGGAACTGTTCAGTGCTGAAGCAGAACTTGCAATTTATTTGATGGGAAATTCTAATCTATTCTGGATGATTTAACTGTTAAGCTCTAGATTCACTTCAGCTCATCACCTGCTAAGTGCTTGTGTTCCACTGGGTATTCTCAAGCCCTGTAGAGGCCCATGAGGTTCAGCTCTATTGCTAAGAGCTCACAGAGAGTAGGAAAGAGTGAGGTAAAGGAAACTTTAAAAAAACACTTTGTGTTTATAAAAGAACAAAGAAAATAACCTTGAAGATAATTTGAGCCACCCCCTTGATCAATGACTAGTTTGTCCACTAGTTCTTCCGTATATATAGCTAGAATGCAGCCTACCAATAAAAATTCATTTTGTTTCTTACTATTTTGAGGTTTATTTTGATGGATTATGTTTCTAGGTAACAGTTGAAGGTTATTTCTGGGAAATGCTGCCAGAATGTTTATTAACATGTGACTAGACCCAGGTAGAGTCCCTTGAGAAAATCTGGCTCTTCTGTGCACTCTCAGCAAGGGGCAGTGACTGTGCTGAAGGGTGAGATCTCTCCCAGTTCCCTGCCCACGCTGGGCCTGGAAATAACTCTGTCAATAGGAGAAATGTCACAGCGGGAATGACTCGCTGGATGTGCCCAATTCCATTTATCTAAATGAGCTGTGATCCTGGATTTAACGTGCTGTTTCATAGTTAAGATAAGAGTCACATGGATTAGATTATTGTTGGGGAAAAAATAGAGGGGTGCTGATATAAATACTTCTGTGAGAAGTTTGGAGAGCATTAGCAAGTCTTTTTACTTTTATGAACAGCAGTGGTTAAAGCAGTTTCCTGCAAGAGATGCTTTCCACATGATAGGAACTCCAGTCATTAAAAAAGCATGAATTGGATTAAGAAGTGTAGGGTTATTTTAATTTGCCTTTGAGTCTTCAGATGTCAGTGCAAGCTTTAATCAGCAGCAGTGCCAGTGAGGAGCTACCACGTGAAATGGAAAGGGAGGATGTGAGCAGAGATGCTCCTGGCTGAGCGGTTCAGGGGCTCCCCTGCTCCCTGAAGGGTCCTGCCCAGCAGCACTCGGTCCTCCAGGATTGCACGAGCACTCGTGACCCTTCTGTGGCCTTGTCAGCAACAGCCAAAGGTGTCCCTGTGCTTTGTGCAGCTGAGGCCGTGTTCAGCAGTGGGGTGGGTATTCAAGAGCACTCCTGCCTCGGTGTGAGAACGTGGCAGAGATAGTACAAGTCTTGTGACATCAACAGCTGGCAGCTGACTGTCTCCTGGGCAGTTGTCTGATGCCTTTCTTTCAAGTGAACTTTAAAATCTTATTTCTTCTTCCTTCAGGGAGCTTTTTCTGCATGTGAAACAAACTCCTTGAGCCCCTTGTCTTTAGTTTCTCATCACCTCCATGGCCTGTGGTGCCCAGTGCTCTGAGCTGCGTTCCCTGGGGTTCAGTGGGAGACACAGCAATGACAAACGTTCACAGCTCGAGTTCTTGTTTCCCTGTGTGCTTAACAAGCAAAACGTCATCTGTGTTGTGTCAGAGGCAGCGATGAGCACTTCTCTCCTTCCCTGTGCTCTCAGGGCACGGATGCTCAGTTTTGGCCCGGTACCAGTGGTTGTGTCATGGGATTGTCCCTTCTCAAGGTCGTGCTGGGTACAGCCCTGCTGAACTTCCATAACCCTGCGGGGAGGGGCTGTCCCAGCACCGTGACTTTGCTGGGGGCACTCCTAATGCTCGTGTCTGGGTGGGTGGCTGTGTCCTGCAGGTCATGGTCAGGGAAAAGGCAGATTCCCTGGACAGGGTGGCAGGAAGTTCAGCAGGTGGGGCAACAGGAAGCAGTTCTGTTTTACTGAGTTCAAGCTTAAGTTTAAGTTCAAGCTGTGCTTGTTCTTATTCCTGCTCTGGCTCTGTGTTGGCAAAGCTTGTGTTTAATTTTGTGGGATGTTCAGGGCAGTACTGACATCTCTCCAGACAGCTGTACTTACTCCTCTTGTTATCACCAGTGAACAGCCATGGTGATAAAGGAGAGGCAGAAGAGCAGTCAAGGATCCTGATACTTGGGAACAGGGCAGTGCTTTCATTTGAATTTGTCTCTTGTAACAGGGACGGTCGAGGCACTGTGGAGATCTGCTTCCTTGAAGACTGAAATATGCTTTTATTGACTGGTGTTGAAATCATGATGGGAGAAAGGAGCAAAAAACCATTGGGAAGCTTCCCTCCCCCCATCTTAGTGCTGCCTTAACAGCTGCCTCTTTTGTGAATTGATCTAGCCCCCTGTGCCATTCTTTCTTTTAATATAACCTTGCCTCTCCTGCAAATAAATATATTAACTTATTATCACGGTTGCCTTGAATCAAGCATCTCCAGTGTTGCCAAACTCGTGTTGCTGGTGGCTTGGGGGGATGTTGTGCCCAGCAGAGACACAGATGTGCTTCTGCTGCATCATCTGCACTGTGACCATCTGACACTGGCCTTCCTTTTGCACGAGAGCAGGATCTGGTCACTCACACAAATAAGCTTTCATAATCCTCCCTGCCATGCTGATTTAAGGGAAAGTGTCAATTCTCCATCTCCTTCACCCATGCCATCACACACCATGACTGCTCCACTTCGCAGCTTTCCTTGCCTCTGGAATCTGCCTCTTTCCTGTACCAGTGCCTGGCATCAAAGTGCAGCTTGGGGGAGTGCAGGGTGCCTGCTGCTTTTGCTGAGCTGTCACCTGGGCTGTTCCCAGTCACCCCTGAGCGATGAGGTGCTGATGTCAAAGCAGAGGAGTAACTCTGGCCAGGGGCTAAACTACATCGAGCTTTCGGAGATTAAACTGATTACAGATCTCTCGTAAATAAATCTTTCTGTATTAATAAATAAATGCCTGCAATAGTTGCATTATTACAGTTCGTGGAAGCTTTCAGAAAGAAAAATTTCCTGAATGAGCCATTTCTGCAGCCTCAGCCGGCTTTTAAAGATTGGTGTCATTAATTGAATTTTGGCTTTTCCTCTGGAATGGAGCCTGTGCTCTTTGCTTGAGCATATGGATGTACATGAAAAAGAATAGGAGGAGATAAAGTCTTCAGAGCCTTGCATGGCTTCTGTGGCCATCAGGTTACTGGGAAGAGAGGGCAGCCTTTCGGTGGGGCTGCCTTTTACTTGGGCCTTTGAGAGTTTGAGGCTTTTCCCACTGAAGCCCACGTCGTGGTTGTTGGTTGTGCTCTAGAGACCTGGCTGCTTGTCTGCTGCTGACTCATTCTTCCTGCAAAATTTCTCTTAAAAAACACAAAACGTGGTCTATGTATTACAAGTAGCCAGATCCTTCTTTCTACAGGGAACGATACTTGTTGGAAATCAATCTTGCCTAATTCAGAGCATCGCAAGTGTAATAATTAAGTGCTCCTTAATTTCCATACTCATTTGGTGGGGAGATAATAGCTTCTTTTTTAAAACTGGGCTTTGCCTTTTGAAAATACTCTGACCAGCATTACACAGAAACCGTATTGCAGCCCACCCTTAATAGCCACTGATTAGAGGGTCCTTTGTGAAGTGCTGTCTGTTTCTGACATAAATTAATTAATATGGAACCAGCAAAATTCCAATGGAAACAAAACAGAAGTAAATTTAATACCAGATAAATGTGTGTTTTGGGCTGTGAAAGTGATCATGAAACTCATTTCTTAACAGGACTACTAGAAGAACAAACAAATCTACAGCGATATGGTCGTAACCCTCAGCTAGAAGTGTATGTTTGTGGATATAATTAAACTTGAGTTAATAATGTATTGTCCTCAGTCTTGGCAGAGAGCTGTACTCGGGCTGTGGCTACACGTCCAAAGCATTTCTACCAGATTAACTCAGTGCAGCCTGGTCAGGAGCTCTCAGAGCACTCGCAGCTCTCCAGTGACTGCCCTGCATCTCTGCTCCTGCCTCAGCTCTGAGAGCACGTGAACCCTTTGCTGTGGCCCTGGGTGGCTGTCCCTGTCCCTGTCCTGCTCGGAGACAATCCTTCAGCAGCAGCCAGAGGAAGGTGCAGTGGGTGAAGGTGATGCTTCGTGATTCACTTTTTGCATTGCAAATCCCATTTCGTAAGTAATCTGCTTCCACCCGTACCTCAAAGGATTTATTATCTCTCAGGGCTTTTCTTCACCCTGGAAAAAAAAAAACAAAAGATCATCAGTGTGTTTGAAACCTCTGTGCTGAGCATTTTATGATTAAGTTGTAATTTTGAAGTGATGGGTTTGGGCATATAGTTTTCACGACCATCTTTGCTCTCAGTGGTCATAAATAGTGGTTCCAGCTGTAATGAAGTGCCGTGCTACTTACTGTGTTCTTATCATTGTGTGTGTCTTTTGTTTAAATTACTAAATCACAGTGGCAATGGCCATAATAATGTGGTTGTTTTATGCCTTGGAACAGGGGAAAATAATTTTATTTAGTTGGAATAATGTAATTGTAACGTGCCTCTGGGTTAGAGTTAAAGGGGGAGGTGATGCAGGTGGCTGGCGAGGCAGGGCTGTTCTCTGGATGATTTTATGCAGCAAATTCCACAGCCGTGGAGTGGCAGCATATTTGTTTTTAATGGAACAACTTGTGAGCAAACACTGGGATGTTTATGATGACAAGGAAAGCACTCGAAAAATAGAGACTATAAAATCCCACTGGTTAAGGGCAGCACATGGATAATTGGCTCAGTCAGGTGCATCTCAGGGGAGGGGATGTGGATCTGAGATCTGGCCTAAGCCATTACAGGCAAAACACTTGAGCTCTTTGCACCTCTGAAGGCTGTCTGGAGGGGAGGCAGCTCTGCCTGGGTGGTTTTGTGAGGCAGAGTGCCAGGGAGGGACTCGGAGATCCTCTGATGGAAACTGCTTTAGAGATAAGGTGTTTATTTCCCCTTTTGAAGGGAAAAGATGTGTGATGGTTTCTTGAATCAGGATGACTGCACCAATTCAGATCTAATTTGATAGATGAAGTATAAAGGCCCAGTGAATGACCTTCTGTAAAATACAAGAGTGCCTGAACCATTTGTTCTCTAAATCTTGCTTCAGATCTCTGTATTTCCTGCTCATGCTGTTCATTAGTCTCCTGAGCCCTGTTGTTTTGGACCTGATAATGGATAGCTGAGTGGTGATGCTGAAAACAAAGCTCCTGTATAAATAACCTGCTTTTCTCAGCCTAAATTCCTGTGGGTATGGGGCACAAACCCTTCTCTTTTTACCTTTTTTTTCATTTGTAGCTGGTCTCTGACATCTATTAGTGCTCCTTAAGTAGCCCCTCCAAGTCCAGTTGATTGAGGCATCTCTTCCCCTGGTGGAAGCTTCCACTGCTGTGGCTGCAGCACGGCCTGTGGTTTCTTTACAAATGAATCATGAGGGTTTTACAAGCTGTAAAACTTCTCTGGAGAGCTTAAGGGTGTGACCAGCTTACAAGCGTGGGTGATTTTTTAATTTTTTTTTTTCTTCTTCTAGTTCAGGGCTGAATATATCCTGAGTATCTGCTTGGTGTTTTAGATTACCAGCAGGATTTGTTTTTCCTCCGGATGGGATGCAGCACAATCCCAGACTTTTGTGGCTGCCTGCAAAGCTTTGCTGGGACTCCCTTGGGGACTCGGCATAGGGAGTGATAAAACTTCATTAGTGTAGATTCCTCCAGCCAACATAAACCTTTTATGAGCAGTGAGATTGTGCATTTGGAGGATAAAATTGCCCGTTTCTCTGGCTGGGCTTTGCTTAAGGTAAAATGTGTCTCTTTGCCTTCCACAGCAGCTCTTTGCCCAGGCCTGGCGAGGCAGATTTGACCAGTCCAGCTTGGTCCAAACCACTTCTCTGAGCTGTTTGTTCTCTTGGCATTCCACAGCCGGTGGCAGAGCTCTGCAGAGGGGACTGTGGCTCGGCAGAGCCTTGGGCTCATCCTGCAGCTCTGGGCTCTTTGGCAGGCAGGTGACAGCTGGGAGTGTTGGCCATGCTGAGGTCTGGGATGAGCTGGCACATCCCTGCTCGGCTCTGGCGTTGTGCTGGGCTGGGGAAATCTGGGAACCGAGGCTGTTTGCAGTAGCTGGAGCTCTGGTGGACGCCTGTAGGAGCATTTCTTGCACAGTGTCCTGCAGGGCTCATCCCAGGTCCTGCAGCCGGTTCCTCTGCTCTGACTCTGCTCGGCTGCTCCAAAGGGAGACTTTCTCCAGAGCGGGGCACTGGCCAAGAAATCTGGAGCTGGCAGTGCTACAGAGCTGGCAGAGGACAAACCGAGCAGGTAGGAACTGTCAGGAGCTCTGGGAAATACACAGGAATATTTTTCCCCTTTTTCAAGCATATGCCAAGGGTAGGTGGTTCAGAAAGGGAATACCTGGCACAATGTGATGCCAACTTACCCAGCTGCCCTAACAGGATACTTTTGCCAGGAACCTTTGGACCTATTCTTCGTGGTGTAAATAAAATCAAATAAATAAAATACTTGTTACTATAAATAAAATGAGCATGATTACCTGGAGTCTCTGGAGGCGCCTCACACGGTCAGCATTTGTTCCCTTTTCCCTCTGCCAGCAATTTCTGGAGAAAGAGGGAACCATCAGTGTGCACAGGCATCAGCCAGGCAGCATGGAGGCTCATAATAACTTTCTTCTATGATAAAGGAGATATTTTTATAGTCTGAATTCTTTATTTTACTTTCCCCCTGGTGGGAGAGAATTACTGGTGATGATAGTTGGTAGACCAGCTCCTGTTGGGAAGCACTGAATGGAGGAAGGATTTATTGAAGAGAATGTGTTGCAAATTCCTTTATAATGCACGTTTTTTCTTTCTCCTTTATTTAAAGAGGTTGTTTATAACTAAGAGACCATTAGTGCTCAGGAGGTAATTTTGTTGTAGCAGTACCTTATTGAATGAAAGCTTGGTAGTCTGTTTCTGGATGGAAGCCTTGGGAACAGCTCCTGTGTAATGCTGTACCTAAGCTTTTTTTTTTTTTTTCATTTCTCCTTTTTTTCTACTTTAAATTGCGGTTGGTGCCGTTCCTTCCCATGTAGTTGAATGAACAGCTTTGTGAAGTACATGTCAGCATTTGAATTATGCTTTTCATTTGCTGTAGCCAGTTCCAGGCCTCTCCTTTCACCCCCAGGGTTTCTGGAAGGTTTCTTGACAAATCTCTCTTTTCACCCCCAGCGGCCCAGAGACAAAAACCCAGGAGCCCAGGAGCTCCTCTGTGTGCTGCTTGGCTGCTTTGCCTGGCTTGCTGATGCTGGTAGAGAAATTCTGTGATTTTTGCAAAGGGTACTAAAATTAGGGGGTGGCAGAACTGTGCTCTGAAGCATCCTGCCCAGGTTACTGCCCACAGCTCAGCCACTGCTAAGGAGCAGTCAGAACTTACTTCTACACCAGGGGAGTAAATAACACGGATTAACTTGCTGTGTAAAGTGGGGTTTGTTACTTCTGGCTTGAATACTGACCTCATAATCCTATGTTTAAAGCACCTGCCAGTCTTTCCCCACTCTAGCAGTTAAGAGATAAGAGAGAGAAGTGGAGAAGACTGAGGATCCTTGCAGGAGCTGTGTTCCTGTTTGGTTTAAAATAATCTTTCATGTGATCAAAGAAAGGGTGATGTCTTCCTAATTATCTCCACTGTAAAATCTTTTGAGCTGTTGCTGCAGGATGTCTAATCCAGAAACCTCTTTTGGTGATAAAAACGGTGAGGGAAGGTCATGTGTATTTTACATCTTGCCCCTTTTACCCTCCCTTTATTTAAAGCATTTGGGATGGAATACACTGAGCTACCCAGGTGCAGAGGATATTACAGATTTCCATATTGCAAGCCCTAATTTTAGCTTCTCTCCGCAGGGTTCATGCCAATATTCACCCACTCGCATTTGCACTTTGGGTAGCACTCATTACACAGTGTGAGCTTCGCACATGTGCCACTCCTCCCGCAGCGGGGTTTGTGTTCCCACAGCCAAAGCGAGGGGGCTGCGTGGGGCAGGGGCTGCTGGGAGCTGCTCACAGCTGGGGATGTGTCCCTGCCGGGCTCGCTGCAGCCTCCTGGAGCCGTTTGGATCGGGAGCAAGGGGAAAAGAGCTCTGTAATTCCCTTCTGCTCTTCCGTGAAGTGGAGAAATGGCTCTGCCGTGCGCGTTGTGCACTTTGACTGTGGAAGGACTCCCAGTCCAATTTGTCAAGGCGCAGACTTGACGTGAGTCCAAATGTACTTGACAATAGTCTCTCTGCTGTCAAAACCTCTCCTCCTCCTGTGATAAAAACACAGCTCCAAGAAACACTCCTCTCCTTCCTTCCTGTGGCTCGTAAGAAAGACTCTGCATCCCAGAGCTGCTCAGGGGAGGAAGTTTTTTCCTGGATTGAGAGCACTTACCCGTTTCCCATTAAAAAGATTTGACAGAGCAGCGCATTCAAAACAAGATGGCCACAGAGAATTTGGATTTATGCTTTCTTTAATTGGCCCACATAAGATTTTATTTACTGATAGTGTCCAAAGGGAGCTGTCGAAATATTGCAGAAAGAGTGAATGTGTCCATTGTGGTAATGTGCTTTTGATAAATGCATTATGGCATAGTTATGAAGTCAGGAAGAAGCCTTAATTACTGTTATGAAGCCATTAGAGTCTAAAGCAGCAATTTGAGCTCTTGTTGCAATTGTTTTATATTTCTTCACTTAAGACTTTGCACCAAAAAAAAAAAAGTGCTTGTTTTAAAAGGTAATTTATGCCTTTTATTTCCTTTGCTTTTTTAAAATGGTGCAGAAGTGACTGTGATAGCAGTGAGCTCCACAGATTCACATAAATAAAAAAAATTCCACAACCTTTGTGCAGAGCATGTACAGGGAATTCATACAGGGAAGTGATGCCATGTGACCTGCTGATTGTTTTCTTCTATTACTCATATGGCATAAGAAATTACTGAGCTTGATTCTCTCATGATAAGGAAAAAAAAATAGAGGGAGAGGGAAGGATTGGTCTCCAGGAATCTCATGTAAATATTCCTCTGGGGTGTGAGGGAAGGAGAAAGACTGGTCTTGGAAACTTATTAATGAAAATTGCTTTGGGAGATCAGTTAGTGTTATAATAACCTGCAGATGGGGTCAACAAATTGTCTGTCCCTGGAAGCCTCTGTTTTCCACATCAGCTGTTCCCCAGCACAGCCAGAGTCTCACTTGAGTCTCCCCTGACAGCCACCACAAAGCAAATTGTTTGGAGCTGACTCTTCTACCAAAAATGTGTGCCAAAAAGGAGCTTTGTTTTCAGACGGTTTTGATCTTTTTATCTTCTAAGTTATTCAGCAGAAAGCTGTTTAATGCTCACTCACCTGTTTTTAGTGCTTTGTAAATGTTATTTGGCTCTCGTGTAGCATATTAGTTACAGCACATGTTAATTTAATGGCATGAACTCTGTTGCCCTTCAGCATACAAGCATCTTAATTTCAAAAGCAAAACTGACCAACGGGGTTGTAAATCAAAGGTTAACAGGCATAGCAACACGAAGGCATTGTTTGCTTGGTTGTTAAACTGATAGGTGAGCTGCTTTCTTAAATGGAATATTTCTTTAGCAACAGGAAGGCTCAGTACAAGTTGTACTGTTATGAAAAGGAGGAATGAATGTTACTTAGTGTTTTTCCAAAGCTGATTGCTTAAAATAATTGCAGGTGCACCACTGTAGCGCTGATGGTTTTTACAGCAGCTGTGGGAAGCAGCTGTGGGTGCCTGCAGCCGCTCTGTGCCAGCTCTGAACTGGCTCACTTGGCCTCAGTCTGGGCTCTGACTTTGGGCTGTTTCTTGGAATAGATTGCCCAGAGAAGCTGTGCCTGCTCCGTCTCTGGAGGTTTCTGTGATTTTAGAGAGCAGCGAGCTCTTTGCTCACAAGCTTTGGTTGCAGAGCACCGGTTAAGAGCCTTTCCCAAGAACGGGAATATCCGTCCTTGCTGCCCCAAACCTCCCAGGGCACGCAGGATGGGGCTCCACATCCAGCACTGTGGGCAGTCTTGGCTCATGTTGTTCATGCTCAGCCCCTTCAGTTGACACTCAAAAGATGTCAGAGATGTTGAGAATGTCTGCTCAATACCTGCGCCAATTTTTAACTTCTCCAAAGTGTGTTTATCTTTGCTGTCCAGGGTGGTTTGTGAGGGCTTTGCTCTTGGGATGGTTTTTCCGGTTTGATTCTGTTACAAGTAATTAAAAAAAAAAAAAGGCAGCAAAACCCCTCCCAAACCAACCCCCCAGCCCCCTCCACCCCCAACACTTAACTATTCCAAGGCTGTGTGCTTCTCCTCCCCATGTGCTTTCAGCTGGGAAGGTGATGATGGTAAATATCACAGCCTTGTTTCCAAAAGCTGTTGGGTACGATCTCTCACTGCAGCATCTGAAGTATTACTGGAAATACTCACAACTGTTGCAACAACATCTCCGCATAATTTTTCTTTTCCAAAAGTCTTTCCCTTCCCTTAATTTTGGGTAGAAGACACTAATCAGAGAGATTCAGGTGTCAGCAAATGTTCCAAGCTCTTGAATCATGCAGCAGAGTGCGAGTGCTGAGGCATTCCCCTTCCCTTTGGATAGCAACATCAATTCTCAGAGTGCCCTGGTAGTGCTGCTGCAATTATCACCATATCTGTGTATTTTCAAACTGGAGGTGCTCCCAGTTATGATGTTTGTCCTGATTGACTATTGTTAGAGGTGTTCTGGAATTTGAGTTGACTTCTTGAAGTCTGACACACGGCATAAAAATTCTCTGTGTGCCTCATCTCTGTAGAGTGACAACACTACAGATTAAACCGAAGCATTTCTACTCCCAAGGAGATAGGCTAAGTATTTTTTCCTCCAGAGTACTCCACACTGTATAGCTCTACAATTAAAATGGATGTATCTTTACCTACTTAATCTAATACCTATTATTTCCTCATTGTTTCAAATTTGAGTAGTTTGGGGCAGCTCACACTTCAGAGGTCTAATTTAAATGAATTTGTTCTCAGCTGTAAGCTTGTAGACGTGTTAGTCAGGTAATGTGAAGCTCAAAAGAAACACTGGAAGAGTCCAGAGAAATGTAATGAGCTGATTCCTTTGCTCTCCAGGCACAGTTCTGTTGGGTTGTCATTGTTCCAGTCTGTTTCACCAGCCTCCAGCACAGCCCTTCGACAACTGTGCGTGTATTTATTCATTCAGAGCATTTGGTGTCAGTGTCTAACTTGCAGCCTGGTGCTGTTTGACCATTTTCTAGTTTGTTAAAATGTTCCCCAGAGGGTTCCTGGCGTTGCAGCAGCTGCTGAGTCTGCATTTCCACTGACGGGGCTGCCCAGTTTGTCCCTGGCCCAGTGAGGGGATTTAACCAGTTCAGCTCTGTCCCTTGCAGGGTTCCCTGGGAAGTGTTTCACCCCAGCTGCACACACACACCTCAGCAGACGCTGAAACCAGGCACTCGTCTTCAGGCATTTGGGGCAAATGCCGCCAGAAAATGGCACAGAGGACAAAAAGTAAATTTGCTTTCTAAAATCCTTTCAGCTATTAACTATTACAGATATAATTAGAAACCCAGGCAAGGATTATTATCCTATAAATGCCTTTCTAGTCTGTTCTGCTTTTGTAACCTTTTTTTTCATCTGTCATCCTGCCTCGCTGCGTTGTTTCTCCTTGCAGCCTGGCGTCTCCACCATCGTGTCCCATTGCTGCCTCGGTGCTTTGCACTGACTCTGTTTGCTTTTTCCCTCTGTTTACGTCAGAGCTGTCGTTGCTTGGCTCTGCACTGGTGTTCTCATGAAGCCACCATCACTCAAACAAATAGGTGGTTCTTATTGCTGCAGGAAAATGAAGAGCTGCTCTCTGCAATCGCTCTCTCCCCAGGCTGCACATCTTCCGCCTTTACCACTTGGTCGATAAGGATTTTTGGGGCTTTTTGTTTTGTTTTTTAAAGTGCCTCAGAAAGTCGAAGCTTTGTGTGAATTGGTCCCTGCAGGTGCTGGTGTGGGAGGCAGAATGGGTCCCTCAGAGCAGCGATGCAAGTCCAGGCTGGAAAACCTCCAGGAGCTGCCTGGACAGGGTGGGAAGGAAAGTCACTGCTTTCCTGTGAGAACACACCACAGTTTGGCTAAAGCAGACACCTGAGAGCCCCTCAGTGTGTAGGGGATGTGCCTCAGCCCCTGCAAGTGCACCTGAGCTCAGATGGCCAAACCCTCCCCTGCCTGTGGTGTCCTGGAGCTCTGGAGAACCTGGGTGAGGAATCATCTGATGTGTGAGGACACTGCCTGAAAAACCACAGGAACCACACAGCTTTTCCTCGCACAGGCGATCACCTCAGGCAGAACCTCTGGAGCGTCATTTCTGTGTGCACTTCCACGTGTGTGTGTGTGTGTCAGTGAGAGCTGAGGGTGCTCAGCAGGACGGGGATCCAAGGTACACGGGCTGGGGCGCCCATGAGCGATGGCAGCGCCTCGTAAAACAAACAACCCCCCCTAAAATGTGCGCTCGTGGTTTCCCAGCCACAGCTGAGATGCTCAGCCCTGCCCACAGGGAGATCGATGGTGTGTTTGGACTCCCTGTTGCTCTCCGTGGAGGTGAGTGTGTTTATGTTATTTAAGGAGTTGGTACATAATCAGTCTTAAAATTAACTGCCTGCCTGTTGACTTGTCACCCTGTGAATGAAAACACATTGCTTGTAATTTGTTTGACATGATTCTGTCCTGTTGTCAGGCTTCTAATTACATTTAGAACATAACCCAGATGTCTGTCTGTCTCTTTTTTTTTAATTATTATCATCATTATTATTATTTATCTTTTTTATTGTCAAACATGGAAGGAAATATTTCTCTGAAGTGATGGAAGTCTGTTTGTTCCTCTCTGTTTTCAGGAGATTAGTAGGCGGTTGCAGGCTTATCTCTTAAAACTGTTCCTTTTAAAAGAAGGTGTCACTTTGGGCTTCCAGAATTGCTGATTCCTTGTGACTTTGCACTGACCTTCTGTGTGCTTTAGGGGTATTGAAATATGTTTCTATCTACATGAAAGCAGATAGAAGGTACTGCTTTCTAAATACGATCACATTCCCCACCTTATTTATTTTTAAAGAAGAGATAAATTGCTTGTGCTTTTAGAAGTCTAAAATATTAATGTATTTAAATATAACAGTGAAAGAGAAGCGAGGCAGAAGGGGTTGCCCTTTCCAAATGTGCACAAGTGAGCAATCTTTTATGGAAGCCATTGGATAAGCCTGTCATGCTCCTTGCCAACAGTGGCTTTTGATGATTAGCAAAGGAAACTCAAGCTGCTCACTGTGAAGTTTTATTGCTCCAGCCCTATCTGTAGCCTGAATTTTCCTCAAACCACAAGATTTTAAGCACCAGAAACATTTTTTTCTATGGAATACTGCATCACCAATGTGACCAAGCCCAGTTTTCCAAAAGCATTAAGTCACTTAAGCATCAAAGGGCTGCGACTTCCTTAGTGGGACTTCTGAGCACTTCACCTCTGTTGCCACTTGGAGAAGACTCTGTTGCCCACTGAACAAGCTCCATTCCCTTTGTGGTGGTTCTTTTAAAGCTGGTTTAAGTTTGCAAAGCAACAGGAGTTTGTGGTAACTCCTTTCAGGGTTTAGAAGCTTGACTCTTGGTCCCTGCTGACTTGGGTTTTTTGGTGTTATTGATCACCAGCTGTCCTAGCTCTGAGCTGTGGAGGGTTACTATTATACTTGGACACTGTTTTCTTAGGCAAAAGAGTCAGATCTGGCTAGTTCCAGCAGGAGACAGATTTTTCTGTTCTGCAAAACCTTATTCAAACAGAGCTCGTGGTAGGGGAGAAGGTGAAAGTGTATGAAAGGCACAGTGGGCTGCCATGGGAGAGAAAAACTGGGAACAAAGAATAAAGGGAATAAAGCAAATGTTCAATACAAGTAATATATGTGAGCCTTAGGCATGAAGACCACAAATTATTATGTGCTCCCTGCCATTAGTACAAATACATCCCTGATTTTCCTCTCTGCATCCCAGCCAACAGGATCTTAATGAAGGACAAACTATGCAAACAAATTCCCTGAGCCACTTGTGCCTCAGCTTGAGACAAGCCGTGTTCTGTATTGCCTGGCTTGCTCCGAGTCACTGTGGTGGTGCTTTCTGATCTACTGCTGCTGTTCCTGGGGTCTAGGCATCTGTCAGTCCTGCCACCCGTGGAGAGGGCTCCTGCCTGTGCTGCCAAAGGTCGTTCGAGTCTGTAAAACTGCGAGGACAGAAAGTAAACCTTGGTTTTTCTGTGATGGAAGAGCCACTTCCCCAAAGGGACAGAACCGATGGGCGGTGTTGAGCCTGGCTGAAATGCTGCTGGAGTTTGCAGCTGGGAGAGAGGCTGGAGAGGGGGATGTTGCCACTTGAAATTCCTCTCTGATCCCTTCTTGCTTTTGTTGGCAGCCAGCAGTTAAAGGGGGAAAAGGCATTTCTGGCTCTGGGCATCTGGGCCCAAGCCTGGCCACCTCAGTTGGCCTCAGCCACCTCTGAAGATCCTGGCCCTTACAGGAGCTGACAAGCAAGACTGAATTGGTGACTCACCAGCACAATAATGTCAGAAATGCTAGGTTTGTTTCGCTGTTCCTGCATGTTGTTCAACCTGAAACTATTTTATGTGGTTTTTTAGCCTGAAGGAAGGCTCATGTACAGCAGAGGATGAAAATGCAGAGTGGGTGCTTTCGGAAGAAAAGTCTCTTTGGTGGAATGGGAGGCTGCAGGTGGATGGTTTGGCTTTCACCAGTAGAAGGAGGATTCGCAGAGCTTGGTTTAAGTCCAGGTGGTTGGTGGAGCAAAAAAAAAAGGGTTTTGTCAAAGATCCTGTGTTTGGTTTTCTCTCTTGTTTTTTCTCCTGAAGCAGCACAAAAGAGAACTGCATTAACTACCTGCATTTGAGATCAGGAAAGCTCTGTCCGTGTGTGCTTTCACAGGCTGGGGCTTTAAGTGAGAAGTTAATTCTCAGACTGAGGAGGAGGAAAAATCCTTGGAAGAGCAATAAAGCTGTGTCAGTTTTGGGGAGGGGGAAAAAAGGTCTTCACAGAAGAGGAAATTATGCTGATTTACAGTTTAGCTAATGAAATATGAAGTTAAGAAGATGTAACGACATTCATTTCTTGAGTTGTCTTTGTATTTATTAGTTGCTGTGTTCATTGAGTGTGGTTTCCAGGGGTATGGCTTTTCTTTCTCTTCATTGATGAGGTTATCTTAATAAATTAAGGGTTTATTAGCAGGAGCTGTGTGTTTTCCAGCTTTCAGCCAGGCCCAGCTCTCAGGGATGTGTGAACCCCCTCACGTTTCTCTTTGAGCACAGAG
Source organism: Bombycilla garrulus (assembly GCA_013400315.1). Classification (NCBI taxonomy): domain Eukaryota; kingdom Metazoa; phylum Chordata; class Aves; order Passeriformes; family Bombycillidae; genus Bombycilla; species Bombycilla garrulus. The sequence continues at coordinate 317,568 of VXBU01013720.1, read as the reverse complement.
CAAAATGGGCATTGCTCCTTGGTGTGAGAATGTCACACAGGGCTCTCCTCAGCTCTGGGGACTTTGTTCTGTCCCTTGTGACAGTGTGCTCAGTGTCTAAATTGTATGGATTGTGTGAGTGCTTTTGGTTTGGGTTTTTTTTCTTCTTGTTTGACTTTCCTTCTCCTTTTAGCGGTGCTTTCTTGTTGTTCCACAGTAAGCTTGGATATTAATCATATGGTATTCAAGCTCTCCCACTGTGACAATAACAGCTGCTTGATCATTTTTTGTAAGAATTTTACCTTTACAATGGCAGCCTTCCAAAAAGAATCAACCAAAAATACCCCAAAGACCCCAACCTACGAAAAACCCAGTAAGGCTTTGAAGAAATGTCAGTGTCATTTAAATATGTAACACACACTCGGGCTTTCTCTCTGTACCTGCTGTCTAATTTCCCTTCTCTCAATAGCTCTGACTAATCCTGGGATCTTTCCCTGCTGGAGCTCTGCTATTTATGAATAGAGCAGGTCCTGTCTGTGGACTCGTGAATGCTCGGAGCTGTGGGCTCAGATTAACGATGTGCATAAATAGCAGAGAGCTGAGGGGCCGAGTCCTCGGAATAACAATGGGGAGGAGATGACCCTGTGGAATATGTGATGAAGGAAACAGCTTTTCCTTTGGCCCCCCTGAGGGTGAGGGAGTGTTTCTGTTGCAGGACTTGCTGTGAAGAATCAAATTCAGCACCCAGAGGTGATTTTGTGAATTCTGCTGATTTTAACAGGGTGGTTTTTTTGAAATGGTGCTGAGTGCACCTGCAACAGAAACAATTATTTATTTTCCTTTATAATCCTAGAATGGTTTGGGTTGGAAGGACCTCAAAGATCACCTGATTCCAACCCAGTGCCATGGGCAGAGAACCTGGCTTTGAACACTTGCAGGGATGAGGCATCCACAGTTTGTCTGGATAACCTGTTCATTGCCGCTGAGTGAGTTATCCTGCTCCTGCTCTACTTTCTCCTTTATAGCAGGCATTTGCAGAATAATCCTGAGTTCACTCATTTGCAAAAGGCTGGCTCTGTCTTTGACACAATTATCTCTAATGCTCTTCCTCCTCTCACTGCAGCCCTCCTGTGTGTGTTCACCAGATGTTCACGTCACATTCGTGTTCCCCTCTGTCCCTGAGCAATACAGGAGGAATCAGGAGTGCTGTTAACCTGTGTAGTGCTCCTCTGGAAATGGAGAGCTGCCTCTCCATCCTCACCAGCAGCAGAGAACAAAGCTGCACCTACCTGCTTTCCTGACCAAGGCTTCAAGTGCTTTCCAGCCCTTCAGTGGAAAAAAATCCTGGGAGCACAATGCTGTTGCTTATTTAATTACTGTTACTACCTGGTGCGTTTAGGGCAGCAGTTTAAGTGTAACTGGCATAAGGGATTTGCTAAACTCATTACTCGTTCTGCTTGTAACAATTTCTGTGTCTCCCTGGCCCTTCTTGGGGAAAATAATCCACTTAAAACATCTTGAAAGAAGGGCTAGAGGGAGCCTGCTGAGGCCAGGGCAATTCAAAGTATGTGGTGGTAATGTTGATGCTCATTTTCTGCTGGGTGTCTGGAACTCCTGTTAGCATAAAAGATTTGATACACCGGTTCCAGTGCAGAATAAGTGTAAAGCGCCCTTAACTGTGTTTCCAGGAGGCAGCTGACACAGGGACCTTATCTCTGTAACATTTCAGCAATGATAAGGCATCTGTAGCTCTTTCCATGACACAGCTCAGTAAATCCAGCAGCAGCCCTTTGCCTGACTCGCAGAGAAGGTGTGGAGCTGCTTTTTGAATTGGCTGCACGAAGAGGTGTGTAATGAGCACTCTAAAATCGGGTGATTTGTCTGTTAAGTGTGAACTCTGATTTCAGTCTCGTTGGGCTCTGCCTGCTTCACTCCTCCTTGGTCATCCCTGCACGAGGATCTGCTTCACAGCAAGGGCAGAGGCCAGAACGTGTCACTTTGTGGTTCTCCCTCTGCACATCTCTGCTGTAGGCAGTGCAGAAATGTGCTCTGGTGTGCAGGGACAGGGTGCTGCCTTCAAGGCTGGCTGGGAGCACTGGTGCCTCAGCTTGCTCTCGGGCAGCTGGGGCTGTTCTGGTGCTGTGGTGAGCACGCTGCAGTAAAGATCAGTATCTCTCCATGATATTTCTGGGGCTGTCACGAACTGGTGCAGCTCCATTATTAATGTTGACCTTTTCCCTGCCCGATGAGACATCCATCTGCAGCATCCACTGCAGAGGCTCAGGAGAGCAGCATCCTGATACCTGCTATCAAAAACTCCCTTTTCCCCTCGTTGGGAAGGATCTCTTGTGATGTTTTCCACATGGCAGCCCCAAGTATGTAAAGAAGTGTGTGTTTTCTGTGAACACAGCTGCTGCTCTTGACCCATCTGCCAGGAATTCTGCTCTTCAGACACAGCTTGTTTCCTCCTGGTGTCTGTCTCCCTGTTCCATCAGAAACAAACATTTTAACACAGCTTTGCTTAATGCAAAAGAATAACACGCTCTCCTTTTAAGGGCATGGTTTAGAGCATGAATGAATCCAAGGATGGGCTGAATCTCCTGTCAGATGGGTGTTTTAGTTTGGACAGCTCTATAAAGTATTTGTCGCTGTGGAAAAACTCTTCTTCCACTGCATAAAAATTCCCTAAGCAAGTGTGTCTGGGCAATGCCAAACCTGGTTAGTGTGGGGTGGAACTTCTTGAGAGTCCCTGTCCTTCCTGCTCAAAAGAAAACCGAGTCCATGCTTCATCTTTAATTGAGTTGACTTTTGCTCTGCTACATGAGCTTTCTCAGCAGCACAACTAATATTGGGGCTGGAGAACAAACAGCAATTTGTTTTATTTGTTTTATTGTAAGGGGGTAACAAAGAACAATATTGTTAAAACTCCCTCAAACACAAACTTAGGAGCAAGCTGCTTTTAAAACACTGGCCTCTCACCTCTGTTAAAAAGGAGATGTAAGTGAATTACCGAGGGCCTGGATCATGCACTCAGGAGTCTTTCCACACCGTGATCACGGTGCTGCCAAGGGTGTGCTCACGAGATGTCCTCTAATCCTGTTAGAAGTGCTCTTCCAGGAACCGTATCATTACAGAGTTAGAAATTCTGGAAACTGGGTGGATGCAGTAGTACAGGAGAGCTGCTGGCTCTTCCCTTCTTGGTGCTAAAAATGTCTCTGGAATGAGCCCTGTCCTGCTCTGGCTCTGCTCCTGCTGGCTGGGCCCAGCGGCCTTCAAAGGCCCCAAAATTCCCCTCCTGGTGCCCTGGCTCTGGCTCCAGGCGGTGGGAAGGTTTGAACACAGCCTCCTGTGCCCTGCTGTGCCCCTCTTGCCTTCAGGACCACCTCACTGATGAAGTGATTGGTTCTTTTGCACCATCAGGAGGGGCCTCCTGATCTTTTCATCCCCAAGGTTGAATTTTTGATGTAAACGGTTCTGCTTTGGTCCATAGGTCACATTGCCTGTGCCTGGCTCTTAACCAGGAGAGCATCTGATGGAGGTTGGGCTTTCTGCCTTACAGGGCTGTGATTTGATGGGAAATAGCGACAGGCACAGCAGGAGAATCAGCTGCAGCCTTTGGGCTCTCTTTTTTTGCTGTTAGTTTTTTCTGTTTGTTTGTTTTACTGTGCTGTGCCCTGGACAGTCTGCTTGGCCACCCCTGGCATTTTTTTTAAAGAGGAGCGTGTTTGAAACTGGAGTAGCAGCTTCAGAAATTCCTGCCGTGCTGCAGTCCTTCCTGGGAAGGAGCAGGACGGGCAGTGCCTGCAGAGGAGCAGCCTTCATCCCTCACAGGAGATTCCTCAGTGTGAGGTCTCTGCACTGTGATGTTGGATCTGATGCTGCCGTGTCCAGAAGACATCTGGGCCTTTTTATTGTAATCGTGTTTGTGCATTCAGACCAATTTTGATGGTTATGAAGGTTCAAAAAAATCCCAGAGATCTTAATAAGCTAATTCAGTAACTGTTTGTGGCTTTTGTTGTTCCTCTTTGTTGTGAGGACAGAACTGGCTCATGCTGATGAGTGCTGCATGAAAATTATATTATTAGTAATCACTGGTAATTTCTTGTCTGGAAGCTTCAGGTTTGTGGGAGCACTTGAATCCATTTGCTTCTGCGTTTCCTCTGGCTTGGCTGTAGCATCTCAGGGTACCTCGAGACACTTGAGCAGTTCTCTTTCCTCATGGCAGCTTCTCACACCTGGTCTGGGTGGCAGAAGCAGTTCCCTCTCTGTCCTGACGTGGATTTTCTGTCCACTCGGGGCATCACTGAAGTGTTGAGGCTTCCCCCAGCTCCAGCCTGGCTCATGAAGGACCTCAGTGCAGGGTGATGGCTCGGGGACGAGGAGGAAGGCAAAGGACCAGAGTGTGCTTCTGCATTTTCCCCTTAGAATTGTAATTTTATTTTAAATGTGCTGTGGTAACGCTGTAGTTTCTGTCAGCTGGCAAAGCCAAGGATTAGTCATAAAGGTTTGTTTTGTTTTCTTCCAGGGAAGCTGGCAGAGAGGTAGAAAGAAAAAAGTGTGCCATTAAACAAAAATCCCTGGAAAAACAGCAAGCCTAAGCCACCAGTTTTTTGAAGAAAATGACAATATTGCTGTATTTGCTCTTTATGGGGAGCATCACCTGGCTGCAGTGTCTCAAGTCCCTCTTAAAGGTTTAGATTAGAGATATTCCTGATTTTTGAGTTGTATGGAAGCGTGCATTGGAGGTAATTGTACTTGGCTTAGCTAAGGAAATAGGGATAAGTGTAAGTACTGCTTAATTCTCCAGTTTGAGAGTTACCTTTTCTTCTTGTGCCAAATACTGAGCTTTTTCTTCAAAGATCATCACTGGAATAGAAACATTTTTATCCCTCTCTCAGCCTGAGATTAATAGAGGGGGACTTCTTAAAAGCTGTGTCTTCTGTTTTGATTTGGTTTCCAACATCCTAATTACTTCTACTTCCAGCCATGCCTCTGCTTCCCTTTCATCTTCCCGACTCTGATTGGAAGTAGCCTTGAGCAGAAAAGAAAGAAATCTTGGCTGTAGGTGAGATCAGCAGCGTTTGCAGAGAGCAGGGCAGTGGCTGGCACCTTTCAGGACCTGGGAACTCGGGGGAATGCCTCAGGGTCACCTCCGACAGCTGGCACGGCCTTTGAAATCTGCCTGGGAATAAATAGTAAGTAAAGCCTGGGATATTCTTGGAGAGGCAGTTCCTGCAGATGTCCCAAGCTTTTGTGGAAGGAGCAAGCAGGAAAAGCAGGGGGGCTTCCACCTTTTTATTTATTTATTTTTTTTTCCCTAAGCTGTACAAAGTTTATCCACATTTTCAACCTACTTGTTTTGGATGCCCAACTGTTCTTATAAACACCTGATTCCTTTCTGGTTGGAGATGCTGACAGGGTGGGGGCTCTGGGGTATAAGGTGGCAGCAACTTTGATTCACGTGTCAGCCTCTCTTCATGACTTCTCGCCCAGGAAAGTCAGTAAAGCTAAAGAGCAAATAACTTGTTCCCTGAGCAATGTGCTCACAGTGCAGGTTGAGTTGATATTTGTAGCTTTGTTTTGAATTCTGTTGTTATTGGCTAAAGAAATGCTTGTGCTCTTCAGAGCTCTGTGAACTCAGCTGCTGTGGTACCCTCCAGTGCCTCTGCATTCGGAGTGGGAGGAATGCTTGTTATTTTGTTATTTTGTGTGATGGAAGAGCCTGGCTGTTTTCAGACTCTGACATGTGTAAAACCTTCAAACACCAAAATATTGGCAGGGTGATGCTAAACTTTCCTCTTGTCAGATAACTAATGGGAGATTTGCTCTGAATAAAAGAATAATTTCTCCCTGTTTACTTCACTAAACACTGATGGGGTTTTTTATGAATTGATTCTCTTGCTGCCCCCTCCCTCCCCTGGGGAGAGATCTTTAGCAGCACATGGAAAATATGACTGACCCTTAAAGGTCAGATTCAGTCCACCCTTCTGCTTTTCTTATCCCTTGTCAGACAACACAATTTACTTGCTTTATCTGCTGTCTAGATCTGCTTTTTTTCCCTGTATATCTAATTTTTTTCTATGTGTGAATTTTAAATAGAATTTCTATAAAATATGGTGGCAGTAGAGCTGTTCCCTGAACGTAATTTACTGTGCTTTATGGCTTCTGCTGATCTTTTTTTAGTTTCTTGCTACGGATGATATTGATTGGAGTACAGCACTTTTATGCAGCTGAAGGGAAAGGTTATGCTATTACAGATTATGTGTTTTTAAAGACTGTTTTACAGTAATAAACACATACAGGCCGTGGTTACCAAAACTCATTATTAAGTAGCTGTAAAACCCCTAACAAGATAAACTGTTTAATGTATTGACTGGTTAGTGTCCTTAGCCCTGCCTTTGATGGCGTGGTAGGTAGTGTATATTTAGAAACTAATTCCAGAAAAAAAACCATCTGTCAGACTCAAGTATTTCTCAAGACCCAAAAATCAGTCCTGTTTTTTACTTTTCTTAAGCAGAAAATCATGTGCTCTGCATGAAAGATGCTGGTGGTAAAGCTTTGGGGGGAAAAAACCAGGGACAATGGGTTTGTAACATCCCAGGAGAGGGAGATTTGGAAGAGCAGGAGAGTGTTGGTGTCCAGATTCACCTCCAAACCTGCTGCATTTGGGGCTGGCTTTTACTTCTGGATTCACAGCAGAGCTCAGGGGTGTGCAGGTGATAGAGCTGAGCCCCAGGCACGCTGTGGATGTTATTCCTGTGTCTGGAAGGGGTTTGGAGGTTCATCAGGCATCTCAGGGAATGATTCCGTTTGTAACAAACATTCTCCTCCCATGTGTGTTTGTGCCTCTCGTGGTGGAGCTGCCTTGCTGCTGCCAAGCCCTGGGACACGACTGGATTTCCAGAGCATGAGCAGAGCATCCTGAGTGATTTAAAAGCCATTGCTGAGCAATCCTGGCTTTTTCTTCCCTTTTCTTCTTTTTCTCTTTCCCTTTTTTGAAGTCGTGCAAGTTGTCGTGAAGTTGTCTGGGGAAGTGTGTGATAGAACACTGAACTTCTTAACCTTTTTTTTTCTTTTTTTTTTTCCTGAAAGTGGCAGATTAGCTCATTAGGTGAACTTGGGTGCTCTTGGTAGTAATATTTTTTTTCTTGTTCATTATTTTTCCTCTACAGGGATGTATATTTGATTGAAAGAATCAGTTGCTTCTCTTGCACATCCCAATATTTATTTGCTTAGCTGCTCCTGCTAATGAGGAAAATGTACGTTCTGAAAGACTTTACACACTCTAAGGAAAAGTTAGAAGTTATTTTATTTGTGGTCACACTTAACTACAAGATCTGGCCCATAAGGAACAGAGGAAAAGTTGTTTCTAATACCCAACAGCTTTGTCCTCTGAAATGCCACTGCTGGGAATGTGTGGTTATTCCCATCAGGCAGCCTGAGGGATCTGAAAAAAAGCTTGATTGGCATCATTTGGGTGTTACCTGTGTTAGCCTGAGTGCCTGAGCTGCTGGAGAGCTGGGGAGGAACTTGCACATGCAGATTTCTTTTTCACCAGAATTACAGATTTCACCATGTGTGTTTTATCTTGTCAGTTTTTTTAAGGCTCTTCTCTTTTCCCACTGTGGTTTCTATGGGAATGTCACGAGTTTGGGTGGTGTGTGTAACCCTCCCAACTGCAGCGCAGTCTGTCTCTCTATTGCTTAACTTTTGGGTGTTTTTTTGGTGCTTGCTTTGAGCTGCAGGACAGGGGCAGAGGATGTTGGACATTAACTGGGGCTGCCAGTTACCGGGATGGCAGTCAGAGGTGATTCCTCCATCCTCTGGAGGTGAAACAATTGAGTCAAAAAGCTGCACAAATCGTTGTTTCTACACGATCTTGAGGATGGACTTTACCATCCCCAGCCCCTTGGGGTGTGATGCAGGCTGGGAGCCGTCCCAGAGGTGGAAAGTTTTGGGAATGAAGGAAGAGAGGGATTTCTGTGTCTGACCCCAAGAAGGGCACTGCTAAGTGAAAGGCTTATCTCTCCCACCTTTCTCAGAAGAACCGGTATGTGCTAAAACATCCGAGGCAACTGGGAGTGTTCTAGCCCTGGGCACGGCGCTCCATGCATTTAAAAATAAAAACTGCTGACATTTCTTTCAGCTGTCCTTAGTGTGAATCAAAGCACTCTGGTTTCCAGTGTTCCTCAGCGCTGACAACACCAGGCTGGGCAGCAGAGATATTTTAGCCATGCGTGCAGGATTAGTGGGGAGGAAAACGAGGCACCTTGTGTTCCAGCAAATGAGCAATTTACTGTTCGCTGAAACAGTCTGGCGGATGGCTCTGTTGTGCAAGGCTTTTGATCTGGAAATGCTGTCAGTCACCTGCAAGCTGAAGAGCTGGGAGAGGCTCCTATTGCTGTTATTGCTGCTAACTTGTTGCTCGATTGCTGGGCCGGCTCAGGGAGCTTCTTCCAAAGAGCGTTCAGGGCTCTGTGTGAGCGTCTTTGGGTGGAAGAACTGAACTGCAGTGGGATAAAGCAATTTAGTTAACTGATCCCCTTCCCCTTCTAGAACTGATAACTTCAGCTTTGCTCCTCAAACCATAAACAAGGGGTTCAGGTGGGATTTTGTTTGCCTGTGCTGCAAACACCACGCTTTGCTGTTTTCTCTGTTTTTAAAACCTCTTTATGCTCCATAGTTTTCTGCCCGGGTGCTCCCCTTGCTGACAGCATTTCTGCAGGAAGAGGTGTGGGGTGAAAGATGCCACAGGAGCACAGTAAATCATCCCCTTTGTCCTGGGGTCACCCCTGTGCTGCACCCAGGGCACGCTGGTTTGTGTGGGGGAGTGGAGGAGCCTCTCCCAGGAGGGGTTTTGTAGCCAATCACAGGAATTCTCGTGGGGAACATTGCTGGAGATGGGGATAGAAAACTGGTGGTATTAATGCAGGTTTTTACTACATCAGCTCAGCAAACCATTTTCTCCAATAAATGTGACAAGCTGACGTGGGTCTTCCAGAGGAATTTGTCCCTGAATCCTGGAGGAGCTCAGCGCTGGGAAGTGTTAGGGAGGCTGACGCTGCTGTCTTGGAAATCTTGGAGGTGATTGCCAGGGAGAGGAATATGAGAAAGTGACTTCCTTCTCCTTCAGATGTGTGCAATTTGTGACTGTTTGGCTAATCTGATTATCTCATCTTGCCTGGGATGACAAATGGGACAGATAGCTGTGCTCTGCTCAGTTGGGTCCTTTTGAGCTAAAGGAGCACGTGACCTTACTTTGAAAGAGTAAACTCCTGCAGGAATAAATACAGTAAAGAGAAAAATGCAGCTTTCTCTACTTTCCCCTGTGACAGGCATCAAAAACTTGTCCATTATTCTGTAAAACAGTGTAGTTATAATCTGTCTGCCAGCATGGAACTGGAAAATATTTTCAGCTCAAAATAACCTCCGCAAAGAAAATAGCTTCCATGTGATCCCCTATTCAGAGGAAAGCCACTGGACTTTAGTCCTAAATAAAGATTCCAACCAACTTTGGTGCTTTAAAGAGCAGCAGTGGTTGTCCTAAATTTGGCTTTACCAAGTCCAGTCTCCTGCACAGCCCTTTGCTTTGGTCAAGTCAACGGAGCAAGTTTCACATTGGCTTCTCTTTGTTGCTGCTGCTTTCAGTTGTGGCTTCAGTGGTGTGAAATGCAAGGAAAAATTTCCAAAATGTAATTATTGAGCCATCAATAAGTTGGCAAGTAATTTTCAAAGCTTGCCATTGTCCTTTTGTCCTCTTTATCATGGCTGGGAAAAAATGCATTAACCTGTGCTTGAGAAGGCAATGATTTGCTTGGTTTTTGATGCAGTCAGGCCTATTTATTTTGTCAGTGGGAGATGCTTCTAATGTATTTAGCAGTAAATCATCCTGAAGCCAGGTCTCTGAACAGCTCTTGCTCGTGTTCTTTCTCCTGATGGGGCTGTCGGGATGTTGTTGCTGAATGTGCAGGAGAGAATGGCCTTTCTTCTTTCTCCTCTAATTTCAGGGATCAACAGGGATCAACTGCATTGCATTTTTAGAAGTAACAATTCTGGTTAGTTTGGAACTTGGAAATTTTCCCTCCCATTAGCTAATTAAGACTATTATACTCTATTGTCATTATTGTCACTCGGTATTTTTGAGAATCACGGGTGAAAAGTGACTGTATAAAATGAAACTCATCAGCGAGGCTCCCGGAGCCTATTGTGAGTCACCCTCGCTGATTTTAGTGATAAAAATAAATTTTCTGTTACAACTGTTGACTCCTGCAAGCCCTGCAGTTACTCATTGCAGGAGCTGGAGCTGGTTTGTGCCTTGGGAAGAGCCACTGTCACCAACATGAGGCCAGGGAGGCTTCCCACCCACGGGGGCTCCTGTCAGCTGCTCTTCTCTCCACCTCTAGCCTAGGATAATTTATTAAGCTCTTACTCTCTCTTTTTATTTACCTCTTGGATTGTTTTGCTCTTTATCAATTTTATTAAAAATGCTGAAGCTGAATAGTGCTGTCCTGAGGAAGGAGAGGCAGCTGGTTCTTGACAAAAGCTTGTGTTTTAGTGGGAGAACAGAGAGGATGAGAACCTGGATTTGCATTTTTTTTTTTTTTTAACTGAAAACATGAATTGCACACCTGAGCAGCTGAGATAATCTTCTGGCAGTGGTCTGTGTAATTAAAAAAAATTTTTAGCAGCTTGTCACTAAAAGTATGGGTTGTTCATGCTGCCATTGCTTGGGCTTTGCTTTTCTTCTTTGTAATTATGGTGACTATGGTATTTTTAGGGCAGCTTTGCAGCTTGTCTATTTTCTCCCAAGTTGGTTAAAAATGCTGGTCTTGCGTGATATGATAAATATTCTCTTGGAAACTAATGCTGCATATATCCTGAACTTCCTGTTCTGCTGATGTCTGGATTGATTCCTCAAACTTGCAGGAGCTGCAGGAAAGGTGTCCCTTTCTATTGGAGCCTGAGCATGTGACTGTTAATTGTCTTAAGAGTAGCTCGTGTGGTCTTTGCTGATAAATCTTAGACTGGGATGCTTTGGTTTGCTTTAGCTTTTGGGTGGTATTAACCTTAGCTGTAACCTCTTCTAGTTTGTTATCTTTTAATAAGAACTCCCAGAGCTCTGATCCTGCAGTGAAATCCGTGCAGAATCTGTCTGTGGCTGCACGGAGCCCGGGGCTGCCACTTCTCCCCTCAGTGCTGCAGCTTTCCTACTGGAATCACAGGTCTCTTCTCCTTGATTCTGAGTTTTGTAGGGTTCCCTTACAGGACCTTTCCTGGGTCTCCTGTTTGTGTTTCTCAGAGGTGTTGAGAATTGTGTGGCACTGGTGCCAACCCCAGGACGTGTCCCTGTCTGAGCTCCCACCTTCTCCTGGGCAGGTCTGTGGGGCCTCAGCAAAGGTTGGATACTCAGGAGGAGGTGTCTGCTTGTGTTTCACACATGATGACAATGCTCAACCCAAAAACTCAAGGTTGCAGTGGGAACCTTCTGGTAAAATCGCTGTACATCCTCTTTTCAGTGACACACTGCAGCTCCAAGCAGACCGGGAGGTGCTGGTGGGTGATCCTCGAGTGAAAAGGTGTCTTTTGGGAGCTCTTGCAGGGGTACAGCTCGTGGAGGAGCCTTTGCCGTGTGTTTGGGCAGCGTTGTTTAGGTTGGTTTCCCACCTGGCTCTTGCAGGAGTTTGCTCTGTGTGCTGTCACTGCTGTCACGTTGCTGGGAACGCTGCTTCCAAACCCTCTGCGACCCGTGAAAAACCAAGGCACAGTTTGTGTTATTGATTTCTGGACTTGCTGTCGTTCAGGATTTTTGCTTACTGACAGAAGCAAAATCAAAGCAAATCTACGGAAGGGCAGAAATGGAATTTTTAGGCTAATGAAGCTGTGTTGTGTCTGACAAACGGGTGGCTAATCTGCTGGAGAAGGGGGAGGTTTGACTTTTAATGAGAAGTTATTACATGTTGAATAGCTGTTAAATTGCTGTAATAATAAAGTGGACAATCCTCTCTAGCTTGTCTCCTTAAAGTACTCTTTTAATTGAGAACCCCCTTTAATCCATTCTTTAAAAAAATTAATTAACATTTTGAAAACCACTTCTTGGACTGTGGTGGCCTGGTTCAGATTAAATTGGGGTTATGTCATGACTGCTTTCTTATGTGCTTTAGCTGGAATTTATGGACTCACTGGATAACACTAACTTCGTAAATAAGAGCTTAACACTTCTAAGAAGAAGACTAATGGGCTGATTTTTCTGGTCACAGTTCTTTGAATTGGCAGCAAACGGAAGAATAGAAATTAGATGAGAGAACAGGGTCTGGTGCCTGGAGTGAGAACTTTGATATTATTTTCAGTTCAGCTCCTGATTGTTTTGACCGTGAGCCAGCATTTGCAGTGAATTCTGGACTAAACTATCCAAACTTTATTGTCCCTGAGATATTGCATTACTTGTAGACTGCAGGCAGCTGTTTTTGCCCAGACTAATTGTCCTTTCCTTCATGCCACGTTGCGATCAAGCCGGAATGTTGAAGTCCTTTGGCTCCTCTGTTTGGCTTCATGGATGTGCCAAACCCTCCAGCTTTGGTGGTTTTGACTTCCCACCTGCCAGCTCTGGGGGTTTTGACAGCGTGTCCCTCAGGACAGCAGACACGTGCGCTCTGGATGTGGCTGTCTAAGAAAGCCCAGCTCCGGAATCAGGTCAGTGTTTACAAAGCAGATGGATGCAGATATAAATACAGCTGTAACGCCCTTTAGCGAAGGGCACGTGGGGCTGTGCAACCTTCCTGCAATCCCAGAGCTGACAGGGCTGGCTCAGCCAGGATGGAGAAATTCCCAAGGTGTGAAACAACTCTGGCCAGGCCGTGGCAGGAGCTGGAAAGGCAGGACAGGGAACTGTGGTCGGTTCCACCGCTCGGTCAGAGCCACCCCTGAAATCCGAACCGAGGGGGTTGGACGCTTTCTGCTCCCTGCTTTGCTTCCTCAGCTGCTGTCAGGCTGGAACGAGGTTTCCATCCCATGGTGCAGCTCATGAAAAGGAAAACGTTGTGCCTGAACCCTTAGTAAGCTTGCTTCTGTAACACCGTCTTGTAGGGGATGCTTCAAAAAAGAGCACCCCCAAAACAATTTGGATGTTTGTTGGGAAACAAAGGAAAAAGTTGATTTGAACCTGTCTTGGGGATCAGGAAACAGATTTTGTTAATTTTGTTTCAATTTACATTAAATTACTTTCTTTTGACCCACGTGTGCAGTATGACACCTTGTTTCAGGACACCCTGACAGACTTGTGAAGCTGAATTTGTAGTTGGAGGACGCGGTTGAAATCCTATTTAATTTGAGGAATAAAACCACACGAGTCCTCAAGGAGCAGGAGAATTCCACCCTTGGGAAAGCTCTCTGCTAGCTTTGTTGGGCTGAAACCACAGTATTGTGCTCTATGGCTGTTAAGTGCTTTGATACATCCAGAAATTTTCTGTAGAAAAGAGAATTGTTTCCTGGAGAGAATTCTGAGTGAAGCCAGAGCCCAGAGAGGAACCTGGAGCTGGGACTGTCCAAGTGACTGACAAAGCTCTGTCCATCTTTAGACTTCTCAAAGAGGAATAAGGGTCAGAAATGACCCAGCAATTTGTTACCCAGACTGAAGAAGAAACAGAACCTGTCTGGCACTTGGGGCTCCTCTGTCTCAGCTGGGAACACCCTGGAACCCTCTGAATGGAGTGGGTGGTATTTAGAGGCTGGGTGTTCCATGTTGTGGTTAGCATTGAGGATGATTTGCAAAAGCAGTAAGATGTGATGGTTTAAAAATGCACCATCACTCCATATGTGGGATGTGGAATGGTAGAAGGGAAGAAAAAACACCAGCCCAAAATGTGCTGAATAATGAACTGAAAGTGGTTATTGATTAGCTGTGCACTTTCATTACCCTGCTGCGGTCCGAGAGCAGTGAGCGATTCTTTTTTCTTTATTAAAAAAAAAAAAAGAGAAAAAAAACCTTTCAAACACACTTATGAAATATTTAGTGTAATTATTTCTAAGATCAAAACTCCAAAGAAATTACCCAGCCACAGAAACCTTGTTAATCTGTTGATGTTATGGATGAAAGATGCAACAGAGGTATTAAACATTTACTGCTCTTTTGCAAAATTGCCCTGTACTTTCCACCTCAATTGCACCATTATTCATCAGCCTTCATGCTGTGTCTGTCTTGCTCCCCATGTAAGAATTTTAGGTGTCATTACAAGTTTCTTCTGATGGAGTGGGACTTATTTTCTTTATCCTCATTTTGCCTTTAGGCAAGGCAAGTCTCAGCCTAATGAAACCAGTGTGAAGTATTACCGTGCTCTAACACTGCCTTTGCAATGGTACATGAAATCTTTCTAAAGCAGCTTTGAATGCTCATTTCCTGTTCCACATGATATTTGCATAAGTGAGGGAATAAAATGTTATTTCCGTCAGAACTGTAACTACTGAAAAAGTGGAGTAGCTGTTGATGACCCTTTTCAGTTTGAATAGGGAGCTACTGAAGGAGCAATCCAGGCAGGGACTGTCCAATGTTGACTCAAATCCCAAAATTGCGTTTTTGTGTCTCAAAAGCAGGTTTAGTAGATCTGCAAGTATTTGGAGATAAAAAATTCAAATTAACATTGAGAAATAGCCTGAAATGGGCTGTAGGTTGGAAAAGATGAGCATAAAGACCCATGAATAAGCTATAAAATGGGGAGTGAGTGCTGTGGTTGCCTTTCCAGGGGAGGTGGGATATGGGTTTGGGACTGAGTGGCTTTCAAGTGCCTTGAAACAAGAGTCCCAGGAAGTGCACAGAGCTTTGGACTTCAGCCTCCCTGCTCTCCATTTCTTACTTTCATGCTCGGTGACGGCTAAGATGAAAGAGTGGGAGTTTTCATGACTTTCTGCTCTTGATGTTTTAATAGAAAACTGTGATTTCCAGTGCAGCTGCTGATGGAGAGAAAGAGAACAGGGATGGTGTGGACTTGGACATTAAGAGCCTGGATGGATTTGTGGTTGGATTTCACTACTTAATACAAGTGAAGCCTTGACCAGGCGGTGGGAACTGCACCAGGCTCCCTTGTGCTCCCTTGTGCTCCTTCTCCTGAATTCTGTCAGGAAGAGGGATTGTAGCACCCAGAGCTGTGAAGTGTAAATGCAATAACCACCCAGGGGGGCTACCTGGGAAATTAAAAATGTTTATTTTGTTTTTAAATGTGTCCTGCCTCCCATCTCCCAGCCACTGCTGCCCACAGTGTGCAGGCTTCTGCGTGCCAGTGACCCTTCGGACTAATGGATGTGCCCCCAACCAGAGAAAAATCCTGTCCATGCTGTTTGCCTGGGGCATTCCATAGATTTTTCTTTACAGTATTTTAATGAGCTGCCAGCAATTTTCAGTCTGTTTTCAGTCAACACGCTGTACTTGCCACACTGTCAGTGCTGCTTTAATTTTTATTTCCCTGTGTGTGTATATATAGGTGTCTATAAATATATTTGTCTATATATAAAATGTATATTACACATCTATATTTATGTATGTAATGTTGGCTGTTTTCAGTGGATAATGGTGAGTCTTGGGCTGAGAGCAGCCCCATTAAAAGCAGAGTCTGCCCAGTTCCTGTAGCTCACCAGGCTCTGCAGCCTGGCCACAGGACACTGGCGTTTGTGGCTGCTCTCCTCATGCAGCCTCCTTGGAAACGTTTAAACTTCAATGTCAGCGTTCTTTTTAATATTCATCTTTATCCCCAGTATCAGCAGAAGGATTAGAGGCTGGTTTGTCTTTCCCTCTGAACTCATCTGTGGCTCCAGCGTGCTTATTAGTTCTTTTAATGGCTTCTTTATTAGTTCGTTATCGCATAACCTCCAGGCACGGCAGGACTCGAAGTGTTAATTTTCCAACCAAAGTTCAGCTGATGGACTTCACCTGATCCCCCTGGAGTCCTGTGTGCAGGGGAGGGAGGGCTGCCTGCCTTGGCACCGCAGCATCACTGACAAAGCAGAAGGAAGGGACTCACGTTTTCCTCTCCCATGTGTTGAAGGATTAATAGGAATGGAAAGGACAGAAACCAGCACAATATCCGAGAATGCTGAAGCAGAAAAGGTGGTGGGTGTTGTGCACACTTTGCCGTGGTGTTACTTTTCCCCCCTCCCCTTCTCCTCACGTTGCTTCAAGCCAGTATTTGGCTGCCCAGTGAACTATAACAAGATTTAATAGCTCCAGTGTCGCTGTATTGCATTTGGACTGCTTCCATCCTTCACTTGTAATAAACGTCTGCTTTACAATGAGCTCTTAAATTCTATAAGTGACGTCAAATTGTATCTAATAATGGAAAAAAGATCAAGTACAGTAAATGCGACTTGCTCGCCGTGTTTTAGCAAGCAGCGTTTGTCCTCAGCCCCTCGCCGTGCTGCCTGCCTTCGAGAGCTCTGGAGCTCGCCCTACACCTGGCAAAAGCTGATTTCCACAAAAGCTTGTGTTTTCCTTGTCCTCCTCCTCCCTCCCCATCCCTGGCTGTGTTGCAGGCAGTGTCCAGCCCCACGGGGAGCTCCAGCTGCCCGGGTACTGCTGTGCTTTTGCCATGTGGGCACTCGCTCGTTAGCCGCTGATTCACTGTCGGATGGGATCCGAGCTCAGGCTTGAAACTGGGATGTGCAAACATCTGCACGGTAATATTTCTCTCTGAAGATGTGACAGATGAGATGGGGGATTAGGATGAGCGACCCCGCCGAGAGTCACACACTGACACAGTGGCCTTGCGGCCGAGAGCGTGTGAACTATGCACTTTTAAGGAGCTTTAACTTTTGATCTATTTTTTCTTCTTCTCCCCAGGCCTGATGAGTTTTTAAATCTGCTTAGCTGTCAGTGAGCAGGTACAACCCACATTATGAAAACTGAAAACTGCTGATTTTAAAAGGCTCGTTCTGTCTCTTCAGTGTAGTGCGTGTCTATGTGTGTGAGAGAGACAGTTCTGAGAGCAGTGATGAGTGTTTTGTGGCCACAAAGCTGCTAAATAGAAATGTTGAGGCTTTTTGACCTTTCAATGTAGACATGGCTCGAAACAGTCCCACTGGAGAGATCACTTGGGGTTGGGTGAGGGGGGGAGAGAAGGGAATGGTAAAATACGAGCACTCATTATTCATCTCCTTGAAAAAGCCTCATTAATTGTGTTTTCTCCTAACCTTTACAGATTAGGGGTCAGCCATGAGAGATTCACAGTGACACACTCCAGCCCAGAGTGTGCTGAGCACTCACAGACCAAGAAATTCCTGTGTGTCCTGTGGTCCTTCCCATGGAGCTGGCAGTGGGATGGGGACAGGACAGTTCCCAGGCTGTGCTGGATCTTGGGCTGCGTGTGCCACAGCTCCTGCAGAGGGTTGGGCAGGCAAGGCCTGGTGAGGGCTGGGCAAGGTTTGACAGCCAGGCTCTGCAGATACTCGTGGAAAGCTTTTGAGAAGCAGGGACGCTGTGGACAATCAGGATCAGAGTGACAGGGAATGGCCTTTGCAGCAGTGCCACTCTGGACAGATAAAGCTGAGCAAGACTGCTCTGGGCCAGGAGGGAAACTGCTGCATTAATCAAGGTGTGAGCGCCCAGGCTGCCTTTGAAAACTGCTGACTTAGGCCCTGGGAATGTTTGCCATTTATGCTGCAGCTTCTAGAGGCATAAATAAATCCAAGCACAGTGAGTATGCAGCGCTTCCAGTCATGGGAGAGCGCTGTGTCCTCCTCCAGGGAGCTCTGCAGGTGGCTGGGCTGCTAAGCCTGGTGTTGCTTCCCAAAGTCCAGGTGTTTGTTCCACTTGGATCAGTGCTGACATCTCTTTGATATCGCTTTCTTCAAGGAAGTATCTTCTTGGGGGATAAAGGCGATGTAAAGAACCTCAGGAAGGTTTTTAGGGAGGTAGGTGAGGTCTCCAGGTAAAGCCTTCGCTCCTCCTTATGCTGTTACAGGTTTGGCTTGGTTTTCTCAGAGTTCTTTCTGTTAATTATCTTAAATTTCTTGGTGATGTGAAAATATTGCAAGAAATTGGTTGAATAGCTGAGTCAAGGATGTCATTCCTTAGCTCACAAGTGTGCTCTTTCATAGAGGAGATTTCTCTCAGCTTCTACAGAGAGCACAGCCCTGATCAGAGCCTGAGACCTGGGGCTGGGATCTGCTGCTGTGTGACCCTCCACGATGGGTTTTCCTTTTAACTTTACAACGGCATAAAATGAACCTCCTGTGTGAGGCTGGGAAAAGCTCGTTATAGTGGCTCTCTGTGTCTGGGGCCTTTTCTTCTCTGTTGAAAAGGGATGTTGCAGCCAAGATGGGTTCCTGCTGCTGGGGTGTCGCTCACTGCAGCCCTGAAAAGCCTCTGCTCAGCAGCCTGAGCATGGAAAATGTGAGCTGGTCAAAAATTAGTCATTGAGGTGACAGCGGGGAAGAGTCACAGCAGCCCTTTCGTGGCCTGAACCACGGTGTGAGTGTTCTCCTACCCTGAACCCATCGAGGAGCTGGGATTTCTGCTTTCACGCTCAGTTTCCATCCCCTCAGGACCAGCCTGGGAAGCCTGGCTGGGATTTGGCCTCCAGCACTCCAGTATCACAGTGTAACCACCCTTCACACTCTGAATCTTACTCCTTAATTACAAGCTGTCAGTTGTTATCAGCCCTTTGCTGCCTCCAGCCAGGGAGGCTGCCCGGGCACTCCCAGAGTGAACCCCGAGTTCATGGGTTAAACGGAGAGCTGCTGCTGGGGCTCTTGGTTGTTCAGCTTCTGCAGATCCAGATAATCCTCCCCTGATTTTAAAGCACGGGCACTTTTTTAGGGAGTTTGTTGTTGTGAGGGAGACTGTTAAAATTGGAAGTAAATGCAGCAGGCTGTGCCTGAGCCTTCAGACAGCCTGGAGCAACGGCTCAGAGGTGGACCTGACTCATCGCAGCAGGATATTGACTCTGCAGCATAATTATGATGCTTTGAGAACCTGATTTTAAAATAATTGAGGTATAAAATTATGCGCCTGGCTCTCACAGTTACTACAGCTCTGGGTATAAATTGAATAACGGGCCGTACAAATGTGCCACTTGGCTATAGCAGCAACAGCAGAGTCTGGAAATGTCCGGCGTCACCGCTCTCGTCCTCTTGCTGGGAAGCCAGCTGCAGGCTGAGGTTTGCAAACTGCCTCTGCATCTTCCAGTTGTGCAGCCACAGGGGTTTGGCAAATCCATGGAAAGTCCAGCCTGGTGTAGGTGAATTCCAGGGGTGAAACCCTGGCTGTTGGCTAATCCCAGCTCGTGGGGCATCCCAAACACCTCGGGCTGCTTCTAGCAATGGGCGGTACAACCGTTTTAGGCGGGTGCAGAAAGTGCCATGGACACTGCTGGGGTTTGACACCTGAGCTGGGTGGTGGCTCCCCTCCTTCCACAAGTGCTTTTCCCTCTTTCCCATCATTCTGCAGAAACTCCTGTGTTTTGTTTGTACAGCACGATGCGAGGTCTTGGTGAGCTTTGATTCTCTATAAAATCCCAGGATTTTGGAAGGAGGCCACTGTCCTTAGTGAGTTGTCTGGAAGGGCCATTCTGTCACCTCTGTCCTACCTGAAATGGTGTGAATTTGGTGAAATCCCATGTTTTTATTTCATGCTTTGATACCTGGGCTCCACTGCTCTTGAAGGGGTAAGAACAGGTTATTTTCAACTCAAAGACAACCCAAACAGCAAACTCACCTGGATCATCTCCTTTGTTTTGCCTGGCTAAAAACCAGGCAAGCAAGTCAGGTTTGTTCTCTTTGTGCCTTCTTCAGGGTCTGCTGCTGCCTGCAGTCCTGTGGGCTGAGCCCAAACACTGCTTTTTAACCACTGACCCCAGGGAGGGGGAAACCTGGAGGGAACTTCACACCGAACCCTCAGCTCCTGTGAGAGGCTGACAGGCTCTGCATGCCAAGGCTGCTGCTGTACCTCCTTGGCGCCAAAATGCTGGGATTTTTGTCTTTAATCAAATAAACCCTCTTGTGTCTCAGCCATCTGAATTATTACCTGACTGGCACTTCATTATAAACACGTTTTTTCTATGTTGGTACTGGTTTCTTGCCATTTTACTGCTTTTTAGGTTCTATTTTTTTGTTTTATTCATCTCTTCCAATCGATAGAACTATCCTGTTTTTAGCAAGCAGCGAGGGCAGACGTGACTGATGTCCTTATGATGGAGCAGAATCACTTTCAGAGCATTTGGGGAACAAGGGGAGAAGCTTTTAAATCGAATTTTCAAAGATCTCTAAAGCACAACAAACTGTTCGAGATGTGTAGCTGAGTCTCCCGCTGCCATTAGCTCCGAGAACTGAGATCCTGGAGTTGCACCATTGCAGATCTGGTCCTCGAGATCCATCCTGTGATGGCAACTGTTGTTCCTTGCCATGACACTAATTAAAAACCACTTAATGAGATTATCTCCACCTGTTCTGGAGGATTAGTTTGATGGAGGAAATCCTGCACGTGCGTGTGGATGCGCACACTTCTGTGCGGAGCTCGGCAGCGTAGGGAAGCAGAGTCTTCCCAGAATTACTCTCTACAGTCTTTGCCATAGCAGAGACTTTTTTATCCTCTCCTCCACACACACAGATTGCTCTGACAGCAATAAAACGCGGCAGAGAATTGAATTTGGAAATAAATTGTTTAGATGATGCAGCACCAGACGGATCACTATTCCAGAAGAGTCGGTCCTGGGTGGATTTGCTTTGGTGCCAGATTAGGAAGGTGGCAGTCACAGGGAGGGCAGCGAGGTGTGGGGCTGGGTGTCCCTGTCCCCGTGTGTGCTCATCTCCTGCAGAGATGTAAACCTGGCTTATAAATACTGAATGTTGTCCCTGGTTGCTCTGTGACCATGGGCATGCGTTTGAACCTCTCTGAACCTCGTAAAAGCTCGGTGAAGTGTTGTGCAAACACCGACTGGCACTAAGGGCTGTTGATAGTGCTGCGGTTTCCTGGTTCCCACATCATGGTTTAATCCACAAGATAAATTGGTTGGGTTTATTCTGTTGGTTGTTTTCACCAGTCTCGGGGCTCGGGGCTGGTTTGGCTCCAGCAGCTCTCTCTGAAGATGTTCAATAAGCAGAAAGGTGGATTTTGGTGACAGGAAGGAGCCAAGTGAATGGTTTGTGTGCTGAGAGAGCCATCACCAAGGCTGATAACAGACTTTGCTTCTTGACTGTTTTCCTCACCAGTAATCCTTTTATTTCCCCCTTCCTTACATAAAGTTCTTGTTTTTATCCACAGTCCATAGAGGGTATTAAAGGTATTTGGAAAGCTCCTGTTTTGACCTGTGGTGCAGTAAATGCTGTATTCCCTGAATTCTTAACCAGTAATTCAGTTACAGTGCCGTGGGGTGGGGTACCATGGGATTTTTCTCTGTTGCAGTTTGAACTTTGACTGTATTCTCATGCAGTGGGAGTGTAAAAATGAGCCTGACATTGACAGAAGTGACAGGAGGATCTTGCCAGCAGACTGTTTTGGAGGTGCAAAAATAAGGGGTCCTACCAAGACTATAATTCAGAAAAAAAGCAGGGAAGAAAAGTACATTTCTGCTGTTTTTATACTTCGAATCCAAAGGTCTTTCTTCATCGTGTTGTTACTGAGGGCTGAGGAAGTTGAATTACTGCCTTTTCTTGCTGCCCAATGAATTTGAGAGGATAAAAGCTGATGCTTTTGAGAGGATGCGTCTCTGGTGTGTTGCTGACACTGGAGACTGTGGGCAGCAGCAGATCTGCCTTTTGATTTGGAGCTTTTGTCACATCTCTTCCGGGGAGATGCTGTTGCATACGAAAGTCTGATTGATGCGATGGCAAAGGTCAGGAGGGTAATAGCTTTGATGGTATCCCCTGAAGCAAATCAAAATTCTTCTGAAAGATTCTGTTCAATTTGATATCAAAGGTCTGGTGGCACTCCAGGGATTCTTCTCTCTGCTGTTATGCTTACAGCTATTACAAAAATTAATGTTTGCCTGTTGTTGGTTTTGTTTTTTTTTCCTAAATAGGGTGTTCTGCCATAAGAATGGAAAATAACCACTTCTCTCTTTCCTCCCCCCTCCTTTCTGTCTCTTTCAGGGATCCTCGATGCATTTCCCTGCCATTATTTAAGGAGCCTTTACTAGAAGCTTTTGGATTGTGTTTCTGAGCGGACAAGAGATTCTCGTATCCAAAATGCTCATAAAGGAATATCGTATTCCTCTTCCGATGAGCGTGGAAGAATATCGCATCGCCCAGCTCTACATGATACAGGTCAGGAACGTTCTGCTCCCTGCAGGGCTCTGGGAGAAGAAAATCACATTTCTCTGTGGGGTGGGGGAGAATTGCTGCACGACTGGAAATTTTAAATTTGGCTTTCACTGTTTGTTTATAAAGGAGTAGCAGGGAAAGTAACAGAAACTTCAATTTCTGGCTCGCTTCCTCTTCTCTTTAAATTGGAGAACCTCTGTCTGACCTGGCTGGGGAAACAACAACTTATTCCTGTGGAAACACTCAGCCCAAGTGTGTGGGTACCTGCTGGAAGGGATCAGGCTGGAGGGCAGAAACAGCCACTGCTTCCTAGCTGTTGTGCCAATTCCAGTTGCAAACCAAATTCTGTTCTTTTCTTGGTAAACCTCATCCTAATATAAATTTGAGAGGGTAAAACCAAAGGCAGAACTTGGAATTAAGGGAGGCAAAAAATTATATGTAATATATCTGTGATTATATACCACATTGAAACAGATACTAATCAGTTTAGGCATAAAATGTAGATTATTTTTACTAGGCTTCTGAATGCTGATGGGAATTTTTTCAGAATTCCCTGTCTGCAGTAAAGCAGTTAATTAAAATGTTAGGTTTTTGTAACTGAAATCCTCTGTGCCCATATTCTCCCAGTGTTTGAAATCCAACCAGGAGCAGTTATAAAAGGAAATGAATCTGAAGTGTTATTTCATTGTCTCACACTTTAAATAAAATGTAATTTTGCTCATCCAGCAAAACACACATCTGATATTGAGTTTGCAGAACTCTGCTTTCTGAAGTGAGATGAAGCGGTGCTAGAAAAATCTGCTTTGCCTTAAAACCTAAAATAAGGAGAAAAAGCAAACCTCCCAAACCAAAGCAAAAGCACAACTCCCCCCAGCTGTGTTCTTTAAGGATTTATGCACTGGGGCCTGACTGAAAGAATGTATGGTGTGTGTTTTGCAGTCATAATGGTCAAATTCCATTTTCTGACACAAATCTGTCATCTTGGTGTGCTTAACCTAAATCTTGGCATAAGCAGGTAAGTATTTTTCTTAGATAGCTTCATTTTTCTGTACCTTTTCCTGATGCTATGGCTGCTCTGAATATCAGTGTAATTATTTTGTTAACAACTTTGTCCTCCTAATTTGTCTCAGCTGCTTTGCACGGAGAGCTGGTGGATGGCAGTAGAGCATTATCTGTGCAGAACTTGTCAGTGAGCAGCAGAGCGTGGGGGAAAGTGATCTGATTAGGAAGGAGGAGCCCACCTGATTAAACAGAGGATGAATCCTTAATTGGGGAGTGTCTGCGGGGCCTCCTGGGAGTTCTGGAGGACTTGGTCAGGGAGGTGGATTTGCTTTTTGATCTCAGAAGTTGAATTGCTGGTCTTAATTTCCTTAATGCAGCACACGGGGTTCTGCTTTGTTACTTGGCAGGGATTTTGGCCATATCTTAAAGGACACAGGAAGCCCATCAGGGTTTTGTGCAAGGGGAAGTTCACCAGCTTGAGAAACCACATCTCCAAATTGCCACCCATGCAGTGCTTTAATTTTCTACTGCATTGACAGGCAGCAGGGTAAGGTTTCCTCTCAGGTCAGGTTTCTGATCTCCCTCCACTCTCCTGGAGCAGGGGGCTGAGCTGGAAACCCTTCACTGAGCCCAAGGTCTGGGGAGGGCGTGACAAGCAAGGGAATTTGCTGTATGACTTGTGCAAGTGGCACAGGAGGAAAAGTTAGCTGTGCTTTTCCTTGGTAATTCTAGTTCCAGCTCAAGTTTAAAAAAAAAACAAAAAGCAATAAAAAAACAAGAGAGAACACTTAGGGTAGAGTTCATAATTTGGTAGTGATTTGCTTCAATTGTGCCTGAAATTGGTGGAAAGGTTCTTGGTGGCCTCAGTGTGAGCTTTTCCTAGACCAGGATATCAAATGTTTTCTTCAGTTTGATTTGAAAGTGGAGGTTTTGTCTTTGAGACGGGCACTGGGGAAGGAGCAGTGGGGATTGTGACTTTCTCCTTTTCACAGAACGAGGAAGTGCTTCGTGTCTGTCCTTTTATTTTTCCTCTGAAGTGCCTGAAGAGGCCACAGCAGAAGTAGGTTCTGTGTGTGGAGCTCTCTTATGGGAACAAGAGGAGATATCCATGCAAAGCAGAAGTGAAGAGGCATTTCTGAGAAATCTGTGGCTGAAATGTGGAACAGAATGTTTTGAAGTAGTTTCTGGGAAGAGGAGCGATTCTTAAAAGCAAAAGGTTAATTTCTAAGACATTTGTCGTGTATGGAATGGTGGCATTCTTGCTGGAGGCACCAGGCAGCGTGCTCCTGTGAGAAGCACTTCTCCAGCAGTGAGGAGGAGATGTCACAATTGTTCCTCAGGGGTTTTAGGGAGCCCCAAGCATGTACCTGGAGTTGATCACTCATTTACCTTTGAGCTCATGAATGAAAATTCTCGTTAAATTCCAAACCAGTTGGTACAAAGCTGGGGTGTTTTTTTTTGGTGGTTTTTTTTTTTTTTTTTTTGCATATGTATAAATTTTCCTGGATTTCAGCATTGTCCAAATGGAAGTTTTCCAAAAGACCCTTCTCTCCTGAGCCCTGCGGTCAGGGATGTTCAGACTCAAGCTGTAGTGCTGTCATCACTTTTCAGAGGCATTTTTGCTTTGCAGTGGAAGGATCAATCATCTGTTTTCATGGGAGAACAATCCCTTCTTATTCTTTAAAATCTCAACAAAACTTTCCACCAGATTTGATATGAGCAGCATCATGCCCAAATAGCAAAGGATCCTTCCATTAAATGGGAACAGGCTGTACTCATATTTGCTGTGTTTACTGGATGGGAGAATTAAAATTGTGCAGTGTATAATCCACATCTCTCTTGCTTCTCTGCGCCACTGGGCAGGCGAGATGTGCAATAAATCATTGTGTGCATGCTCGTGTTGCTCTGTAATTCCTCTTATAACTACAAGTTCTCCAGGCTGGTGTATAAAGCTGTGAAAACTGAGATGAGTGGCCTGCTGCTTTGCTTTTGAATTTTTTTTCTTTTTTTTAATTTGAGGTGAGAGAGCAAAAAGTCTCCTAAGTTGCTTTCTGCTGGCTTCTGAAATATTATCTACAGTCAGTGGTTTCAGTACTTTAAGTAGCACTTAAATTCTTCCCTAAATAAGTTAATTTTACATTACAGCAAGGCCTTAATGTACCCTCGACTTGCTTGAAGCCTAGCAGATCTGAACTGAATTGTTTTTCTCTATTAAATTTCAGACTTTCAATATCCTTCCATGGGAAACCTCTCACGCAGCGCTGTCAGCCTCTCCAGGTTGGGAACCCTTGCTCCAGAGCACTTGGGTTTAGCTTTTCCATAGGCACAAGGCCTTTTGCATCATTGCTGAGGTTTTGTCTCTTTTGAGATCCAAATTAAAACATATTCATTTTTATATCTGAGCTAAGAACCAGCAATCTTCCTTCCTGCTGTGACCTGGTTTTATTCTGGTGCATAAAACAGGCGAAATATTTCAAAAAAGCAAAATCACTCTTTGTACCTCTGTTAATGTAACTTTTCCCTGAAGTCTGTGTGCACATTTAAAAGCCAATCCTGCTTCCAAAGGTGAGAGTTTCTCAATGAACTCAGCCTGGAGAGTTGTGCACGGGACTGGGAGTGGTTTGATGAGGGGAAGCTGCGGGCTGCTGTCCTAAAGCAAGCAGAGAGGGACTGGAGTGAATTCCCTGAAACACAAACCATTTTTGGAGGGAGCAACTGTAACCATCTGTGGGGATTTGTTCCTTCCTCAGAAGTTCTGAGCCAAGGGCTCTGTCCTGGATGTCTTGTCAGACTCTGCACGTCACATCCGAGGCGTGTGTGCTATTTCAGTCTCAGCCAGGTGAATCCTGTTGGGCACAAGGGGATCTGTGTTACACATTAGAGATCTTATTAAAGGGTCTCTTCATTCTTCTCCTCCTGAATCCTGCATGGTTTTGTCTCAGCAGCAA
Source organism: Bombycilla garrulus (assembly GCA_013400315.1). Classification (NCBI taxonomy): domain Eukaryota; kingdom Metazoa; phylum Chordata; class Aves; order Passeriformes; family Bombycillidae; genus Bombycilla; species Bombycilla garrulus. Next base: position 291,400 of record VXBU01013720.1, on the reverse strand, counting down.
TCCTTTCCTGGAACGGTGCATCCTTCCTCTTGTGTTCAGGGACCTTCCTTTGTGTACCCCTCCTCCTCCTCAACAATGCTCACATTAATGTAAAGTCTCTGTTTCATAAAAGCTTGGAATGGGAGCCCTGAATGCGTTTATCAGGATGTTATTAGCCAAAAGGTCAGTCCTTTTATCATCTTAATAACGTTCATTACTGAGCTTCCATATGCCGTGAGATTCCGAGAGACCGCTGCCCTTCTGACCCTTTCATAAGACAAGAGAATTCCTCTTGTTATTAAAACTTATTTTTATATCAGTGCGTGCAGCTTTCTTGTCTGCTGTAAATAACTCTGGTCCTCATTTTGTCTGCACGGGTTTCTCTGGGTATTTGTGACCTTCCTCCAAACATAGTGTGCTTTAAAAATACTCTTCTGCTGGACCTAGCGATTACCTTTTGAGGATGAGGCTTATTTTAAGATGCAGCATCGTCCTTTCGAGTTAACAGCTTTAATAGTTTGTCAGTCATCACTTTGAGGGTCCATGACTGGGAAAGGCCTCTGGCCCTGCTCGAGGCGCTGCATGGAAGATAACCCATCTGCTCAACAGTGCCTGCTGAACTCCGGCAGGATCCTGGGAATCGAGGGCTTCTCTCATGTTTTAACATGAGCCTCTCCTCTACCGTCCTCCAGGGCTTTGCATTTATCGCCTTCCCTGAAAAATCAAAGCGTGTTCCAAGCATGTGCAGTGTGCTGTGCTCTCCTGTGCTGACTGCTGATGGAGTATCCTGAGTCTGGAGGATCTTGGTTTGTCCATCATCTCAGTTTCCACACACCTGCACTGTCCTATTTCCCCTTCATTTCCACGTAGAATTTCCACAGAATTAAAACTCTGCTTGGTGCTGGTGGTAATTCTTGAGGCCCTGTTGTGATGCCCAGGTGCAAAAGTCGTGTCCCTTAAACCCTCAGCTCTGCTTGGCAGTTGCCAGCAGGCTCAGCAGATGGCGAAGGATTGATTGAGTGGGGGAAAGCAAACTAACCCTTCATCTCTGGACACTGAAGAACTGCATGGCTGATTATTTTTGTTCTGCATGCAGATGCCTTGGCCATCTGCACAGACAGACATTTCTGCTCCACTTTTAAAGCAGGTGACGCTGCTGACGGCTCCACAGACCCTGGAAGGCTCACAGGTCTAAAAGCAAAGCCTGGTTTGAAGCTTTTCCCCTGATTTCTGTGGCTTCTGTATTCTCTGTTCTTCCTCTGGTTTTCATAACCTTTTCTTTGTCATCACGAGGATTTGCATCCTTCTGGAGGAGAAGAGTGAGGCACTTGTAAATGTTTGGTTTTGAGGACAAGGGTGGTACAGTTGTTTGGTGGTACCAGACTCGGGGTCTCATTCACACAGGTGACAGTGACACCCATCCAGGTTATCATTTTGGGAAAACACCTTTTCTACATCTACTTTTTTCTTGTTTTGTAGTCATTATCCTTGAATTCTAACATTGCCTGGGATTCCATATCATATTCCAAAAAAGATTGATTTTAGGGTAGTGAACTTGATGTTGCCTTGACAGTTCATGTGCTCTCTTTCTCTTAACAAAGGTGAATGAAGCTGAGATAATGTTATAACACAGCTTTAAACTTCAGATTTGCACTGATTTTAAAACAGGACACAGCACTGCCTATCCTACTGAGCTTGTTGGCTGTCAAAAACCCTTTTTCCTTCTGTATTTTTTTTTATTCTTACGAAAGAAGGACAAAATCTTGACTGGGATTAGCTTCTTCCATTTTCAAGTACCTGAAGGCAAGTAATGAATTAAGTATTAGGAAGACTATGGGGATTTCTTTAAGCCAGTCCTGTGGTATTTTAGCACACAGCCCATTGTTAGTGAACAATTGCATCGGGTTCCTAAAGTATAAGCGATGTAGTGAGAGGATTAGATTGATCCAGAGCACCCCGAGTTGAAATTTTGTCTCTGACTCAGGATATAGCAATGGGCAACTCGCTGTGCCTCCTTTGAAAGCAGGGACAGTGATTCTCACAGACAGCGTCTGTGGAATAGTTAATGCAGTGAAAAATCAGCTTGAAGACATGGAAGGAAATACTTGGAGTAGATGAAATACTGAGCTGGAAGTGTAGTAGACATTTTGAAAGATGGGGCATGTGAAGTAAACAAGTTTGAGGTATCTCCATAATAAAGTGATCCCTAATTCATGTGCCTCTGGCACATCCAGCCCTGACTCTCAAGGAGTATGACTGGGCGTCTTTGTGAGGACAAGTGATTCATGAGTGGCCATGAGAAAGGTTCTCTTAATGCTGTAAATTTTTTATGACCCTGCACAATTGATTGTCCCCAAAATATCCTGTTTTTGTACAAGCAGCTTCATTAATATCTAGCCCTGATTCTAAATAATGCAGTGCCTACGACACTTGTACACAGCGTGTTTCTGCTCCGCCTGCAGGAGCCTGATGCTGACAGCCCGGCCTGCCTTCAGCTATTAGGGATTTAAAATAAAAAAAATTAAAATGTGTTTCATTCCAAGAAAAGCATCCAGGAGTGCTGATGGTGCTGTAGATGCAAGGCCTGGGTGAGAGGTCCCTTCCTCAGGACCTTTCCTTGTGCAGCTCTGAGTGTGCCTCTCGGTGACACAAACCCTTCCTGGGTGCCACCTCCTTGTGTGCTGGGTGTTCCCCTGGAGGCAGCACTGAGAGGCTACAGGCCTGTCTGCTAGTCCAGATTCTTGCTTGCTAAACTTGAGGGAAGATTTCCCTCCCCATGAAATCCCTGCCACAGGCAGGAGTGGTCAGGTGGAATCTCCCTGCAGAGCTGGGAAGGATCCAAAAGGGAACCTTCCTGAAGTTGCAGCTGGTCAGTGCTGGACTGGAAAAACAGAGTAACTACTTGATGGGTACTGTCAGAATTCTGTGCAGCTGGTGAGGCATCAGGGACTGGGGACGGGGCAGTGCCTGGCTGGAATGAAGCACTGCATATGGGCCAGCCATTGATCAAACCTGCAAGGGGAATGTTTAAAACAGCTGCTCTTTTGCCTTTATTAATGAAGCCGTTGATGAGGAACAGATTTCTTTCCCTGTCCCCAGGGTTTCAGGTCATTCCCCTGTGTTTGGAGCAATGAGGCTCAAAGTGCTATTGTAAAGCCTCGTGTTCTGATCGTTATCTTGTTGACTCAAACTAACCTTCCTTCCCGAAATAAGTATTGACATGGCCCTTCATGTTTTGTTTTTGGTTTTTTTTTTTTTTTTAACAGCACTAATTGGATTAAAGTAATTGTCACGCGTGAAGGATGCATGTTAGAGCACAAAGGGCACAGGGGAGGCTCAGCTGTGGGCACCATGGTTACTGGTGACATCACTGCTTTGCTGTTCCCAGCAAGGATTCAGCGCAGCTAAACCCGAGTGAGGATGGCCCAAACCAAACCCCGGGGATTGCTGATCTCCGCCCGTTGCCATGGAAACACAGGATGCAGTTTAAAGTTAAAGTTGTCAGCATGCATAGCGTGGTGCTCGTGGTATAAACAAAAGCAGGGTCCCGTGGTGCCCACGGCTCCTGGAAGGGCAGGAATGGTGTTATGGGGAGAGCGGGGAATCCTCTTGTGGCTGGAGTTGTTTTTCCGTTGGCTTTACTGGGCACTGTGAGACAGAGTGAGCCTTGCTTTGAGGGACAGGAGCAAAACCCAAAGTCCCTTGCTGTCCTCCAGCAGTTTTGTGGTTGAGGGACTGCCAGTCCAGCTTGATGGAATTGTTTCTGATTGGACCTTATAAAGTCCAGGTTCAAAAGTTCTGTTTAAACCATCTGTGGGATAACAGGGTTCCCATTATCAGGGTAAGCCTCTGCCTATCTTTAAGATTTTCTTTCTAATATAACCATTAAGATTGTTCTCAACTCCTGCAGAAACAGGACTAGAGAAGCTTCCCTGTTTGAGGACTGTTTTGCTGTATTTTGATAAAGGTCCCTACTCCAGCCCAGTAAAGAGCACTGTCACAAAATGTTTAGGGTGCTGAAAGGGGGATTCAAAGATCTGGGTACTGGGTGTAGCCCTGCCAGCAGCTCTGTGTCTTCAGGTTACTTTCTCCTTCTTCAAAATGGTGCCTTTTGTTGATTCCATGATCTTTAATTTGAGGGGACTCAGTTGTTCTGGGGCACAAAAGCCTTTGAGAACCAGAAGTTGTGTGTGCTGCTGTACTTCAGCACTCTCCTGCATAAGTAACAGTAAGGGTGATATTTATTTCTAATTTAGTTACTGTAAACTTCCTGTTTACTTTTAGAACATTGTGCACTGATGAAATAATGTTGTTTTTGATGTGATGAGAAGTTCTGCATCTCGGCTTCTCTAAAAGTGGAATAGTTCCATCTCCCCTGCCCCCTTCTTTCACTCAGAACAAAGTTTTTTTTTGCTCAGGTGTTACCCTGGTTATGGTGATACGATTTTAACTGAGTGTTTCAGGTCTTTGGCACACACATAACGAAAAGAACAAGTTGTAAAGTGTGAAACTCCAGTACTTTTAGGATAACCCAGCATTTTGTTTCCATAGTCAAAGACTGTTTGTTTTGTTTTTTTATTACCTGCAGTAATGTTCTGCAGGTTTTGATTACCTGCAGTAAATAGTGACCATGAATGGGGCCTGGTCTATCAGATCTCTGCATCAGCAGGCAGCAGCTTGCTGGTGGTGAAAGCAGATTGCTCGTAATGAATTAGATGTCAGCTCAAATGCTGGTGAAGGAGTGGTGAACAGAACCCAGAGCTGAGTCATTCCGCAGCACAGGGCTGGAGGCAGAGCTGGATCCACCCTGAGCAGGCACGCCCTGAGCAGGATCCCCGTGTGCAGCAATCCTGTGCTGGGAAACCCCGTTAAGAATAAACCAAGCGTTACTTCCAGGACCTTTTGGCGTTTCCCATCATTGGTTTCTGGTTTTAGGTGCTGTTACATTTTGTGCTGGTTTGTTTGTGCTGTTTGAGTGCTGGTATTGCCACAATAAACCAGATTACACGGCTGAGATGAACAGGCTGCTTTTCTCATAACCTCTCCCAGCTTTTCTGTTAGAGTTTACCACGTGCAGGGTCCCACTCCCAGTGTCACCAGTACCTCCTCAGTACCTGGTGCCTGCAGGTGGGAGTGAGGAGAGCAAGAAAAGCTCTTGGTGGTGGGAAGAAGACACCACTTTGGAGATTCAATTGTAAGAGTGAAATATCCCTCAGGCTAAGTAACGTTCAACTGGAATATTTTTACCTTAGTGTATGGAAAGGATTGAGAGCGAAGAGTTTATTCCTCTCCCGCAGCCTAAATTTTGTTTATACCTTAGGTGACTTTACACTTCCTTTCTAAAACTGAACAGAACAGGTCTGGTTAGTGAAAACAGGTCTTAAGAGCTCTCCAGTGATGGCAGGAGTCATCTTGCTGAGCAGCTTCAGGCATTTTTGTGGTCTGGTGGATTGTGTGAGGCACTCCATGCTTTCTCTGGTTCCCAAAGGAAAGGTCTGTTTCTGGGGATTTAATTGGTGTTTGTGGTAGCCTAAGCATCCAAAACAATAAAAAAATAGTAATTGGTCATAGAGAATGTTTTCTCAGCCTCCCTTGCCACAACAATATGAGCAAGTATGTTAGCAGGGTCCTCTGGGGATATTTACTGTCATGTTCTTGTTCTGTGGTTACAGAGATGTCTGTGCTGTCCTTGTTAACTGAAACCATCAGCTGGCTGGAAACTTCTCATATCCCTATCTGTGTCTAAATGGGCTAAAAAAATCCCCAGAGTTCAGTGTTATTTTAAGGCATTCTCCCAGCAGAGTTTTGTCCAGACTATCAAAATACCCCCTTTCCAATTGGGAGCTGGAGGAAAAAAAAGCATCCCCAAAAAATCATCTGGTTATTGTTTCCAGACAATGATTTGTGTCTTCCTTACCCACGGATGATAGGTCTGTCAGAGTGGTGCTGTCAGTCTCCATAAATTGAGTAATCTCAGATCAGAACTCTCGTGGGTCCTGTGGCACGGTGTGGCTGCACCGCTGAGGGGAAGCAAAAACATCAGGAAGCTAAAGCATTCCAACCTTTGGTAATCACTGTCTCACTTATTTAGATTGAGAGGTTGTACTGTAAACAATAATCACTGGTAAACAAGGTGAGAGTGAAGTTATAATCTATTTTTGCAAGCTAGAACATGCCCGGATCACCCATTATCACCATGCAGCCTGGCCCGTCCTCAGGGTTCTCTGCAGGACCATTGCAGTGCTCAGAGTGGTTACAATAAAAACAGACAACTTCAGGAGAAGCTAAACCAGCTGAGCTGTTTGCAGTGCTGCTGTCAGCTTTGCAGAATTCTCTGCTTGTGGAGAGCCCGTGAGCAGCCTGTGCTGGATTCCAGGGCAGGAACACAAGGAGGACTCTGGTTTACATTAATATTCTTCTTGGTGCTCTGAGTTGGTTGATGGGGCTGTTTTTCTTCTAGTTCTCCGAAAGCAAAACGTTACAAGGCAATCTTAATTCTTCATGTTAATTTACACAGCCTGACTCGTGTATTTCTCCAGCTGATCCAATAAGCCACATCCAAATGTTTCATCCAGCATTATGCATTCCTGTTCTGTGAGTCCTGTTCCTTCAGCTGTGCCGAGACTCCTTGGGCTGTGGAGGTTTCTGCTGCCATCAGCCATCATTCCCTAATGGAGATGTGTCCCACTCGAAAAACAAATGGCATTGAGTCACCTGGTTCTGTTCCCCTGGGCCAGGTTGTTTGCTGGACTGAGGCTTTGCAAGGTGTGCTCTGGTGGGGAAACACCTTTCTGACTGGGAAAGGAGATGGAAGATCTGAGCAGCGATGAACCTGCCTGTGGAAGGCTCTGTTTACAGCTGTTTGAGAAGGGCAGATGATAAACGGGGTTAGGCTGGCCCAGTGGTTAAGTGATATTCATGGGAATTATTCATCTGTGATTGTTGTGCTGAGGTCATGTGCTGTGTCCCATGCTATGCTGCTGTGCCAAGAGATTTATTTTAATAGAAGCCTTTAAGTAACTGGCATTCTTGCTAATCATGGTGCATCTGCTTCTCTGGGTTCCCTGTTATGAGTAATTTAATGCTATTACTTTAGCTAGAAGGGATCTGTGTCACCATCTGTCCTGAAAAGCAATTGATGGGGCTGTGCAGAACATGGAGTGTCATCAGCAGGAGAGGGACTTGGACAGGAATGACTGGATTTCCTCTTGTCATGCAATATGAGAAGGTTTACTGTGGCTGTGGGTCAGATAACTGCCATATAAAGGCTGTCAGCTTCTCTTTGGTTTTGTTGGGGACCATTCCTCAGGTATTTATAGAGGGGGAAGGTGCTGTGTCAGTAGGGAGCAGCGATGACCCAGGTAATCTGCTAAATAAAGTCTCTGCTTCTCTCTGGGGCTGAAACTCTGACTGAGATTGACCCTCAAGTGCCTGCCCATCAGCACCTCCAGCAGATATTCCTGGGAGAGGGCCTGCCACACACTTCTCGAGCCAAATGTTTTCCTAATTGAGGGTTATTTTTAAATTGTTGTTTACAGACCACTTTCTTGTAACAAGCCCTCTCCAGGCTGTAGCTCAGGCACAGGAGGCATGAAGAGGCTGCATGGCTGCAGAGCAAATTGCTCTTCACTCCCACAAGTGCTTCACTTTCACAGCACCACTTATACCCAGAGTACCATCCTGGTCTCACGAGTGCATGTGGCTGAAGCCTTTATTTTTATTATATGAGAAACATGTTTTCTCTTTGTCTTTCTGAGTGGTCAGTAATTGCACCGTTCACCATCTCTCCTGACTCTTGGCCCTTCCTTCCCTCACTGCAGCTCGTTGTCTTCTCAACGAGCCAAGTGTGAGAGCCTGGAGGGCTGGGAAGCAGCTTTGTGTGGGTTTATCCTGGGGAGTTTCTCTTTGATCATACTGTCCTTCCCAGCAGTGTGGTGTGTTATGAGTATAAATTTGGCCTGACTCAGAAGTCCTGGCTCTAAAGATAGTTTGGGATATAATCTGTGATTTTTTTTTTAATTTTTTTTTGTCAGCTCTTATTTCCCATTCATCTGAGAAAATGTTTTTACTGCCCTTGCCTGTTTTATGTAGAAAAGTGACAAGAAGGAGGGATGTGAAGGGCCAAAATTTGCTCAAGGTCTGTAAGTGGGTGACAGAGGCTGTGGGCTGGAGTTGGTCATCTGGAAAGGCTGGAGGAGGAAGCACACCCTGCTCCCAGAACAGGGTTTGCAGCCTGCTGCAGCTGCATAGAAGTGAATAAAATAACCACAATTCAGAAGTGAGACATGAACTGACTTTCACAGAGTCTCAGTGAACTTGGTTTTTCCTTCCTTCCCTCCCTCACAGTGAGTTGGGACAAGGCCACTGTGTCACCCTCACATCTCCTGCTGTCACAGCATCACCAGCTCCAGGTTGTGTGGAGAGGCTGCTGATGGAATTATTCATGTAGCAAAAACTGAGCAGTGCTGAGGGTTCTCCAGGGTTCCAGCTGTAGGGTTAGAACCAGGCAGCTCATCTCCATGCAGAGAAGATTTTGTTAAAACTGGCTGGACGGGGAAAAGTGGAATGGAAATGGTGTTAGTGAGTAAAAGCCCTGAGTGGATTTTGGTCCTCAGTGAGGACTTGCAGAATTGACTGGAGTTGCTGTAATTGTGCAGTCTAGAAGGGAATTTTGAATAACTTGACATGATGAAAACTCATCTTCCCTCTTCTTATGATTTCCATGTTCTTCTCCCCTATAATAAACCTCTAAATCTCTAATTTGTATCAATTGTTCGGAGCAGATGCTGTGCAGTTATTCTGTCCAACACTTTCACTGTGCTGGCTGCGTTACTGCCTTTTCTGAGACCTTTGAATTAACCAGATTTTGGGGTCATCAAGATTATTTAATGTTATTGTCATAAATATTTGTACAGGACTTGGTCAGTGCTTATATAAGAACTGGAAGACACTAGTTTGTTAGAAAAGGATGTGTTCTTTAATGGACTGCCAGCTGAGTGTTAGAAATAAACTGTTAAAAAGTACTTTTTTGTTTTTCTGGGTTTTTTTTCTATTGCAGTTTGTGGGGCAGGAAAAAGTGATTATTTAGATTGTCAGTTATTTAGGGTTGTCAGTTACGGCTGTTTAAATTTAAAATCACTTGAGAGCTCTTTATAAACAAGGCTATTTACTTCTAAACAGCTCTGTTGGCTTAACATTGTGTCCTCAAAAGATAAGAAGTTGATCTCTTGCATCTTATTAATAGTTTTCTGTTAAACCATGTTATCCTTTGAATTGTTTGTATGCCAAAAATGAGGAGTTGTTATTGTGTTCTATTTCACAGTTGATTCTTGGTATAAAATTCCTTTTTTCCCCCCTTAATTTCCAAAGTACTGTGTTCTCAAATACAAACAATAATCTGAAAATGCTAACAGAATGAATCTGTTGTTTGGAAATGATGAAGCTTATACATCATCCAATCTGCTGAAATGTGTGAGAAATTAATAAATATTTGGTTTGCCTCTAGCTCATCTTAGAAGCACTGAAATTATTTTTTTTTTTATTGAGGGAATTTTTGCCAGGTTTCTCACGGAAGGACAGTCCTACAAATCAGCCAAAACGCGGAGGCTGCCAGGGGGTGCAGTGATCGTTCTGGCAAACCCAGGTTGTTTCTTCTAAATATCTTAATTAGCAGAGCAAAGTCTCCAAGCTGTTCTTGGAGAGCTGCTGCTGGGCCAGATCACACACAGCAAACCCCCAAATCCTGTGGGTGCAGGTCATGGAATATCTTTATCACTGCGATCGTGGAGTCACTGAGGTTGGAAAAGATCTCTCAGATCCAACCTGTGACCCATTCCCAGCTTGTCAGCTCAACCAGAGCTCTGAGTGCCACGTACACTCATTTCTTGAGCACCTCCAGGGGAGTGGCTCCGGTGCCTGACCCCTCTTGCAGTGGAGAAATTCTTGCTGGTGTCCAGCCTGGGATGCTGCTGCACCCGGAGCGTGTGTGGTTCTCCTGACACATCACCACAGGGATGTGCCAGGCTGGACAAACTCCCCTTGGCTGTGTTATCTGCTGATGCAAAAGGTTTTTGTGCTCTTGGGTGGTTCAGAGCTGGAGCCAGGGGCTGGGGTGTGATGTGTTACCTGCTCCAGGAACAGGAGTTGAGGTGTCATTACATCTCCCTTCAAACTGAGCTTCCAAGCAGAAATTGTCACGGGGTCCTGAATAAATCAATTCTCTGTGTTGGCAGATCAGTCTCTGAATTTTGCCTTTATAATCTCTAGGTTTGGTGATATTAGTGCTGGGGTGCTGCTACAGCTCTGCTGTGCCCAAAAGGAGTCCTGGAAACCGTCCCCGGTGTCCCGGTGCTTTGAGAGCCCACTCCGTGTACGATGCCCTGGAACAGGAACATTTCTGTGATGTATCTGTGACGTGTTTTCCCTTTCAGAAAAAGAGCAGAGAGGAGACATGTGGGGAAGGCAGCGGAGTGGAGATCCTGGAGAACAGGCCCTACGTGGATGGCCCGGGGGGCAGCGGGCAGTACACACACAAGGTTTACCACATCGGCATGCACATCCCCAGCTGGTTCCGCTCCATCCTGCCCAAAGCAGCTCTGCGCGTCGAGGAGGAGTCCTGGAACGCTTATCCTTACACCAGGACTTGGCAGATCAGTCTCTGAATTTCGCAGCTGTTTCCCTGTGTTAAACACAGGGTTTGGTGGCACTCCCTGGCAGTGGCATTTCCCTCCTCACCGATATCCTTCAGAGCAACCGCGGTCGAGTCCTAAAATTCCTGTGCGGTGCTTGATCTCAGGAGTTTTCCTGGGCTGACTGCACACCTACCTGAGGGTTTGTGGCTCCTTGCTGTAAAATGTGGAGCTGTTTTGTCTGTCAAAGCCTGGGGAGCTGTGAATGGTTTTTGTTTAGTCCTGGATCCTGCACTGTGTGTTCTCCTTAACATCGCAGATCTCTGCAAGCTCGGGGAAATTCTGAATGTTCACAGTGCTGGGACAGGTGTCGTGCTGAATCCTGTCAGGGAAGACAGGCTGCATTCGTGCAGGGGAAAGAAAAGTCTTAATAAATAAATAAATAATCACAGCACTTATTTTCTGGAAACTGTCTGTCATTTAACTAGAAAATAACAAACCTACATCCTATGGTTTTCACCCTGAGGAGGGAAGGGAACCAGAGGCTCTGTGGAGTCCTCTGCGTCCTCCTCATTTCGTCTGATTCTGTCAGGGAGGACTTCAGCTACCTGGGAATAAATAATCTTTGTGCCAGTTGCTCCAGTTTTAGAGCATTTGCTCTTTTTCACATCTACAAATCTGATACTCCTGTCATCTTGTGCAATAAAATGGCTTTAATGGGTATTTTGATTTTTATGAAAAATCTAGAAAATTTCCTGGTTGTGTTTTATCTGGTCTCTGCAAGTAGCATCAATCCTGGGAAGGTGGGAGTCGGTGTGTGCATGTGGGCTGTTGCCAGTGACTGAATAAAATGGAGCTGCCTGACTTTTAAGTGATTAAAGTTCACTTCCAGTCAGTTTTTATCTCTTCTCTTGAAATGCCTATGAGTCAATCAGTTGGCCAGGAAACCTGTGCTGCACAGAACTAGTCCATATTTTATTCTGCCATAGGTTCCAGGCAGGAGCTTTGCTTTTCTCCTTGCACAGGTTCATTTCCAGGGTGTCCTTGTATCAGTATCTGTGTCACAACTTTTTAATATAGCAGGCCCAGAATTTATCTCCTTGCTGGAAACTGTGAGCTCCTGTCTTAGGGAGTTATTAAAGAACAATCTCTAGTTGGTATTTTAAGCTGTCTGAAGGAAAACATGAGTGAGGGCTGGCTGGGATTTGAGGCTGATTTACTCTAAGCTGTGTTTTTGGCTCTCAGGTACACGTGTCCTTTTGTGGAGAAGTTCTCTATTGATATTGAGACGTACTACAAAACTGACCCAGGAGACCATAACAACGTGTTCAACCTTTCTGCTGCAGAAAAAAGACAAACCATTTTAGGTGAGTAGCCTTTTTCTCTACTTTTCATGTTTTGGATTTTTTCTTTTTTTTTCTTGATGTGTCCATCCTCCCTAAACACACACCTGCACCCCTCTCAGTGTCACTGCAGGTAAGGTTACATCAAGTAGGGTGAGGATACCAGAATTCTCTTCTAGGCTTCATGTAAATTCCATGGAAATAATTTGAATCCCTCATCTGTAAATTTAAGCTGATGCTTTTCCATCTTATTGATGCAGCTCCCAAGAGGAGTAAGACACCTAATGGTTTTGGGAGTAATAAGTAGAAATAACCATAGAAGAGGAAAAAATAGCTGTATAATTGTGAAAATATTGCTGTTTGTTTGTGTGGCTCCTTCATGTGTATGAAAACAATTCCTGTCTGCACTTTTGAAGCATGAAGGTGCATTTAATTTTTGTTCTCTCTCCTTTTAGTCCTGCCCTCACTTCAGGTTAACACTCACTTCACAGCTGTCTTTAGAAGGTTGAGTTAATGTAAGGAATTAATAAGAAAAGGCAAAATTATTTTTAAAAAGTACCAAACCCGATGACGTCTTTGGTTCCCTGACTGGGAAATTGCAAACTGGTGAATAAAACCATTACAGTATTTCACTTCAGCTGTCCTCACTGCTGGGCCTGTCTGGCCAGGCTTCCACTGCTGGGCAGACTCGAGTCCCAGCACTGCACTGAGGTGTCACAGAGCTGTCACTTCCTGGGAAGTGTCATCCTGCCCTTCAAACCAAATTTCAGATGCTGCTGCTGAGCTCTGGGGGTTGCAGGTCTTTAAGATCCATTCATTCACTCCACTCCTGCTGCAGCTTCCCCTTCTCCATTGTTGGGTTGTTAATTAGGACTTGAGTTCAACTTGCTGCTTTCCTCAGTACATCTGCTTGTTAGGGCAGATGAGGAGATCCCAGTCCCGTCCTCTGAGGGACCCACAGGTGAGATGTTCCGTGGGTAATGTCTGTTCCTCAGCAGGGCAGCTGTGTTTAACTGCCTTGCCTGAGTCAGCTGCAGGGCTGGGAGTGACATTAGAAAAGCTGGAAGGTGGAATGTGCAACAGATCCGTGTGGAGCTGGAAGGAAGGATGGTGTGTGCAGAGCTGCCAGAGTGCTGTGGATCTGCAGTTACTGTGGGCAAAAACAGCTTTTTGGAGTAAAGCCTCTGTTTGCTGGAACTGTGCATGCTCGTTCCTCTGGCACAGCTGATCTCTGCCCAGCAGCAGTGTATAAACAATTTAAATATCACTCGTTTAAGTGTAAGTAAAAAGAATCTAAATTGCTGTAATGCTTCTGGTACTTACTGAAACAGAAATAACGCATGAAAAATGATGTTTCCTTGTTTTGCTCAGGAAAAGGAAAGGTCTAACTGTTTCCATTCTCTTTCTGTAGATCCCATCGATATTGTTAAAGATCCTATCCCTCCCCATGAGTACAAAGCTGAGGAGGATCCAAAGCTGTATAAATCAGTGAAGACTAAAAGAGGGCCCCTCTCAGAAGACTGGATTCAAGAGTACAAGAACAGCCCTGGGAAACACCCCATCATGTGTGCATATAAACTGTGTAAAGTGGAGTTCAGATACTGGGGGATGCAGTCCAAAATCGAGCGCTTCATCCACGACGTTGGTGAGCATTGATGGTCTTGCAGAGTTCACTCTTTAATGTTTGCACTGAATTGAAACATGAAGGTGAGGTGTGTGCAGTGCATCACATCTCAAGATGTCTGTGAAGAGATTCTCAGCTCTGATGGCTCTGTGGGTAGCTCAGAAAAACTCCTGTTATTCTGTCACTTACAATCGTGGTATGTACAACTCCAAACCACATGTACCCACTGAGAAGGTTTAAAGTCCTCTGTAGGCAAAATCTTGCATTCTCTCTCTTTTTTTTTTTTTTTTTAAAAGATGAACTTGCCAGATCATTTTTAAACTCTGCCAGTCTTCTTTATTGTGATCAAAATCCATCCTGAAGGGTTGCCTAAAGAAATAAGCTTCACTTCAATTTCCTGAGTGGTTCCAGAAAACCACTCCCTGGAGCATCTCTCATTTCTGCCTGCCTTGTGACAGGGCTGGTGGGTCTCTGTGTGGCTCTGAGTTGTGAGTAAATGTCCTTCTTTGATGGATAAATCATTCTTAGGTCGGGGCTTTTAAGGAGGAATTGGATGTGTCTGGGAGTAACTAAGTGGAGACAGTACAGGTGGTGGCAGTGCTGGCAGTAATTTGTTCTGTGCAGAAAATCTATAAAACACCTGATACATTTTCTGAGCCTTGCCACAAATGATGGGATCTATGGCCAAGTGGAAAACCTGAATAGTGGCTTAAAGGAGCATTCCCACCTGAAAGGGCAGAGCTCTGGCTGTCCTCTGGCAAAGCAAATGTGAAAAAAAAGGCTGTGTAGAGGGTGCTACCACCTTCCTGTGCCCTGTAAATCCTCCTGAATGACCTCTACAGCTCTGCCTTTGATGTGCAAGTCTTCATGGAGTGCCTGATTATAGAATAAGTAATTTTCAAGCTCTTTGTTGTCACACGGTGCTCCTGAGAGCCAATGTGAAAAACACTGATAGAGCAGTGGAGAGTAGTGTGCACCTCTCTCTGAATGCTCACAGGTTGTTTTATTACAGCTCCTTTGCTTTTCTTTAGGCAGGGATGGAAGTTCTTCCTGCTGTAGACTGTGTTACAAGTGCCTCTCTGCACTGGACTCCCTTGGTGTTTCATGACACGGGTTAATTTAGTGTATGCTGGAAAACACGGAGGCAGAATAACAACTCCATTGTAGCTGTTAAATGAAAAAGGAGCACGTGACTCTTCCAGTTGTTCAGAGGTGTTTGGCATAGATTAACTGCGGTCCCTTAGAAACATTGCTTTTGTATTCCGTGAAAGATTGCCTGCCATTTCCCTCTTGATTGAGGCTTTGCAGAGAGCAGAGCCAGCTCATTGTCTGCCTTTCAGAAGCTTTTCCAGCCTGTTATAAAGATGGCAAATAGTGTTTTTCAAAGTGCTTAAGATGCATAAAATCAGGAAAGTCTTTCAGGCAAGACAGAGTGAGAGAAAAGTGAAAGTAAAAGCTCGGGGTATCTGCAGGAGCTGTGTGGCCTCCCCTGCCCTGGGATGGCCGTGGGGAAGCCTCTAGTGGGCAAAGTGCCACAGCATTTGTTCCAAAGCCAGCAGTGCAGGAGGATGTTTAGGTTGGAAAGATGTGGTTACAACAGGATTGACCAGGCTCGGGTGCAGACCCCGTGTGGGGCTTTCAGCTGGTGGCCAAAACCAAATGGAGACCTTTGTGTATTGTGCACCTGACGGTGAGCCAAGCTCCCAGGAGCCAGAGGTGTTGTGGTGGGTCAGCCCCTTCCTCCTTGGCGTTCTCCTCCTGGATCCTCTGCTCCCAACTTGAGGGAATTTATTTCTCAGGGAATTAACCCGCCCTGTGCAGAGTCACCAAGCCAGCAAGGAAACAAACGGCAGGATCCAAACTCTGCCCAATGGGGAGCAATGCTTAGTGGAGCAAACTAAAATTAGAGAATGGGTTGAGAAAAGAGCAGGTCTGAGGTAAGTGATGGATGGTGTGTGCCGTGTGGAAGGGCTGCTGAGCACAGAGGGAGGAACTCTGGGGGACGGTGTTGAAACGTTCTCACTCGTACTGAGTGCAGCAGCCATTCTTTCCCATGACTAATTGGACAGTTACTCAGTGCTTTGACAGCCTGAGACACAGACTAAAATTGTGATTGTGGGCTATTAGTCTACTTGGCTGTAATATTTGTGTGCTTTTTTACTCCTTTCCCATAGATTTTAAGTTTAATTGGACTGGCACCGCATAATGTTCTGCTCCCACTTGCTTCCTAATGGTGCATGTGGGCTCTGAGTCTTTTGTTGTTAAACAAGCGTGTTGACTGTGTATGGGTTATTAATTATATATTGTGGCAAAGAGTGTTCCATCCCAGTAACTGGAGTTTGTCTAAGCCACTGTGTCCTAGGCTGAATACGCCCAGATTGCTGAAGTGCTTTTAGAAAGCTCTTCTGCAGAACTTTGGCTTCACTGGAGCACTCAAGTGACTCAGTTCATCCGCTGCCCACTGGATCCCAATCGAGTTTTGTCTTGCCAGGGGGAGGCAGGTTGCTGTTGGTGGGATGTGGGTGTGACCACAGGCTTCTCTCTGTGAGGGTTCTGAGCAAGGGAGGGCCGGGAAGCAGAGAGGTGTGACTGCAGGGGCCTTTGCTGGGGTTGTACTGACAAGGTTATGGGAGCTCTTGGCACTGTCAGGGAAATTGTGCTGGACCATCAGGCACCTGTATTTGCTGTCAGGAAATTGTGACTGCGTTATGAAATTATTTGGGAGGTTGCTTCTGGGTACAAAGGCAATGAGTATCTGAACAATTGCTTCATTTGGATATCGAGGGCGTTTGGGGCAGAATTTGTTGGTGAGTTTTCTAATTTATTTCCACTGAGTTTTTATTACATTTCCTATTTCCATTTCACATGGAAGAACAAGCCCAGAACTACAGACCAAAGCTTTTTAAATTCACACGAAGCCTCCTCTCTGCCCTGGTTTGTGCAGTGGTCATTTCCACTTCCTTTTGTGTGATGGAGTCCAGCACCACACATCACTGACAGGAGTCAGCACCTCCCGGATGCAGCCAGCCTCTGAGTTGGTGAGGTGGTGAGCTGGAAACCAAATGATTTAAATGTTTGCACCCTGCTCAGCTCTTCACAGATGATCTTTCTGCTCAGCACAGTGGGAAATGTTACAATAATTAAATCAACACATGATGACGGGTGCTCTGAACTCAGCCTGCACATTTGTGCATGTGTGGTGTTGTTGTTTGTTTTTTTAACCAAAGCATTGCACTCTGGAGAAATGATGGCCTGCTTAATGATTGATAATCAGTTGGTACCTGCTTCCTTCTTAAAAAACCTGCTCTCATTTTTTCTGGGTGACTTCAGTGAGGCGCCTGATGAGGCTGCTGGGGGGTTTTCCTCTGATTCTGGGGAAGAAGGCTCAGATAAGCTTGGGGCGTGTTGGTGGAGGGGCAAAACCTGCTGGCAAGGCAAACTTCCAACTGTGCAGCAGCTGGGGCAGTGTGTGACAGGGGCTTCTCTGGCTGAGCAGGACACGTTTACACCTTCTCTCCTTCCAGGGAGAAAAAGAAAAGCCAGCTGGCCACAGATTCCCTCAGCACTCTCTTGATGGGCGTCTGCTGCAAAGGGAGTTTTTCCCAATTACTCTCTTTCCCGGATCTGGTGTCTTCCATCCTTTTCACTTCCCATTAAAAAAACTTGTTTTTCTCTAAGATTTTGATACAAAAACCCTTTGAGACTTGGTTTGTTTTTCTTTTTTTCCATTGCACAGGGGGAGCAGCAGTGTCTGGACAGGGGAGATCAGTCATTTGTAGCTGATCCTGGCTCCTGTGGCTGTGTGGGACACTTGCTGTGTTCCCTGGGTCTCTGCTGGGAGGCTGCAGTGCCCACTGCTGTGCACAGAGGAGCCCCCCAGATTCTCTTCCCTGGCACTGAAGCCTTTTCTGCAAGCCATGACTTTGATTTTTCCATTTCTTTCGTACCTGCACAGCCTCATTCTCCCCCAGGTTTTCTCCTCGTGTTTAAGAAAAAGAAATACAGCACTGCAGGCACATCCCAGCTGAAGGCCAAATGCTTGGGAAGTAATCTGTTTTTTGGACTTCTTGCCTAGCCTGGAGGAATAGAGGCACAGCAGCTGTGAAGCCCTGCAGTGCCATCCTATTTTCAAAGGAGCAAAGCTTTAAGGAAGGGCGGTTTGGGATGTTAATCAAAGGGATGTGAGCAGGGCACATGGGGAGGTCTGTGGGCTGGCAGGAAGCAGTGCAGGTGATTTTTGAGATCTAAGAAGGCAGAGAGGAACTTCAAGAGACTTTTTTTTACCCCCAAGTGGTTTTTGTGTTCCCTGTGATGTTAGTCCATTAAAACACAGGTATGTGGTTGGTGGCGTCTGTGACTCCACACAGAATTTCTGAGGAGCTGGGGCTGTGATACATCAAGGCTGAATTCAGGAGCAGGAGTGGAGTCTGTCTGCAAGGTAGAAGTGGACATTGTGGGCATGGAAGTCCAAAGGGTGTGGTGAGGTTTTTGGGACAGCAAGAGGAATGTTTTCTTGGCTTTCAGTGTGGGTGTGATGCGAATTTAATCTTCATTTTTAAGCTCTGCTGGTTGTCAGTCATAACAGGAGGTGAAGAGGCTAAAACATTCTCCTGTAGTTCTGCAAGAAGTAATCTGGCAGGGGAAATAACTCTGAATCTCAACTCAGGTTGAACAGAATTAAGGTGCTGAAGGCTGTCATTGTGCCTCCAGAAGGTCACACTCTGCTGGCTTAAACTTGCCTCTTCCTTCTGAAAGTCAGTCAGCAAAATGCATCAAATATTGATAGATTTAATCCTACTGTGTAAATGAAGTTCAGGTTGAGCTGGTCTGTGGCATTAGCTGCTGATCTCAGTGGCCATTTCCTCCTGCTAGCCTGGCTTGGAGGAAATAATACTGGTGAAAATTCTGAGTGTCTCTTATGTTTAAAAGATCTTGAGAGTGTGATGATGTCAGTGAGTGAGTCTAAGTCTTGAGGAGAGTATCTGTTGCTTGATCAAGTTCATTGTGTGTTGATAGGCTTTTCTCCCTTTCAGTTATGTGATACATTGAAATATTTTAAATTGGCTTTACACACTCCGTTTTTCTGCTGCGGCAGAAGACAGATGGTATCAGCAAAATAAAGGATCTTTATTCCCTCCCTTTCTTTGCTTTCTACCCCATTATCTCAGAAGCTCCCATTTGTGATGCTGTTTTACTGATACATAGAAACCAGGTGCAGAAAATGGGTTTCCAAGGAAAGGAAAGGTGTGGGATGTGCTTCAGTAGTGTAACAACTGGGGAGGGCTGTGGAGCATTCATCGTGGAATGACTTGAAACTCCCTGGGATTAAATTTATTTTAAAAAATCAGTAAAAATCAGTAGCACTTTTTTTCCCCTTTTTTTTTTAAAACTCCTGGTAGTATATTTCACTTTGGAGACAGGATCCAAATATTACAAATTCCTAGAACTTCAGGGACCTTCAGTAGTCTGTGTATGGCTCCTCCTTGGTGGAGCAGGCAGCCAAAGTCTTTGACCCAAAATCAGGAAATCCCTTTCCAAGTTAAAAGCAGTGCCAGAGGACTGATTTCAGTGCACAGCTGATTAGGAAGAATTGAGGAGATGAAGTGACCACAGTGTCTGTGTGAAGGTCCTGCACTGCAGCACTGTGGCTTGGATGTCACTGTAACGTCCCTGCCGTGGTGCTGTGAGGCTCTGGGAGGGGGGAGCACCTTGGGTGCTGCAGTTTGGTGAGGTGACAGGGACACTTTGGCTCTGGGAGGGTGCTGCAGTTTAGTGACAGGGCTGTTTTGGCTCTAGAAGGTGCTGCAGTTTGGTGACAGGGATGTTTTGGTTCTAGAAGTTGCTGCAGTTTGGTGACAGGGATGTTTTGGTTCTAGAAGGTGCTGCAGTTTGATGACAGGGATGTTTTGGCTCTAGAAGGTGCAGTTTGGTGACAGGGCTGTTTTGGCTTTGCAGGCCTGCGGAAGGTCATGGTCCGGGCGCACCGACAGGCCTGGTGCTGGCAGGACGAGTGGTACGGGCTCACCATCGAGGACATCCGGCAGCTGGAGAAGGAGGCGCAGCTGATGCTGGCCCAGAAGATGGCCCAGTTCTGCGGTGAGAATGACCCGGAGCAGCACGGTGTCAAGGACACTCCTGGGGAGAAGGACGTGGAGCCCAGCACGGGGTCACCTGCAGACACCGAGGACGCCTCTGCCAACAGCGACGCGGCCTCCGGCAGGTCCCTCACCAAGCAGTGGTCCACCTCCTCCAAGTCCTCACGGTCCTCAAAGAGAGGAGGTAAGATGCTGCCGATGACTTCTCTTCTGAACTCGTGGAGGTTGGGCTTTTAGGAGCTTGGACCATGTCACCTTGTGGCAGGTGCCTTTGGGACAATGTGCGTTAGCCCTGCGAGTCCTGTTAACTTCTCTGCAGGTGCTGCAGGCTCAGCCCTCTCAGGTGACGTGTTTTGGGTTTGGAAGGTTTCTGGTCGTCCTGAAACTGTGACTCAGGGTCACGTGGCAGAGTTGCTGCCAATTCAAAAGCACAGAATCTGTAAAGACACCACAGAGGAGCGGGCAGGAGCTGGCTGGCAGCACTGGGGCTCAGGAGACAGCCAGCAGCACAGAGTTAGTCCTTGCTACCCAGGAGCCACCAGGGGCTTCTTAAGGCCCTTCCATGGTGTTCCCTTCTGGGTATCTGCTTTTCCTTGATAGCTGTGTCACAGCAGGTACCTTGTGCTCTCCTGTGCCACCACGTGCCTGTCATTTCAGGTGTTTGGCTCCGTGGGGCTGCACACAGTGAAAAAATCTCTTCAGTTTCTGGGGAGATGAAGGCAGGAGCCCCCAAAGGTGCGTGGGGCTGCTGCCTTCCCCTGCTGATGAGGTACCATAGCTGGTACAAGAGGGACGAGAGAGAGGTTTTGGAGACAAAACCTCACCCTGGGATTAGGACTGTACATTCCCTTTGACACGCCACTCAGGAAGCTTTCAGGATTTTGATGTTAAAGCTCTGCTGTGGATACGCTGTAAGGACTCAGCTTTGAGTCTTGGATTTTGGGTGAGTCACCTCTCCTTTGGGACTCTCCTCGCTTTGCTGTACTTCCCTTCTTTGGACTGTTCTGTACAAAGGGGTGAATCCCTGTTTAGTTACAGCCACGAGGTTCAAACCCTCAGCAATTCCCTCTGTTCAGCCAAGTGCTGCTGGTTGCAGGGAAATAGCAGCTCTCACTGCAGGAGGGGGGAAAAAAATCATGAAAACCCCAAGGGGCAGCGTTTCTTCCAGTGCCAGGGGAAGGGAACATCTGGGTGAGTGAAGCTTCTCCTTCTATCATATGCACTAAATATCAGGAGTTGAGTCTCCATCTTTATTTCCCACTCCATCACTGATTTCATCGCGGGTGAATGAGAGAGGAGCAGTAGTTTTACCTCGCGATGACTCACTCGAGTAAGCCCCAGGGAAGAACCTACCAGATGCTTCATAAATCACTGCATAAAGATAAAAATACTGGCTACTTTGCCTGCACCAGGATTTTATATTGATGCACCCATCTCCCATTATGCTCTTTGCACAAACCCCCTCTTCCACTGCTGACATGTTCCCTGGGAGCTGGAGTTTTCAGACCTCTCAGGATTTCACTTGAAGGTTTTCACTGGGAGCAAAGCACGAATTTCTTATCAACTGCAGAATGTCTCAGCTTTTACAAGGAAAAATAATGAAAGAAATTAATTGTGATGTGCTGGGAAGTACGTCACACAGATATTTTAATCCTCCTTCATGCTGGCAGCACATTACCATATGGAAGCAAGGAGGGCTGTCGCGACGCACCGCCACCTCCAGCTGAAAAAAATGCCTTTTCTCCAGAAGATTTTCCTTTCCTCCACCACCCGAGCGAGACCTCTGGTGATGGCAGGACCCTTGTTGCCCTCCCATGTGTTGTTAGGTGCTCTATTTTTAGCGACTCATTATGCGAGTGCCTTGACGTCACTCCGGGGATGAGCTCCGCTCCCGAGGGGTGGGCGGTGGGCTGCTGGGGACTGCCGAGCTGCAATTACATGACTCTGCACAGGGTCCCCATCCTCCTTCTGTGTGACAACCGCCTGGGAGATTAAAGGAATTTACCGATGTATTCAACTCTTTCGGAACAATAGAACAAAACGGCTCATGCGGCTGTCACAGTAACCGGAGCCTTCCAGGCTCTCGTGTATGCTAAATGAGAATTTGTCAGTCTCCTCAGGTTTTTGCTGGGTTAGGTGGCTGCTGTGAGTGCTTTGTGTGCTCTGTGTGACAGGCAGGAGGGGACAAACCCTCTCTCCCGTCGTTCTCTGGACAGCGCTGCCTTCAGCTGCTGTTCGGAAACAACTTCAGCCACGAAGAGCTCGGGCTGGATGGTTGCTTAATTATACCTGAAAAAAAAAAAGAAAAGAAGAAGCCAGAAGCCATAATGTGTTTATATTTAGCTCAGAGAACTCTAGAGAGGAAAGTGAAAGGGAGCAGGTAGGTGTGAGAACAGGAGGGCAAACAGCACTAAAAGGACTTTGGGGTTTCTCGGTGCTCTGTCAGGACCGCTGCACCGACAGCTCCCTTTGAAGTTGTTGGATAGCATGTTGTTTAAATCATTCAAGTTTAAAGTTCAAATAGATCTCTAATCCAATTTGTGTGGAAGCAATTTCCTTACAGAAAACAGATTATTCCTCTCCAGGCTGCTCTGCTGAGCTACCCACCCAAAGTTAGCGAAGCAGAGGCATGGCTTGTGTGCTGATGAGAGGCACAGAGAGAGCTTCCAATCAGCCTGCTTCCTTCCTAATTGCAAACTTTAAAACCCAGCTGATTTTGCACGTCCTACTAACAATTATAAATAGCTGCCATTCAAAATAGCAGAAGAGTGATCCAAGCAGCTTTGCTTTAATGTAGCATCTTGCTGGCAGGTTCTACCAACAGTAAACAAACAGGATCTGTAAAGCGGTACACTGACATCACACCAGCATCATCGGGGTTTTGTGTTTTTTAATATTGCAGCAGTGAATTTTCTTAGAGAGCACATGATTCTTCCTCCAGCAAAGATCATGTTGGGAACTCTCCGTCTTGTCGATGGAGCGTTTCGCATAAAGCTTTTTTGTTTCTTCCAGCAAGTCCCTCGCGCCATAGTATCTCCGAGTGGAGGATGCAGAGCATTGCCAGGGATTCAGATGACAGCTCAGATGATGAATTCTTTGATGCACATGGTATGTGGAGCCTAAATCACCATCGTTTCTTCCCTGAAATGGTGGGGTAAGAGAACGGAAGGCATGAAGGGCGGGGGGAGCAGGGAAGGAAGCGAGACTTTTTTGCTTTGAAGTCTTTTCCTTTCTAACCACGACGTGCAGCTTTGGTGCAGCTTCTTCCAGCATCACCCAGCAGACTCTTGCATTAATGCAGCACCATTTCAGGTGCAGTCTGAGCTGTTTGAGGGGATCT
Organism: Bombycilla garrulus; assembly: GCA_013400315.1. Taxonomy (NCBI): domain Eukaryota; kingdom Metazoa; phylum Chordata; class Aves; order Passeriformes; family Bombycillidae; genus Bombycilla; species Bombycilla garrulus. Next base: position 268,391 of record VXBU01013720.1, on the reverse strand, counting down.
TGAACAGTCTTAGCCCTAGGGGCTGTGTTTTATTTGGTGCAAATGAGTGTGCGTGAAATCCAGCAGTACTAACTGGGCTGTGGGTGTGTCCTAATGATTCACTGTGACTGATTATTTTTCTAATTTGTTTTTTAATCAGTAAGAGGTATGATTAATTGTCCTGTCTGGGCCTGAAGAGACCCAAATTTGCCTTTATATTCCAAGAAATATAACAGCGAATGCAGCAAGGTATTCCAGGTGTCAAAATTAATCAGTGTTGATTCCAGAATTCTCAAAGTAATTTTGATTATCTGTATTAAGAGAACACTGTATTTTTTTTTCCTCTGTGCATGTGTGTGTGAAGAAGCTTTGTTGCACTGCACTCATTTTATATATCATTCTTAATGCAAATTTAAGCCTGAAGGGCTCCATCTCTGTTGACAACAGATGGACTCTCCTCCAGGCTGGTCTGCTGGAAGTGAGAGGTGCAATATTTGCTGATGAAGTTGGGAAATGCAGTTGTTAAAAGATGACACCTCCGTTTTGCAAAGCAGAATTTCGCTGATGCTCAGCTGAAGTTCAACCCCAAAAATGGACAGTATTGTGTTCCAGTTCTCCCATGAGTGTTTAGGCATGGATCTCAAGCTGGGGGGTAGAAAGGGGTGTGTTAGTGTGGTGACCTGCACAACAGCAGCTGAAATGCCTGGGATTGTGTAAATTGGGATAAATGTGTATCTCCTGCCGGGAAGGGCCAACTTAGTTCAAGTGTCTGTATTTATTAACTTCAGTAGCATTTACAACAAGTATGTGAGGGATTTATTGGAGCAATATACATACAAGGGAAGAGGAGTGAGTCATCCAAACAGCACCGTTGCTATCCGCATGCTTTTTGCCTTTTTAATTACTCGGTAATAAAACCGAGATAGAGACGGCTCTGCCTGGGATCCAGGGCCCCAGGGAATCCCTGGCATGCTCCTAACAGGCCTGGGAAGGGGAATGAACCAAAAGGAGCCTCCTGCACCTCTGTTGCAATACTTGTAGGAGGTTGCTAAGAGTAAAAGCAGCTGCTCTCCTGCGAGTGCGTACGCACGGTTTGTCCTGTGCAGTCGGCGCGGTTGGCTTGAAGAGTCTGCCTAAATCTGGTGGGATTTTGGCTCGTGACTCAAAGCCTGGCGTGTGTGTGCAGCTGAACAGAGCCCCATCCCCAGCAGGGACCTCTGGGTGCCCCTTGGCCGCAGAGACCCGGGCTCCGTGAGCGGGGCCGAGGCTCCGCTGGCAGCGTCCCGCCGGGGTTCAGTGCCATGGGAACTGGCAGGGCTCAGGATGTGAGTCAACAGCCAGCAGAGTTCCTCAGAAGTGCTTCCCATCCACACACGCTCACATTTCCTCGCCGTGCAGTGGGCGGAACCTGAGCCCCAGAAGATTCCTCGTCTCCCTCTTCCCACTCATCCTCATTCACTGGTAGAGATGGTGACAAGTACAGTAATATTGAATATCTATCCTGTAATAAATGCTAATAATGGGAGTAATATCCCATTCAGGGATCGCTTGAGCAGCAGTAAGGGCTGTAATTAGACCTCTCAAGGAATTAAGTTTAATATTTAGATTAAGTTGCTGGAGGAGCTTTGAGTGCAATCGTCCTCTTAATTCTCTGCCAGCACGTGTGTTCCAGGCCTGTGCTTTCCACTTGCTCTGGACAGGCAGCTCCACACTCCCGTGTGCAGGGAAATTGGGATTTACTCAAATTTTTTCCATGGCTGAAAAAGGAAATGGCATGCTGGTGCAAAATTTCCAGGTTGCTCTCTTTTTATGGTCAAAGTTGAAATAGAAACTCCTAAAAATAATCGGGCTTTGCTTGGATCTTCGCTCAGTGCCCTTCATACAATTTTTTTTTAAGCTATTGCTCAGATTTGCTGAAAAGATTAATGTATTTCATAATCTTTTCTTGTTCCCCTTTGTGGGATTCTTCAAGCTAATTATTTTCTTAGTAACTGTACAGCAATAAGAAAGGGGAAATCCTAGTCTGGGACTCTGAAGATTACAGCTTTTAGATCTTCAAGACATCTGTAATTACTGCTGTTATTAGTTTATAACTCTTTATTAAATTTACAAGCCCAAAATTTTCAGGAAAGACATACTAAGCACAGAGGTATAAATAAATTAGAAAGCACTTAACCATTGTAGCAGCAGAAGAAACATCCTCAGTGGAAAAAAAAGGAGAAAAGAGAGCTCCCCTTTGTATATCTCTTCCTTTTAATTACACTTCTAAGAACATAATATTTTTGGGACCCTTATTCTTTATTGACTGTAGCTGTATGTGGTACCTTAGAAGGTAGCATTAAAAATCCAAGTTACTTTTTACCATGTTTTTGGAATTTTGTTTGTTTAAATCATGCCACTAGAACATTTTGTTTACTTTTCAGAAGGTTCTTTGGTTTCTATATAACAAAAGGTTGTAAAGTATATGGGTTTTTTTTACTTAAGCTATCCAAATGGCTATAGATTGCACAGAATTGTGGGTTTTATGTAAAATTCTGGTTTTTGCTCTTTTCTGTATATACATTTTTGTGTGTGTGACTCTCAAAAAATCTGTTTTTTTAAAGAGGACTTGTCTGACAATGAGGAAATGTTCCCGAAAGAAATAACCAAGTGGAGTTCCAACGATCTGATGGACAAAATTGAAACCCCTGAATGCGACGATGTCCAGGGTAATTCTTTTCCAAGTACAAACTGCATGTGCTATTTTACAGTATTTCCAGGCCATTGTCACAGCCTCATTGGGAACAAGGTAAAACTTGTTATCCTCATCTCACAAAGGGAGAAGCTGAGACAGAGCATAAAAGCGACTGCCCAGTGCTGCTGGAAAAGATTTGCTCCGTGGGAGCTGGGATGGCTTTTGATTCTCTTTTATTTTCCACATTGGTTTGGCTCCTTTGTGTGACAGCCAGGATTCTCTCATATAATGATGAAATATCCCAACTCTGTCTCAAATGACTTGAATCTCTCCTGGTTCTTCTTTCATTTTGCTCCATCCTTTGTTCCTGACTGTATCTGCCTCAGTTTTATTTTCTGCTCATCATTATGAAATGCTGAAAGGAAGCTGTAGCTCCTCAGCCAGAGCGATTCGTGGTGGAAGGTGACACTCAGGCTTTTTCTACAAAGTCAGTCTGTGTAGGCACAGATGTAGGAATACATCAGATCTCTACTCCCCAGTGTAGTTCAAGCAATTCCTTTTATTTTCCCACAAACCAATCATTTCTGACAGTCGTGCAGGGATTTCCCATTGTTGCCATCCTTAATAAAGCAGCGGTGGCAGATCCGTGTAATGTGAGAAGAGCTCGCTAATGTCCTCAGCTCTTACCCGGGGTAAGAGAAATTGCTGGAAAATAAATAAGCCAGCATTGCCCAGGTTTCTCAGGTGGAAGGAGGCAGGAAGGAGGGAGAGGATGATTTGATGAAACAGTGAAGGAGATGTGAGGCACTGGAACAAGCAGAGTCTTTATGGAAGAGTGTCTGTGCCAAAGAGCATCTGGCAGCGCTGACATTTTACACCTCTGTGCTTGCAGGTGACTTGTACCAGGAGACATCAGCAGAGTACCACGTTGGCTCCAGTGTGGAGAGGCTCAGCATCATTGAGGTGAGTGCTTTGGCTTCTTGTAAAGAGATCCTTCAGTGCTGGGATGTCTCTGTGTGGGATAAACGGGTCCCTTTGCTCTGAGCAGTGTCTTATCTCCAAGTGCTGCTGAGCCCCAGTAACGCCTGTGTGTGTGTGTGTGTGTCCTTCTGTAATTCAGATTTAAGGGATTTTTCACCCATCTTTTGAACATCATACAGAAAATGCTGTGTAGTTTGCAGGCAGCATTGGCTATCCAGCTGGAAAAAAAAGGTAATCCTGTGGGGATCAGAGCAGCTCGAGGCTGGGTAGAGCTATCCTGCAATGCCTGATGAGCAAGTGTGGATGTGGGCTGGGAGAACACGTTCCTGCAGCACCGAGGTGCAGAGGAGAGCACTCAGCTGCAGGCCACAGCATGGAGCAGCTCAGAGCCTTGTTTGGAAACAAGTTACAGCACAGCCTGTGTCAGTACTCTGGGCAAAACAATAAATAAATAAATAACACCACGCTGACCCAGCCCAGCTTCTGCACTCCAGAGTCCTGCTGAGACACCCCGAGCTGGCTGTTCTCATCCTGCCCTCCAGCAGCTGCCTGGCTGTGCTGCAGAGGTGCTGCAGCTGCTTTGCAGAGTGCCTACACTGTGTCTGAGTGGTCCATCAACGATCATGAGTTTTGGAATTTCTGTCTGTGCCAGGCTCTAAGTTCATGGTGTGGCTTTTCTGTCCCGGACTGAGAGCTCAAGGGCCATGAGGAGAGTGGGTGGCTGGGAGGGGAACAGCTCTGGCCACCTCAAAGTAAGCAAGTCACAGCCCTAAGATTTCTCTCGGAGCTCAAGATGGTGTGGGAAACTTGTCTTCCTCAGAGGGCTGTGCAAACTCAACCCCCTCTTGTTTCTGCCTTCATTTTAGAAAAAGAACAGACTTTAAAGCAAGATGAAAAAGACAGTTATTTGTAGTTGTTCACAAGCTGTCTGCTAAAATAGTATGAAATTCCTGTGCCACCAATTGCAATGATTTTCAGGTTAAAAGCTTTCCTCACCCAAAGGTGGTTCAGGATTTAGGTGTTTTAAGAGACTCCAGATTACAAGAAGTTCTAAGTAGTTACCTCCACCCTTAAACTAATCAGCAGTTCCCCACCTCCTTCGGAGCAGAGGGTAATGAACTGGAAGGTGCCTCCAAATCACTGCTGATAAAGTTCTGCATGACCTGAGCTGGGTGACTCATGTTGTTCTCCAAATGAACACTGAAAATACTTGTCTGGAAGCAGAAGAGGTGCTGAGAGCTCTGAGGGCTCCTCGTGTGCCTGCGCCCAGGGAAAGGTTCACTGTGCAGGTGCTGAAACTGGAGTCAGAGGAGGTTTAGAGAGCAGGCATGAGTACAGTGGAATGGTGCTAAATAATTCAAGGCCATTCTTATGCAGGAGGGCTGGGAAAAATCGTTATTGCAGACTTGGATGAGAATTTTAATACTTGTGGTGGGCTGTGCAGTAAGACAAGCTTTAACATTATCTGGCAAAAATGTGATGTAGTTGTTAGGCTGCTAATGTGTGCCTGGGCATGCTTTCCTCCCACCAGCAGGTCTGGCAGGGACTCAGTCACTGCTCAAAGGACAACAGGTGACTGAAGATGCTGGAATTAGAACAATTTGCCAAATGGAAAACCCTGCTGCCCTCCACCCGTTCCTTACCCCCTCCCAGGGGCAACAGCGAGTTGCTCGGGGTGTTCTCAGGTGTTGTCTCTGCTGGCACAGGGGTCAGGTACTGGGGGGTTTGCACGGATCTCACTGGTGTGGGATGGAGGATTTGAGTCCGTGTGGGAGCTGTAAACACTGAAAGCCTTGGTGGCAAATAGATATTAAAAATAGTTAGTGCTCTGTTGTGGTACAGTATGTGCTCGTGGATGCTCTTGTACCTGCCTGGGCATCAGCACTGGGCTTACAGCTCTTCTGGCAGGGTGTTCATGGTAAGGATACAATTCCTTCCTTCCTCCAAATTGCAGCCTGTCTGTTTAGGCAAGGAATTGGTTCAACAATTAGCAAATCACCTGCACAGCCCAAGTCAAACCCTTCCCTGTGTTTGTGCAGCAGTCTGCCAGCCATTCCTTGGGTTATGGGGTCAGGAACTTTTTTATTTTCAGTTCCTCTCTTGCAACAGTTTAAGCAAATCTGAGGTCTTATTTATAACTTCTGTGTTAGACAAACATGCAATGATCTTCCCACAACTTCTCATAACTTGCCACTTGCTGACCTGTTTGATCTCGTTTCTTAATTTTGCTGAAAGTGTTTCACTGCCAACTGCTGCAGCTGAGCTCAGCACCCCACAAAAAGCAACACCCATCTCAGATTTCTGTATTTTCCCACCCTAATATCCACAAGGATGACTTTACTGCTGCCATGTTTTACCTGGATACAATTTTATGCAGTTTTTTTTTTGCTTTCAGCATTCCTTCTGGTTCTGACAAGTCAGACTGAGGCTGTGTGTGCATTTGTGCATTGACAAGTGTAGGATAAGAGACCTGGAAGGAGTACTCAGGTTCTCAGCACTGTATTGTGTGTTTTATGTAATGGCCTTTGCCATGAATTAATTTGCCATAAATTAAGCACCAGTCACACCCCTTTGAAAAACGAGCGTTTCTGTGTGCTCTCCTCCGTCCCCACCTAGGATGAATCAGTGCAGCCATTAATGCAGCCAAGTAAAATCCACGTCCTCCTCTTGGTCCTCCACGGAGGGAACATCCTGGACTCAGGAAGTGGTGACCAGAGCTCCAAGCAAGGTGATGTCAACACCATCACGACCGTGTTCGACACGGTGATGAGGGTGCACTACCCCGCTGCTCTGGGACACATCGCCATCAGACTTGTTCCTTGCCCAGCCATCTGCTCTGAAGCATTTTCCCTGGTGTCCAGGTCAGTTGATGCTGTTTTATCATGGAGTGAGGGGTTTGGGGGGGGGTTGTTTTGTTTTATTTGTTTCCCTTAGATGTTCTGCATGTAGCATTGGGAGCTCTGACCCTGCTTTGAGAATGCATTTATTAATGTACCAGCGAGGCATTCAATCTCGATTTCATACTTAGCTGCAGTGAATACAGTAACCATGCAGCACAAGTTCTGAGATTGATTTATTCTAATTAATCCAATAAATACTAAGGATTTAATTCCTTGTCTGGGGGTTGTTCTGTCAGTGTAAGTATGTTGTCCTTGAAGATTTACGTTTGATGGGAGGGAAAGATTTATTAAGCTCTCACCCATTCACAGAGGAATAAATGGCCTTTCTGTCTTGAGGCTTTTTTTTTATGAACCACAACACTTGACTGTACTGCCTGCAAGTTGTTTTCTTCATGTTCCCACTGTCTCTTGCCCTCTCCAGCCTCAGCCCGTACAGTTATGACGAGGGCTGCCTGTCCAACAGCCAGGATCACATTCCCCTCGCTGCGCTGCCCCTGCTCGCCACCTCCTCCCCTCAGTACCAGGAAGCCGTGGCCACTGTCATTGTCAGAGCCAACCAGGCCTACAGCGAGTTCATCAAATCCCAGGAGGGCACCTCCTTCAACGGCCAGGTGAGCCCGGGGCTGCTCAGGCCACAGCCAGGGCAAGAACGAGTGAAGCGATTTCCTTCTGAAATTCTCTTTGCCTTAAGTCTCTCAGGAGGGATGGAAGCATGACAGCGTTGGGCTGCAATAAGGAAGTGTTGTGCTTTCTATTTCTTTCTTTCTGAGAGGGAGAGATTATTGCTTGTGTGCCATCCTGAACCTTTGGGATTTGGAGCAAAGTCTGAGTTTGTGTTCAGAAATGAAGCTCCAAAGCTGGGAAGTTAATCAGGTTTCAGCGTGACACACTTTGCCTGGGCAGGAATGCTGCATTTGTTACTAAACATGGTCCCTTCCCTATTGCAAACCAAGGCTGTTCAAGCATTCCTGGCTTTCAAGGACCTTCAGCAGCTCGTGCTGGAGCTGTCACACCCATGGGTTTATTTTTTGAGGCAGTGCAGTTGGTGCACCCCATGAGGAGCATGACTGGGGTCACACCTCTCAGCAAAGAGGCTCCGCAGCCCCACGAGGCCAGAGAGGCTGGAGGAGCTGTCACACTGCTCTGCTGTCATTTGCTTTATCCAGCCTGAGCTTCTTCCCAGCCAGCCCTCTCCTGCCCAGGGATCTTGGTGCTCTCCTGTGCCTGTCTGCTCGTTCCCCTGCTGGCAGGACACTGTTATCCCCTCAGGACAAATGGGCAGAAGCTTCCCTGAGGTACACAGGCATCTGGAAAGGGGGATCCAGCTTGGTTTCTGCAGTTAGCACCAGGATCAAGGCTCTGTGTTGCTGTGCTGTCACTCCAGCTGGCTGGTGGGGACAGCCAGGACACCTGAGCCGTGTGACAGGATGGGAGCCTGCAGGCAGTGATGGGTTTCACTGGCTGAACAGTTTTACTGATGAAGGCACTGGGTGTCCTGATACTCCAGCTTGTGCAGCTGTAATCCAGTGCTGTCCAACTATTAATTCTGAACTGAAGTCAAGGGGCTTTTTTATTTTTTTAAATTTCCTTCTTATTCCTCCTCCCTGTCCTCCCCTGCTTCTGTTTCGTGTCTCAGGTCTGCTTGGTAGGGGACTGTGTTGGAGGGATCCTGGGATTCGATGCCTTATGCTGCAGCAATCAGACCGTGTCCGAGAGCCAGAACAGCAGTCGGCGAGGGAGCGTTGTGAGCGTCCAGGTAGCGCTGGCTCCCAGTTCCTCCACACACCCTGTTCCCAGTGAGAATCTCCTGAACAACAAAGGCTCTGCCCCCTGTCCATGGCAGACGTGTCTCAAAGTGCCTGTGGGTGTCTCAAGGTGCCTGTGGGTGTCGGTCTGGGTGTGTTTGCTCCAGACAGGGATGTTTCACCGGCTGGTGTGAAGCATCACCCACACTTCTGAGAGCCATTGGGCCTGAGATTCTCTATTGGCCTCAACTGGATCTTGGGGTAAATGGGGAAGGGAGGATAGGAGGGAGGTGTTACAATGTGGGTGTATTCTTAATTCAGCTACATCCATACGTTTCAAATCCCAGGATACCGACCTTCTGTCTCCTGGAATAACGGTGAACAACAGCCACTGTTCCAGTGGCTCTAATCTGGAAGCCAGCAGACACCTCAGCAGGAGCAACATTGATATTCCTCGTAGCAATGGAGAAGATCCAAAGAAGCAGCTGCCACGAAAAAGGAGTGATTCATCCACCTATGAACTGGACACCATAAAGCAGCATCAAGCCTTTCTTTCAAGGTAAGATTTAAGATTTGTGAAGGAACAGATCCAGAGTGTCCTGGAGCTGAGGGCGGCGTATCTGTAAAACCTGAGCGTTGCTTTGTCATCCTGTGATAAACAAGATGAAGGAAAACAATTTAGATTAGAGGGTTATCGATTTCAGTGTGTTGTATATGCAAAAAAATTAACAGTTTTCTTGCTGCGTGGCACTGAGAGAATGCAGCTTCTCTGCTGCATCAGTGTTGGAATGGCAGCCAAGGCAGGGAGCTGCTGCTCTGCTGTGCTCCAAGTGTGGGATGGAGGTCAGAAAGCAAATGCAGAAATCGTGTAAGGGAACTCAGCGAAGCAGAACCAGGAACCCAGTGCTGTATTAATTTTAAAGCATCTCTGAAACCTGATTTTGAGTTATTCTGTCCCCTGCCAGGGCTGCTTCACTGCACCAAGGACATGATTCAAATTTGTTACTCACTGTTGAAGCCCCCAGTATCACATTTTTAAGCTTTTTCAAATGGACATTCAAAAATGTGTCTGGTAACATTACCCATGGAATTTTCACAGCAGTCTGTCCATGACCTCTGGTCATTCAGGGATTATTTCTATAAACCCAGAGGATTTTCATGACTGAATCTTCTTCTTCAGCCTCTGGAAGTGCACAGCGCAGACCTTTTTCTCCTGCAGGCCTGGAGGAACTGCAATAAATATGCTCTTAATCCCTCTTCTCTCCTGTCCCAGGGACTGGGGAGCAGTGTCCCCCACAGCAAACCCCTTTACCTGCATTGCAGCTGCATCCAAGGCTGTTCCTTTTGCCCTGTGCTGAGCTGAAGGCTTCCCCTGCATTTCTCCCCCTCCATCACTGCTTGGAGTCATTGTTTTAGCACAGGGATTTGTGTTGTGCTGCCATGTCAGGGTGCTTTTGAAAATGTTTTATAGGAGAGAGAAGGAATCGAAGTGAATGTTGGTGGTGCACAGAGATAGGATATTCAGAAAGACAGCTGCATTTGCAAAATCCACAATAAGGTTCTGGGCTATTTCCAGCAGGTTAATAAAAGGCAATCAGGCTCTTGTTCTTGTCTCCTCAAAACAGTCTCCTGTATTACAGGGAAAATATGAGTTGTGCAAAAATGTGCTGATTCTCCTCCTTGTTATTGACCTCAGGGGCACAGACTCGGTTAAGGAAATCAGGCTGGCATCTTGATGCATTTTTGCACCTATTTTAGAATAAGTGCTGGGCCTGATGTGGATAATGGATTGCTCATTTTGTTGTTCCAAATAGCTTTGTGCTGGTCCTTCCTGTTCCATCTCTGAAGGGCTCTGCCTGCACCCAGCGTGCAGCACTTGTGGGTCCCTGGAAAGAGCTGTCAGGATTCAGTGGGTTCAGATCCGTGCATCTTTACTGCCTGAGAGTTTTATGGTTTTAAACCTCCCTTTAGATGTTGGGCTAAAAATTAGTCTATTCCTAGAACTCAAGACCAGGATTCCCTCAGGGAAAGGGGCAGGTTGAAGCTGCAGTAGGAGCTCTCTCTGCATGTCTCCCACTCAGCTCTGTGGTGCTGGGGAGCAGGGATTCACCTCATCCTGGTGCAGGACAGCAGGGATTCACCTCATTCCTGGTTCAGGAGAGGCTCTGGAGCAGGGATTCACCTCATCCTGGTGCAAGGGAGCAGGGATTCACCTCATCCTGGTGCTGGGGAGCAGGGATTCACCTCATCCCTGGTGCAGGAGAGGCTCTGGAGCAGATTCTCTCCCCTCCTGCATGTCAGCAGGCTGTTGCCCATCCCTGGGCCTGTTCTCCCAGCAGAATGCCCCGCTGGCCTCTGCCATCAAGGAATGATGTTTCCCATGCAAAAACCAAGCCCTGGTGTGACGTGGCTTCGAGCAGAAGGTTGGCAGAACGGAGCCAAGTTTTCCTCCAGGGCAGCCTGGCACACAGGGACCTTTCTGTCCGTGCCCACTGCAGATTTCAGCCTGTGCCAAAGACTCTCATTTTTATTCATGTATCAGACCTACCCACTTCTCTGGGATAATGCCCAGCAAGCCAGAGCAGCATCTGGAGATTACAATCACACATTTATTTTTAAATTCAGTCCTTCTGCACAACTACATTATTTCTGGCTGTGCTGTACTTACATTATTGTAAATGAGTTGATTTGCTTCTGAAATCCATAAGCTCTTGTTTAATTAATGCACACAGTACATCTGCTGCTCTTTAAAGGGAGGACAGGGCACTGTAGGTTGCTTGGAGCATGACGGATCCAGAGCTCCCCTTGGCTCCCGTTTCTTTGGATTGCTGAAAAGACGATACCGAGTTCCCGGTAAAAGGAGTGAGGGTGCCCAAATTGCTCTGTGCTGTGCCTGCTCTGTTCTTCCCATCCCCACGAAGAGAAGCTGTGGGAGCTGTGTGGAATACCCCAAACACCCCCTGCACCCTTCCTGCCATCGGGATGGCTTTTCCTCTGGTGCCTTGGTTGGAATCCCATCGCTGTCACCGTGAAACCGAGCGTGTGCTAAATGACTTTGCATTCCTCACACGCAGCAATCTCACCGCGTTGCATCTCGTTAGCTGAAGCAATTGTAGCTGCACCAGAGGTGGCTCGTTCTCAGAGCTGTTTCGGGGCTGTGCAGCTCGGCACTCTGAGCTCAGCCAGGCTCGTTTGCATCACAGAAAGAGGAGCAGGCTCGTTTTAGCTGTCACCGCTGTAACCTCCCGTTCCTCCCGCTTTTGACACCGCTGTTTTGACTCCCCGTGATGTGTGTGTGTCTGGCATAAGTAACTTCTCCTTGCCTGGCTGGGAAGCGGGAGAGCAGAGCCGTGCGTGTGTGCAGCTCCAGAGGGAGCAGGCAGAGGCACAGCGTCCTTTGGGAATGGTGCTCAGCACAGGAGCTGTCTCTGGGATGATGCCTTCCTTATTTGCCATGGCAGGAAAGCAAAGTCTGCGTGAAACCTGGTTTTCTTCCCCAAAAGTGTGAGCATTCCCTGGGCTGGGGCTGTGGCTGAGGGGTCTGTGAGCAGCTGCTCTGGTGCTGAGGATGTTTTGGGATGCTGAGCCCTGTTTTGGGATCACAGCAGTGCTGGGCTGTCACTGCCCTCAGAGTGGCCTTGGGGAGCCAGAGCTGTTGCACATGAGGATGTGAAAAGCGCTGCTCACCACCTGGGGTTTTGTTTTGGGCCACAGAGCTGGCAGGAGACCGCTGGATTTGCATCATTCCCGACTCCAGGCCAGTGAACTCTTCATCCAGCCCAACTCCTATGGTATCCATTTCTCCTACATGTTTTCAAGAACCTGTTCTGATGCCTTTTAAAGTGTTTGCAAACACCCTCTTAGGGCACTGCTGGTACTGCCTTCAACTCTGCTTCTAATTACAATGAGATAACCCACTGCAGCTGCCACTGGAATCTGTACAACCTGGAGAGCAGAGGAATGTGCAGTGTCGTGCTTTTGGGTGGGAATAGAAGCATCTCAGAAAGCCTTTTGTGAACCAGGTTATCAGTGCTACACATCTGTCATTTCACTTTCCCAGATCTACACTGCAAAGAAGCAACTCTCTCTAATGTGGGGGTGGATTCCGAGGATTTTCACCAAAGCATTCCTGCTGCTGCTTCTTCAGTGTCCAAGGAAAATGTAAATTTAAATCTCTGTGTTCAACCTGTGCATTGTCCAGCCTGCACAACACAGAGGTGGAATTTTGCAAACAGATTTGACACCTGAGAGGGGGGAGGAAAAGCTGGACATGTTCCTTATAGCAGCAGCACCATGATTTGGGCTCCTTATAGAAAAAACATTTTGAGGAGATGGTGTGAATGAACTCACCTGAACCTTGGATTTGTACATTTAAATTATACCAGTGCAGTGGGGTCGTTGTGGGTTGATTAGCACCGTTCCTTCACTGAAGAGACAGAAATTATATCTGCTGTCAATCACTAATCCAGGCTTTAATTATGAAAACACAGAATATAATTTGGGCTTTATTTTCTGTTCTTGTCCCAGTTTACATTCTAGTGTCCTGAGGAACGACCCCACATCCAGGCGATCCAGCAGCTCCACGATGTTGGATGCAGGAAATATTGGGAAGTTCGACTTTGAGATCACCGACTTCTTCCTCTTTGGTTCTCCCTTGGGTCTGGTGCTTGCACTGCGGAAAACTGTCATTCCAGCTCTTGACAGTAAGTCCTGGTGCAAACTGCTCCCTGGGTGGGTGCTGCAAGCACCTCCTGCTGCTTGCAGGATCTGGTTAAACATTTCTGTATCGTATTTACTGCGCCGTAAAGAGACAGATCTCCGTGTGCTCTGCGCACCACTGATTTACCATTTCCAAACATGAAAAGTGCTGGGCAGTTCTTGAGTCTGTAATAAATTGTTTCAGTTGACTAGACTAGGAAATGAAGGAGATGATAAATCTTTTGCAATTTTGTAACCTGACAGTTGTCCTTTTTAGAGGCAAATATTTACAATATTCTAACAAGCGACGTTTTGATAATTGAGGGATATTTTTTTTCTTTGTCTCTTTAGTCTTTCAGCTCAGACCAGCTTGTCAGCAGGTCTATAACCTGTTCCACCCTGCAGACCCATCTGCTTCACGCCTCGAGCCTCTTTTGGAGAGGAAGTTTTACCTTTTGCCCCCCTTCAATATTCCCCGGTACCAGAGGTTCCCGCTGGGCGATGGCAACTCTGCTGTTCTGGGTAAGTTCCTCTGGATCCACCTCAGCTGATTTAAGGGTTACAGCCACATTTTACATGTTATCAACTGGAAATGGTGAGAAAGAGAACCGGCCCTGTAGCATTAGCCTTGTTCCTGATTTACCAGAAAAGGAATTTTCTTCCAGTGAAATCAGTGCCTTGTGCTCTCTGTTTGTCACACAAGGGCCTCCAGCTGCTGAGGGCCGTGAGGTGGAAACCTCTCTGTAAAGGCTTCTGCTTTACACCCAGACTGGTGCTTGTGAGTGAGTGAAACACAACTGAGTTGGCAGAATTTAGGAGCTGGAGGGAGCAGAGTCTGCAGTGAGATGATGAGATGATTTACATGTTTGCATCCCATTTGTCTAATACTTGAATCATGCAGGACTAAATGAGGACTGTATGTCTAGAGCTGGATAATTCTGGTGATCCTCTGCATCATTTTAAAGTTGAAAATCCAAAGAAGTGGCCTTCTCTATGTATCAGTGGCTTCAAATGTTGTAATTGCTCAGTCTAGAGGTTTGATTTGTTAAACGGGCACAAACTAAACCCCATGTTTAATGAAGTGAAGAAAATGCTTTCTGCAGGCCCCACTCACTTGTCAATTTTAGCCAAGATCTTGCTGCAACACTTTTTAAAAATGGATCCACCCACAACTGCATTTGTACCCAGGCCAGTTACAACAGCTTAGGGAATCTATAGCAACTTGAGAAATTTGCTTTTTGGGTGTATTCTAGGTATCAGCTGCCAAGGGGCTTATTACAAAAAAAAAAAAATGCAGCTAAACATCTTATCTTTTTTCTCTTTAATACATTCCAAAGCCCCTGTTCTCACTGAACCCAGAGGTTCAGCCCCACTGACACTGAACCTGTGTTCTGGTTGTCATTCTGGACAGCAGCAGGAGTGTTAGAGCCTCGCTGGACCTCTGAGCTGGCTGTGTTTGGAGAGACCCTTGCTATGCAGTGAAGTTAACCAGCAATTAACTCTGCTGTGAGAAGGGCAGAGTGATTGCAAAACCCCCAGGTCTGAGCCTTGTTATTTTAAGAGATACTGCTCTGCCTTATGAATAAAACTGACAAAAACCAGCTTTAAATTCTGTTTTCCTGTAAGACAAAGCCTCTTCATTTGCTTATCAGAAAGTAACAGGCCATTCCTTTCCATCAGAGTCCGAGTTGTGATGGACACAGTACCCAGAAGGACTAACCATGATTCACCAAGCTGCTCCTGAAGTTAGTGTTCACTGGAGGGCACTCCAGAAAAGTTAATTGCTGCTATAATTAAGCTGTATGTTTTGCTGATCACGTAAAATTCAGGTGCTCAGTTATAATTGGTTTTGTACAAGACCTTGTGTAACACTGCTTGTGCACATCTCCTCATGCAGGTAGCTTTTTTGGGAGGCCACAATTCAGAAAGCCTCTCAGGCTGTTTTTTCTCCCATTTTCCCATCTGTACTAAATGCTGGTCCCTCTTTCATTTCAATGAACTTGCAGAGTAAAATCAAGCTCACATCCCTGCTTACTCCTGTGCTTTGCACTGTGTAGGCTGTGAGTCTGATTCTTCCCTTACAGCATATTTTTTTCCACTCATAGTAAAAAAAGATTTCTCTGGATCTGCTGTGTATTCATGGATTTGGCTTAGAGGGGGGTGAAGATGCCTCCCTGTTGTTGTTGAAATGCCATCGTTGTGTTCTCCTCTGCTCCCAGTTAATCTCTGATGTTGGTCTGTTTGGAAACCACCCCTGTTTTGTTTCTTTTACTCTACTTGAAGGTTGTCTGTTCATTGAAGACTCATGATTAAGTGCTGGGGTGTAACTGTTTGTATGTTTAACACTTTGTGGCCGCATGTCTGTTGTTCTTTGTCCTTCTGTTATGTTTTTTTTTTTCCCCATCTGCTTCTAGTTGAGACAATCCAGAACAATCCCATCCTCCTCATGGAAAGCAGCCCTCTGGGTGCTCTCCAGCACCAGGACAGCTTCATGGAAACAAGTATCCCCGTTCCCGTACTGAATTGGCAAGATGTTTCCAATAAAAGTGCTGGTTGTGCTGAGTGTGTGTAATCTACACTTTCCTATTGTCTGTGGTGTTGGGTTCTGGGGGTCCTTTTTTGGAGATCACACTGTCGCCTCCTGGAGCTGAAATCTTTGTGCTGTGTCTCGGGCTGTGCCACACCAAATAACCCCTGGGGAATCACACCTGGCTGTGGGAAAAGGGTTTGGGGTTACAAACTCTGTCCCGTGCTGGTGTTGGTGCTGGAAGGGAGCTGCTGCTTCACTCTGTGCTGCTGGGAGGAGGCTTTGGCAGGGACAGTCCCTGGCGGCCCTGCCCGTGAGGTGCAGGATCCCTTGGGAACGGTGTCCTGCAGCTCCCCTGCAGCCACAGATCACCGTGCCCAGGAGTGCACTTGATGTCCCTGTCACCACAGATTTTGTCCCTTTGAGTGTTTCATGTTTGGACACTTGCTGAGCACAGCACTGAGGCTTTCAGACCCCGGGGTGGCTCTGCGTGTTGGTTGTTTTAAATTAATTTCTTGTCTCCCGCCTTAAAAGCAAAGTTTGATGCATTTGTTTTGCCTTATTTTCCATCATCAATGCTGCATGGCCTCATTTATTCTGATCGTGGCTGGTGCTACATCTGCAATTTTGATGAGATTTGCCTTTGTTTTGGTTCTTTTCTCCCCCGCGTCTCACTTGCCCGTTCTCGTTTCTTTCTCAGTGTTTTGCACCCAGAGCTGGGTTCTGCTGCCCGGTTTGTGTTTAACAAGCTGACCCTCACTGTCCCTGAGCAGTTGGGGCTGTTATGTGCTCATACAGGATGGCAATATCACCGAGTTTCCCAGGTGCCCTCTGTCTCCTGGAGGTGAAGGTGGAATTTGAGGTGTGCAGTTGCTGCCTGTGCTGTGAGGTTCTGTGGTAAAGCAGAGGGAGAGGATCTGGTACTGTTCATTAATCCCTGTGGAGGTCCCTGATGAAATGCCATTTCACTGCGAGCTGTTGCTGCCTGTGGTCAGGACAGAGCTTGTAGAACATCCCTTGGATGTTGGAATTAGAGGGTCTGTAAGGTCCCTTCCAACCCAAACCATGACAGCATTCTGTGATTCTCTGCTTTTGTACATTGTGGTCAAGAGCACAGCGTGTCCAAGCAGTTCTGGTGTGAGTGTAGCGAGTGCTGAACTCCAGTTCAGCCCCTGGACTGCAGGAGATTTCCACAATCACCAGAACTTGTGGACAGCAGGAATTGTGTTGCTCTTGATCTCAGGGCAGTGACTGCTGAGTGCCCAGCACTGATCAGTTCGAGCAGGGCCTGGCCTGTGCTGAGCAGCTGCCTCGCTTTTCTGTGGTTTTGAATCTTCTTGTTTTTATTGAACTGTACATATTTTTTGATTGCTTTCAGCATTTCCCACTTTGGTGCAATAGCTCAGTCTCCAAATAGCACAAACCAAGATCTGTCATTCAGGTACCCCAAGGACTTACCTGAGAGGATGGCCCAGGGCTGTTTCCTTATAAAAACAACAATAAATGAGTCCAAAAAGTGAAAAAGCACAGCACCAAAATGAGTATTAAAGATTCATAGGTAAGCCAAAACAAAAAAAGTGATTTGGCTTCCCACATCCACTCTCCTGGAAGTGCAGTTAAACCTTGGGCCATGGCCTGGGTTGTGCCGTGTGGTTCAGCAGCAGCAGGGGCTTTGCTGGGAGGGCGCTCAGGGTGCTGCCCCAGCCAGGCTCCTCTTCCTCGCTGTGGCCCTGAGCCATGAGCCCTGAGCCATGAGCCATCCGCCAGCTCTGAGCCATCCCTGAGCCATCCCTGAGCCCTGAGCCCGGAGCCAGCCCTGAGCCCTGAGCCATCCCTCAGCCATGC
>VXBU01013720.1:233511-251026 GCA_013400315.1 Bombycilla garrulus | reverse complement strand
CATGAGCCAGCCCTGAGCCAGCCCTGAGCTATGAGCCAACCCTAAGCCATGAGCCATGAGCCAGCCCTGAGCCATGAGCCCTGAGCCAGCTCTGAGCCCTGAGCCATCCCTGAGCCATGAGCCGGCCCTGAGCCCTGAGCCAGCCCTGAGCCATGAGCCAGCCCTGAGCCATGAGCCATCCCTGAGTCCCCACGCAGAGTGCAGTGCACAGGGGCAGCTCTGTCCTCAGAGACACAGGAACAGCAAATCCTGATACAGGTCTTGCTGCTGCTGTGCCTCTGGCTTCACTCTGGGCTTGTCTGGGAACCTCCCTGTGGCCGTCAGGAGTGGAGCTGTGCCTGGGATGCGCCTCTGGAGCACAGGAGGCTCCTCGTGGCTGCTGTTAGGAACACCTGGCTGCAGGTGCTGGGCTCTGTCTGTGCTGGCAGCTGTGACATCCCACCCTGGTCACCCCTCCCCAAGACAGCCCCCTTGGTTCCAAAATCACTGCGCAAGAGAACGATGCAGAGAATGCACAAATTCAGGAAATCCGTTGTTAGGTTTGTGGGTTTTTTCTGCAAGTCAGGTCTCAGGATTTTCTCTGGAAGTTGCTGTTGCTGCAGCTTTGGTGTGCAGGAAGCTTTTCTGAGTGGGATGTGATGCATAAAACAGGTTTTTCTCCACATTTCCTGCCCTGCCTTTTCGTGGCCTTCGTTTTTCTTAGAAGCTGCCCTTTCCCAGGGACAGGGGGTGTGTAGCTTGGGGAAAGGGAGAAGCACAAGAGCAGCCTGAGTGGGCAGGAGCAGAGCAGCGCTGGTGTCAGGTGGCACCTTGTGCCCTGCAGAGCAGAGAGACTCCTGCCACCAACGCAGGCAGCGCTGAACTGAACGGTTCAGTCATGCTGAAACACCTCAGGCTGTAACAGCAGTGGGAATTGTTCCCCTTGTGACACCAGGAAGGGGCTGGAAGGGCTGCTGAGGTTTGGAGCTTTTGATGAAAACTCATTATATTCCAAAATCCCTGGGCAGACTGGGAAAACAAGATTGGCTAAAAAAGAGCAAGCCCGAAATCTCACTGTATCTTCCTTTATTCGCTTTCTGGGCTCTGAAAAAGGAGCTGAAGTTCAGGCAGAGCCAAGGGAAGATGGGCTGGTGGAGTCACAGCTGTGACCACCCCAGGCAGGCCGTGTTGGGCCCAGCTTTTCTCCTGTAACTCTTGAACCTGTCTTCCTAATTCGAGCCACAGGTGCTTTCGGTTAAAGCAGAGGAAGAATTTGAGGTTTCTCTGGAGGTTAAACCTGAATCTGGGTTTTTTTCCTGGCACAGACAAAGCCAAACCTCTCCATGCACCTGAGGAGGTTCAGGGGAGGTGGTGACCATCCCCTGTGTTGGGGCACCCATTGGGTGGCACAGGAGGATCTCATAGGTGACAGAATGGAGAGGGAGGAGTGACCAGAGAAGAGAGGGTTGTTCCAGGTCCCCCAGCAGAGGGAATGAGACCCTTTAGACCTTGTGGGGCTCAGTGCAGCTCCCGTTTTCCACTTGCATTGCCTCTTCTTGCTCGTGCTGGTGCTTTGAGCAGTCAGAAAACAGCCCTGGCCTGGTGGGACCAGCGGGGTTGTGGATCCTGGTCCCAGCGTTGGCAGCCAGCAGCTCGAGGTGAGGGGGAAAGTGCTGAGAAAGTGATGCTGCTAATGGCCTTTCAGGCACAACGTGGGCTGTGTGTGCAGCTCATCGTCAGGTCAGGCTCCCGCTAAGGCTCAGATCTCACAGTCCACAAAGCTTTTACACAGAGCAGCTTGTGGCCTGATTTTCCCTGCAGAGAACAGAACGCCTTTACTGACACTTAGCCACACATTTTCTGCTTCGTGCATTCCCTCTCCCTCGGCTGCAGCAGGATTTGTGTGGGCACAGACGCTGCTGCTGCGAACTGAGGGATCAGAGGGAGAAAATCAGTAGCCCCAAGCAAAAAAAGATTGATATTAAAATAAACCAGTTGCTAAAACAGCGCCCTGTGTCAGCCATGTGCCGGGATTAAATGCAGGGATGTCTAAACAGGCTGGAATAGGTGGAGGATGTCGATGTGTGGGTGTAATGTGCTCACATTCCTTGTGGTATCTCCTGTCTGATACCTGGGAATAAATTCAGGTGCTGCTCCTCAAGTGCAGCAGAGATGGGCAACCCCAAAACCATAATGAGCTTTGCTTTTGCACGTCACTGCCAGCCTGGTGCTGCCTGCTGTGAGCACCTGGTGTTGGCATAACAAACCTCTACCCTGCAGGAGCTCGGGATATCCCACTTAATTTGGCCTCGTGGCATCCACAGAGGGGTGGATGCTTTTACAGAGAGCCAACTGAAATGCAGAGATTTTAGTGTGACTTTCAGTATCTCTCGTTTTGCCACTCCTGGGTGTTTGAGGTCCTTTTGCCTCCCATCCATATATAAGGCGATGAGCATGATTTAAACTCTTCTTTCTGTATTTATGTACTTAGGGGTTCAGCCTAACTTGGTAAACCTCAGGTTGGGATTTAAAAATCCAGACCTGCATGTTGTACCAAAAAAGCTCTGTTTTCATAGAGCCTGAGTGTTCCCTGATCTGCTGACTCTGATGGGAGATACAAGCTCTCAGCAGCAGACTCCCTTCAGCAGCCCTTTTTCCAGATTAATGAGTGTTGGCTGTATCCTTCAGCAGTAAAACACAAGTCCAAATTTAGTCCCTGCCAGGCATGAAGATGTTTTCTTGATTTTTGCTTTTTAAAAATGCTTCTCTCTTGGAGACGCTTATTTAAATTTAAATATCTCAAGAAAACAAATACCCCTTTCTAAGGCTGTATTTTTTTTGTTGTTTTCCTTACCTTGGTTATTTTGTCTCGATGTGAATATATAAATTTGTGTATATTCACATCTGTATGTATGACACATGCTTGTTATCGCTGCTTGAATAAGTCTGCCCATTTTTTTTCTTTGGATCTGGTTTTTGAGCTACTTACTTTGCTTCTCTCAATCAAAGACTGCTCCTCCAGCCACGTCTCTGCCTGCTGTGCTGTTTGCTTTCTTTCCAAACCAGAGCTCCAATGAAATGTGGGGTGTTTCTGTTTCATTCCAATCAGCTCTGCGAGATTTTTGCACCCACCAGCTTTGTTTGCCTCCTTCCTTCCCCCCCGAGTTCATCTTGCCCAGCCTCTGTCTGTTGGTCTAATATTTTGATTTCCCTGTTTCAACTTTGTAGCAGATGTTGTTCAGTCTCATGGTGCCGTCTTCATGGAAAACTCGTCCCTGTCCACCCCCATTTCAGCCCCTCAGTTCAGGGGCTTCCGGAGAGCCAGTGAGATCAGCATTGCCAGCCAGGTCTCAGGAATGGCAGACAGTTTCACTGCTTCCAACATAGCCAACAGTAAGTGTTGCACCCTCCGAGGCTGCGCCCTCAGACCTCGCTCGGGGCCCGGCAGCTCCTGTCCGTCCGTCTGTGCGGGGGGTGCTTCCATTCTTTACCGAGAGCTTGGAGTTATTCTGCCCTCACCCAGTTCTGCCACAGCCAGTGCCCGTGTTGCCCATCCCCTGCGAGATCAGCTGGTAGATGTGCTGGCCCACGGCTGTGTTGTGCACGTTGGACATTGCTGGTGGTGAATTGTTAAAATAAGATGCCGATTGCTGACTCTGAGCGCCGTTTGGCGTCGTGTGTGGTGAGGGTTGATCCAGAGGGACGTTTCTGTGCTGCCGTGGTAAGTCGTGCAGAGCTGGTTGGGATCAGCAGATACCAGCTGGGTAACGCAGGATGTGCCCTTGGTGCAGATCCCTCAAAGCAGGGATGAGTAAACCCCTCTGCAGCGCTGAAAGGCAAGGACAGGTTGGTTCAGAACAGAACATTTATTGCTTTGCATTAGAAATTCAGCTCTTCTGCAGCCCGCAGGGCAGCTCCCAGTCAGCTGTGACCCATTTCCCAGAGCTGAATGAGGAGTAAAAGGGATTTTTTTATTTATTCTTTTTCCCCAAAACCTGTATAACTTCCTAACTAATACAGTAGAGAAGAACAGATTTTGTTAACTGGATAACAGACTTTATTAATGGCTCAGCACCTTCTTTGTTTCAGCTCAGTTATGAGGTGGATGCCGTGTCCTTATGGACCTCTGGTAACTCAGACCAAAAAAAGGCTGAAAACTGGAAAAAAACCCCAAAACCCAAAAAAACCCACCAAAACCAACCAAACAAAACCATGTATATCAGAAAATCTTCAGCCCAAACACTATTCCCAGAAGATCTCAAAAGTTTAGAGAAACATTCCTGGCATGGGTTGTGAATTACTCACTCCATAATTAATTGCTGAGGTTAATAATGCTCCTGGAGGCAGGTACGAGTTATTGAAGGTCTGTGGGTGCTGCTCAGGGGCTGCTGTACCCTCCTGCCTCTCTGAGGCAACGCTCAGCAGCAGAACTAAAATACCTTCTCTGACAAAGGAGGTTTTCCTGCTCAAAGAGTATCCAAGAGCCGACACGTGCGTCCTTTCACTGGTCCTGACATCTTGCCAAGCACTGCCAAGTAGGAATCTTCTTGGGAAGCAGCTCCTGGGGGAGAAGGTGTTTGTTTAGTGCTGCTTTCCCACCCTCGGGGAGCTGCTGGGCTGGCACCCAGGGTGCTCCATGGGGAGGTGTTTTTGCCGGGGTGCTGCCCCCAGGCTGGCGGGGCACGGAGATCTTGTCCTGAGCTGCAGCAGGGTCGGGTCACACAACACTCACCTCTGCTTTCCCCGTGCTCTCCCTGCTTGTGCAGCTTCTGCTTGGTGTCATTTATTCCTGCACACAGCCATCAAAGGCTGCTCCTGAGGTCAGGGAGGAAGAGTCTTCCCTCGACTGCGAGTGTCCCCCAAGCTCTGGCTCTGCCTTTGCCGCTCTTGCTCTCAGCAGCGTGGAGCCGTGGCACTGAGGGCTGGATGTGAACCCCAGGGGAGCTGGAGGAAGGTCAGAGGGATGCTGCAAATCCACAGGAGCCTCCCTAGGGGTGCAGCTCCCCTGGTACCGTGAGTTTGTGGAGGATGAAATCAGTGTGTGCCATCCTAATAAGTGATTTCTGCTCTTTTTTTATATTTTATTTTTCCTTTTAGAAACCAAACACCACCTTAATCATTGTAGGGGGTTTAGCCTTCTATCCCAACTTGCCCTCCCTCACAAGTCCCCTACCCAAACCTCGTTCAGGAGGCGTAGGCAGCATAAACACGAAATCCCTGCCAAGGGAAGGAAGCTCCAGGGGCCACGGAGCCGGGCTGCAGGCTGTGCTCTTCGGATACCAGACCTGGACATCAAGACAGGTACTCTGGAGAGATCTGCTCCTGCCGCCTCCTCTCTCATTTGATAGTCACAGAACTTCACAACACATCTCTGCGCTTTCACTGAGGCACTTGCAGTTTCTGGTTGCATCTTAACAAGTATTTCTGTCACTTTGCCCTGAGGATCGATCATAACACCGCTAACAACTTGGCAGGAGCAGGAATTCTTCTGGGCAGAGCTGAGGGGACAACGCTTCTGCCTTCACCACTGGCTTTAGAGCATGGAAGAGTCAATCCTGTCTGCTTCCTGTAAAGAATCTGAAATTACCCGAGCTGAGGACTTGCATGAGCAATGAAAGTTGGGACGTGACCAGGAGCTGTCAGTTTGGAAGGCAGGGAACCAGAAATGGCTGCGATGAGGTGCCTGTGAGCTCTGGAAGAGCCATTGATCTGTCAAACCTTTCTGCTCCTTCCCATGGCTCTTCAGAAAAGCAGGGACAATCAGGATGAGGGTGGCCTGGCCCCTGGCACAGCCTGGGGATGTGCTGAATCCACATCCCTCTGTGTTTGCTGGGGTGGGAGCTCTGTGCAGGTCTCTGCAAGGAGCTGCTGGATCCATCTTTTCAGTTCAGCATCTTTGCTCATCACCAGCCAGATTTCCCTTTGCAGAGGGGTGTGTTGGATTGTACCTTAAACCTGGCAGCTTTCCTGGAAATCCTTAAAAAAGGAACATTGTCACAGAGACAAACCAAGCTTGAGGAAGCCCTTGTCAAAGCCCCAGCTTGCATCCTGCATGTACACACAAACAAAATTCTTCTGCTGCTCTCTTGATCTCCATCTTTTCTTTCCTTGGCTGCTTTTCTGGGCTGGAGTGCACAGGCACTGAGGACTCCTTGCTGCTGGGGAAGCAGCCCATGGCTTTGGGATCTGAGGCTTTGGACAGACCTGCTCGTTGCCAGGATCTGGGGCAGGACCTGCGTGTGGGCAGAGCTCAGGGCAGTGGAGGTGTCGGCTGTCCCGGGGTGGAGGGTGGCTGTCAGACACTTGACTGTGAGTTGTTGGCTCCCTGAGGAAAAAACTTGTCTGCTTTGTTTCTGTCCTTTCCCCCCACAAAATCCCAATGTGTTTTTCAGTCCCCTGTGCTCCCAGGTGTCTTGTGCCCCTGGGAGGGCTGGGCTGCACTTCTCGGTTGCCTGGACCCTGGTATCCCAGAGGGCAGTCAGGATTTGTTGGGGACTACCAGTCCTGTCAGCACGTGCCATATTCCCTGCCTCACGGTGTCCTGCATTCCCAGTATTCACTTCTCTTCAGCGTGGCCAAAGCCTGGATGCAGTTCCCTGGTGGGAGCTGAAGGAGTTGGAAGCAGGACGGGCGGAGCAGGCCCGTCCTTCCTCGCACAGCTGTGGGGAGATGCAGTGCTGCCGTTGTGTGCTGGCTCATTGCACAGAGCCCTGAGCCCTTCCCTGGGGTGTGCACTACCAGCCAGCTGACCTGTCCTCCAGTGCCTTCCTCTCTGCCAAAACAAGGGACAGCTCGTGGTGGCCGTGTGTTCCTCCCTTGGCGTGAGCAAACCCCGAGCCCTGGCTTGGCTGCTCCCCCGAGCAGCGGCACCAGCCGGGGAGCAGCCTCCTGGCAAACCTGGAGCAAGGAGCCAGAGACCCGAAATCCCTTTTGTGAACCCCCTTTGTCTGAAGGAGTGCTTTGTTTCTGTAGTTGCTGCCAAGTGGTGGGGAACCAAACGGATCGACTACGCCCTGTACTGCCCCGACGCCCTGACGGCCTTCCCGACCGTGGCTCTGCCTCACCTCTTCCACGCCAGCTACTGGGAGTCCACGGACGTTGTCTCCTTCCTGCTCAGACAGGTACAGTCATCCTCTCCCCTGATCTCCCTGGGGCTGAAAAATACTCAGGGCTCTTTGTTTATTCCAGTGCACCTTCCATAAAACTTGTTGATGCATAGAGGTGAAAAAATATCCTCTTCCCCTGCAGATCCATTTTCTGCCCTTCTTTAATTTTTTTCCTCACCTGCGGTGTTGGTGAAGCTGCACATACTGAAATTTTATGGATGTGCTTGGTTTGGGGCTGGGTTTATCACCACAGCAGGTTTCAGATGGGCTCACTGTGGAAAGAGCCCAGGGCAGTTTCCTGTCAGATCCACGGTGGCAAAGGTCAGTGGCACTTGTTTCTTGAAGTGATCTGTGCTCTGTGTGTGCCAGGTCACATCTCAAGTCTGAAACTTCTCAAAGAACAAATAAAAACCAGCACCAGCTGCAATAAAACCAAAGGGGAAGTTTTATATTAATTCAGCATGAACTGATAGGCAGAATGCAGTTCTCCATTTTGCCTTTCCGAGTTATTGTTGTCTCCTCTAGGAACTCATTGGGATTTAGTCCTCGTTCCTGCAGCACAAAGCAGTTCTAGGGCCAGGAGAATGGGGATTGCTGGTGTCTGGAGTCTGACACCTCTGATTTTATTAACTTATATTTGGCCTAAAATTCAAATTTACTGTCTAAAATGTGTTTTTCCCTAAAAGAAATATTTTCCCTTTAGTTCCTTGGGGATGAGGGGGAGTTATTATGAACTCCCCAGGAAATGACACTTAGAGCATGGAGCTGGAAAAAAACAGAACTCAAAGCAACTCTGTGGTTTGTGTTGCCCACTTCAGCACTGGGTTTGCTTTGTGTTAAACCCTCCCTGTTCTCCTCCAGCCTCCTCTGCTGCAGCTCTCAGTTATTTATGATTCTGTTGGCAAACTTTGTTCCAGTGTTATCTTCCCAAAGTGTGAGAACCATAAACAGCAGCGGTGGCAGCGCCGGTGGCAGCTGAGCTGTGCTGATAATCCAGTGAGACCCTTCCCTTCCTTTGCACACTCCACAGCAAACCCAGCCTAACAGGGCTGGAAAGGAGAGAGCTCTCATTGTGCACGAGGGGAACAGTCACAACAGTCTCAAACACAAAATGTTCCACTTGGGAAACAGCCAATTACTCAGGTTTCAGCCCAAACCTGGGGCTGTAGCACCGTGTGGTGTTTCAAACCTTGAAGGTACCTGCAGGTACCTCTCCATCCGTGCTAAGCCTGCTGGTGGCTGCCTGCACACCCCATGCTTGTCTCTGTTCACTCCTCTTTGCCTTGAGACCCAGGGTTTTCCTCATCTTTTGTCTTCTTGCTGTCCTTCGTCAGCACCACACAACTGCTTCCCCTAATAAGGACTTGTTTCTAATGGCCTTTGAAAGTCATCTCTGGGCAAAATGTAAAAAGAAGCTGTTGAATAGTTTTAGTCTGCAAAGATTAAATCTTGTTAAAACAAGCCCAGATAGGATTCAAAATACATTCCTGATTTAAATAATTTTCAGTAAAACTTGTTATTTTGTTTACATTGGATTTCCATGAGCTCCCGCCCCAGCAAGCTCATCCTCCCTGGGGTCCTTTTTCCATTTCCCTGGATGAAAACCAGCTTCAGCTCTGCAAAGAGAGCTGGCCCGTGTCACCAAGCTCAGCTGGAGAGCTGCTGACCTCACAGAATGTGTTCAGGACCTTGTAAAAGAGCCCACATTTAAGCTTCTTCATTTTTTGGTCACTTAAGGACTAGTGGCAGTTTTGGAGCTCTGTGTGCGGGGTCACCTCCCAGTCCTGCAGTGCTGAGTCTCTGAGGTGTCCCCCAGCCTTTGGGGGTTGTTCTTCCTTTTCTATTCTAGAGGTTAAGAGCAACCTAGGTAGGATTTAACCCTCCCCTCTCCCATCCCTGTGCACGCCCTGGTGGCAGGCAGGAATTGCAGACCTGGCTGGTTGGCAGCACAAAGTCTGCAGCTCTGTCAGCCTGGGAGACGAGGCCAGGACGGACAGACAGCCTCACGTGCAGCCAAGCCAGACCCCTGTGTGCCTCCACAGGGGTCACTTCAGCCAGAGGAGCAAAACAAGAGTTGGGAATTTCAGTAGGAATTAGAAATGAGCTGAAGGAACGGCATCTGTCGGCACGTGGCCAGGCAGAGCAGCTGGTGCTGGATCTGTTGTGGAATGGGGGAAGGCTCGCGTTCCTTGCAGGCCGTGGGAAGGGACTAATGAATCCCTGGAGGAAGGGCAGGTATCTTAGTGCAGAGCTCATCCCACTGAGTTTGAGTCAGTTTTGTACTCCCTGACAATCCAAAAAAACTGCATCCCAGCCAGGATTAAGTCAGTGCTGGCCACAGGCTTTGCCAGTGCAGAAAAGGCCACTTGTCCTGTCAAACCTGCGAGCTGAGAAGCCAAACACCCCACAGCAAACTCGGGGGCCTCTCTGCAGGCATTGCCCTTCCTCACCACGGGCTCAGGAGCTGCAGGACAGCCAGGCTGGAGGACGGGGCTGATGCCTGGGTGGGATCTGTCCCCCTGCAGGTGATGAGACACGAGAACTCGAGTGTTTTGGAGCTGGATGGGAAGGAGGTGTCGGTCTTCACCCCCTCCAAGCCCCGTGAGAAGTGGCTCCGCAAGAGGACGAACGTGAAGCTCCGGGTAAGGGGGGTTTGGGGCTGCACAAACTGTTCTGAGGACATGGCACAGACAGAGGGCTGTGTTGCATTGCTGGGGGTTTTAATGGTTATATTCTACCTAAGTGCTTCTAAAAGAGCGACCCTAAGATGTGTCAGCAAGGTCTCCTCGCAGCCTTCAGTCTGAAAACACAGGAAGCGTTGGCTGTGGGTCAGGGAACAAGTCAGAACGGAACATCTTTCAAAGTCCAATAATACCAGTTCTCAGCTCACTAAATGCCCTTTGCTCCCAGTAAAGTCTCCAGTTTCTGTGAGGACAATTCTGTGCTAGAATTGAAACAATATCAGCATATTTCTCTGGCAGCTGTGTGTATTTCCTCTTAATTCCAAAGTGTGAGAGTTAATAGAGAGTATCAGACTTGCACGTACAACCTGCCATGGAAATTGGCTCTCCAGCACTCCAATCCACCCACAGTTCAGGGCACAGAGCTTCACCTCTGCCACAGGTCAAATTCTTTCCCAGAGCTGAGGGTGGAATGGAGGGGGGGAATGGCACAGAGAAACCCGTGCTCCAGTTTGTCCAGTTATATTTGGCATTTCCCTTTGAGGTTATCCATTGCTGCAAACTGTTTATTTTTTTTCCCCTCCTCCCCTGTTGCCTCGTGCAGAACGTCACAGCCAACCACAGGATCAATGACACCATTGCCAATGAGGATGGGCCCCAGACCTTAACTGGGAGGTTCATGTACGGTCCATTAGACATGGTCACCCTCACAGGAGAGAAGGTACCGTGTGTGCTGGGAGGTTGTCACCACCTGGTGACAGCTGAGGGACAGAGGTGGTGCTGGTCAGAGCTCCCTTGGTCCCTGCTGGGGTTTGCTGCCCTTGTGTCCTGGCCAGGCTCTCCTTGCTCACACTTGTGGCTGCCTCCCAGCAGGAGCAGGGTTTGTCACGGAGGTGTCAGCACCGAGGTTTTGTCCCAGCCCTGATGTTTGGCTGCTGCCCGGCTCAGATCCGGGAAGCACAGGGGTGGGAGCGGCACCAGCTCTGCTGCCACCCAGAGGGGCTGGGGGGGGATCTCCCCGTGCTCAGCCTGTCCTGCTGGGGGTGACACGGCCTCGCTGTCCCCAGGTGGACATCCACATCATGACCCAGCCACCGTCGGGGGAGTGGGTGTACTTTGACACGGAGATCAGCAACAGCAGTGGCAGGATTTCCTACGTGATCCCCGAGGAGCGGCGCCTGGGCATCGGCGTCTACCCCGTCAAGATGGTGGTCAGGTGAGGGGCTGGGGCTTGCAGGAGGAGCAGAGAGGAGCTGGATGGCTCTAGAACGTGGTCCCTCCTGGTGCTGGGTGGGTTCAGAGCCTGGTTTGCCAGCAACTGAGGCAAAGCCGTTTGTACTCTGCAGCTGTAAGGGGAAAATCCGCATTTTATTCTGGCTCCTGTATGACCACCAGCCCGAGGATTGAGCTCCTGCTGCGGGAGCAGGTCTTCTGCACCACAGAGCCTCATGGCCATCTGCAAAACTGCACGACTGAGCGTATTTTAAAGACTGTAAACTTGTCCTTGAGGGACAGGACTTTATACTTGAGATGATTCACAGCCCCGGGGCTCCACTCAGCTCCACTTGCTGGTGTTGGGCTCTGGGATGGGGAGGAGGGGAGCATCTTCTTGGAGCAATGTTTTTCTGGGGGTAATTTTTGAGTCTCTGCTGCCAAGGAGTGCTAATCCATTCCCACATGAACACAGAGACCCTCACACAGCGCCTGTTACTGCTCTAGCTGAGGGTGGCATCGCTGTCAGAGCCTTTGGGTCAGATGTGGGAGCTGCTTTGGGCTCGTGGTGCTCCGCAGCTCCTGGTGATGCCTTGTGGATATTTTGATGCCTCTAAGAACCTTCATCCCTTCCCTCAGGGGCGACCACACGTTTGCAGACAGCTACATCACGGTGCTGCCGAAGGGGACGGAGTTCGTGGTGTTCAGCATCGACGGCTCCTTCGCCGCCAGCGTGTCCATCATGGGCAGCGACCCCAAAGTCCGCGCCGGGGCCGTGGATGTTGTAAGGTCAGGGCAGGGCCTGGGGCGGCTGATGTGACCCTGGCCTCGCTCTGCAGCGCGTTGACTCGTGCCTTTCCTTCCAGGCACTGGCAAGACCTCGGCTACCTCATTATCTACGTCACGGGCCGCCCTGACATGCAGAAGCAGAGGGTGGTGGCGTGGTTAGCACAGCACAACTTCCCCCACGGGATCGTGTCCTTCTGCGACGGGCTCGTTCATGACCCGCTGCGGCACAAGGCCAACTTCCTGAAATCCCTCATCACTGATGTAAGCCCGCCTCTGCTGAAATGGGCTCGTGGCACGGGTTTAGATTGCTCCTCGTCCAGCCGCCGCTGTCAGCACCGCTCTCTTGGCAGCAATGTGACCTGCACTGGAAGATTAATCTGTTCATTTTATTTTCATCCCTTTATTGCTCTACAAAAGTGTCTATGCTGTTAAATTGTGTTGCCTCTGCTCTGCACTGCTCCATTTCATCACTGTTCCTCAAACCCCTCATGGAGCAGAGGCAGTAGAGCCTCCCTTCCCCCCTGCACTCTTTTCACCTGCTTGGTGGACAAGCAGGACTGAGAGGGGATGGAGCTGCTGCAGAAGTGGCTTTGCTGGGAGGCTCCACAGAGATCTTCCAGGTGTTCGACCCTTGGGAGGTCCCGATGTTGCTCAGCCCAGAGCCTCAGAGAAACTCCAGACAGAACAAAGTTTTTTGTGTCTGGCAGGTGAAGGAGCTGCCAGTGTCCCAAGGCCTTGCCCTGCCTTGATTAGCAGGAACAGCCTTCCTTAACTTTCTTAGGCTCCCTTTTTGGCCTGAGTGGCACTGGAGGTAGCAGATGGCCCTCATGGTCCCTCTTGTCCTCCACAAGTTTGGGACCAGGGTCAGAAATTCTCTTTCCAGCTCCCTGGCCTGTGGTTCTGGGCTCAGAGTTGGCCAGTGTGTGGTGGCACCAATGTCCCCACCTCCCCTGCCAGCCCACTGCAGATGGGGCTGTCCAGGAGCTGCTCTCTGCTCAGAGTAGAGGCAGAGATATCCCTGAAAAGCAGCAGCTTTTGCTGCCTGTCCCTTCTCCATCTGCCCAGCAGGTTACAGCAGCTTGGCTGTGGGGGGGAACATTCCTGGCTAATGATTCCTGCCCAGGTTTGCAGCTCCTGTCCCCCGGTGACAGCAGGGAAGTGTGCAGCATCCTGGCCCCCTGCAGCACACAAGGGGAGGCCGTGGATCAAGTGGAGATCTGCTCTTGCATTGCTGTCACTCCTTTTGTCATGGCCTGTAAACGTCCCCAGCTCTGTTAATTAGCACTTCCCTGGGTGTTCATTATCCAGCTGGGAACTTGCATTAGTTCCTGTGACCTGAGATTCCCACAAATGCTGCTGGAAAACCCAGAGCCCAGCCTGCTGAGCAGCACGGGGTGGTGCCTGTGTGTTGTGACCCTGTGTTGCTTTCTGTGCCCCCAGCTGCACATGAGGATCCACGCAGCGTACGGATCCACCAAGGACATCTCCGTGTACAGCTCCATCAGCCTCCCGCCCACGCACATCTACATCGTTGGCCGACCCACCAAGAAGCTGCAGAGCCAGTGTCAGGTAGGAGCCAGCTTGCCTGAGCCAAGGGCCTCCCGTGGGAGGGAGGTGGGAATTTGGTCATCTCAGGTCTGGTGACTGAGCTAGCGTTGGCCAGCAGGGTGGGAACCGTCACAGGTAGCAGGGCCACGTGTTGGGTCGGAAAGGTTCCATGGGTCTGGGAGGTTCCGTGGGTCTGGGAGGTTCCATGGGTCTGGGAGGTTCCGTGGGTCTGGCAAGTTCCACGGCTGCTGACCCCAGAGAAGCTGGCAGTGAACAGAGCCGGCTGCCAGTGGCTCTCCAGGGGCGGGAAACGTGTCCCACCCCTCTAATGCCTGCCCTCACCCGCAGTTCATCCCCGAGGGCTGTGCAGTGTCAGGGAAACGTGTCCCACCCCTCTAACACCTGCCCTCACCCGCAGTTCATCACCGAGGGCTGTGCAGTGTCAGGGAAACGTGTCCCACCCCTCTAACACCTGCCCTCACCCGCAGTTCATCACCGAGGGCTACGCGGCCCACCTGGCGCAGCTGGAGTACAACCACCGCGCGCGCCCCGCCAAGAACACCACGCGCATGGCGCTGCGCAAGGGCAGCTTCGGGCTGCCCAGCCAGGCCGAGTTCCTGCGCAAGAGGAACCACCTGCTGCGAACCATCTCCTCCCAGCCCGCGGCCAGCGGCGCCGGCCACCGGCCCGAGCGCACCCAGAGCCAGTCGGACAGCGACAAGGACAGGGACAGGGAGCGCAGCCAGAGGAGCATGAGCATCGCCACGGGCTGCTGGGGCCGGAGCGCCGCCGCCCGCCTGGAGTCCGGGCTCTTGGGGCAGAAGTAGCCGGGCCAGAGCCAGGATCGTCAGCTGCGGCCACCGGAGGAGGAAATAAAAGGAAAGAGGGACGAGGCCGGTGTTTCGGGCTGGAAGGGTAAATATGGTGCTACTCTAACAAACGGTGTTTGGGAAGAGACGGGATGTTTCCCACACGGAACGTGCAGGCCTTGCAGCGGGAGCGTCAGGTTGGTGCAGCAGGAGCCCGAGGAGCGGCTGGAAATCGGGGGAGGGTCTCCGGATCAGGACGGCGCTCTCTCCTGCCTCCCTCTCTCATCCAGGGTCAGAGACTGTAAATACGTGCCTCCTCGCCTTGTTAGCCATCGCTCCAACACGGTGACCGAGTGCTGTCCTCAGAGCCACAGAACAGGGATGAGGCTGGGGGAGCTCCTTCTGGGCTGTCCGGGAGTCAAACGGGGGCTCTGGGGTTGGGTAACGCGCCGCTCCCCCGGCCCCAGGGAGGGATTTGTCATGGGGTGTACCAGGCAGAGCCACCGGGAGCTTTTCCTGGACAGAGAGCTCCATGTGCAGCCCTTCCCGAGGAGCTGGTGCAGTGCAAAGCTGAAGCTGCATCGATGCCGTTGGCAGAGCAGAATGTCGGCAGGTTCGTGCCCAAGACAGCGGGGTCCTTGTTGTTATTACTGTTATTTTTTAAAGAGACCTTTTAGAAGCCAATGGAATTTCATGTGTTGACCTATTAAAAGAGGAATACAGGCTATTTTGTTTGAGCTGTTACAAACCTCAGACACTTAATTTGCTGTTAAAGTCTCCAAATAGTCTCGCTATGTATTATTTCCAACAAGTAACCACCACATATTTGGAAGCAGCTGAAGGCACTCAGCAGCTGGATTGCATTGCAGTTCTTCTCATCCAAATGCAGGGTCTGCCTCTCTCAACACCCACCTCTGAGACCTTTTTTCTTCCCAGGTTCTCTCCAAGTTCAGTAGCAGCTTTCACGGGAACTAGACTCGCTTCTTTTACCTAGAGTTACTGAACTGTAAAACCTCATTGTTTTTTGCACTGATGATTTTTAGAATGGAAACCTGTTACCATCTCATGTAGCTACACCAGTGTTTGTAGTGCATGACAATGAAATATTGCTAAGCCAGGGTGTGTGTGGATATCTATACATATATACACACACACATATATATATGTATATATTTAAAGGAAACCAAACAATCTGTGCAGAAGTTTTTCCAGCAGTAAGGAGACTGTAAGGAAGTGTGCCAATGATGTCAGGCAACCTCAAGAAAAGGCCATATCTTAATTTTTCTGGTGTGATTCTCAGTGGATGTGCCTGAGGCGCTGGGTTTGTGCTGCGGGAGCGAGCTGGCGGGCGCGTGGCAGAGGGCTGGCACCCCAGTGCCACCCAGCCAGGGACAGAGAACAGTGCCTGGAGCCAGGGCTTGCCAAAAAGCCCCTCAGTCCCATCCCTCCCGGGGCCAGCGAGGGTTCCCTCCTGGCGCACGGCTCCTGGGGTGGAGGGGCACCTACACAGGGGGTTCTGGGCTGCCCCTTCTCAGACTCCAGCTGGCCTCTTCACGTGGAGATTTTCTAGTCCTACCGAGCTCCCCGACTGTGTGTAACCCCGCTTTCCCCACCACACCTTCCTGTCTTTATATCACTTTCTACTTACGAGGATCTTATTTATAACAGAGAATTTTTTTAGACTGGCTGCTTCATTTTCTTACCAGTTTCAATAAGAACGGTGCAGGACGGCCGCACTGGGATCCACAGCACTGTGAACGCTGCTCTGCTTGCTGCCTCTGGGCCACGCAGACAAATCAACTCATCCAGCTCATGTGTTCGTGGTGTGGAGGGTCCAGGCTGGGGCAGAGCAGGGACAGTGCGGAGCTGCCACCGGCATCCGAGCCCCGGGAGCGCTCAGACCCGACTGCAAAACGTTTAACCGCTTCTCTTTGCTAATTACCCAATTACAGAATGTACCTGATGACTTTTTGTTACCAGAAACTGACTTCCCTTTCTGCTGACTCAGCTTGGCTCTCTCTGAATGTACATCCAGAGCTTTTACTGGGTTTGAAAACAACGTGAATATGTCCCAGCTTTCTGCTAGCCGAATGTTCCATCAAACAGATGCCATCTGAGTAGGAAGCCAAGCCACAATCCATCCTGTGAAGTCACCAAACCACATCACTAAATAATTTCTGCAAATTTGGATATGGCCTTTGCAAAATTCACCTTTCCTCCAAGCCCGGAACTGAGGCATGGTCTGTACATTTTCCAGTGTTGATGAGATGTTCACATTTTCTTATGTGTAGATAGTGTAAAACAGAGGAGAATGTAAATGTTCAACATAAAAAGTGGATATATAAAATGGAAAGTTATTTATTTATGTAGAGGGGAAAAAAATGTCTGGAGGGACTGGAACCTTCAGGGTTTATTAATATTTAAAAAAATGTAGCTTTTTGTTTCAGGCATTATGTACAAAGCAATTATTTTATGGACCAAGTTTAATGTAACTGTCAATGAATGCAGAAGTGCAATATGATACTCACCCTCTCCATCACTCCATGTTTTGAACAGCTCCTGACCAGTTAGCCTGACAATCACAGCACCTCCGTCCTCATCCTTTGTTGAGCTTCTTGAACCTTGCCCGGGTCCTTTCTGGCCCCCCATCCGTCGCCATTGCACGGATCCAACACGGAGAAGCAATTGTAGAGCAGGACCTTTATTGCTGCAATAATTCCCTGGGAGGTGGGTGCAGTTACCAGGAAATAATGCCAGTTCAGTTTTTCTTCACCGACTCAGTCCGTCCCCGTCTCCATCGCTCAATCCTCAGCCGCCCCCATCTGGCACTCATCCCTCTGAAGCAGAGATCAACACTCACAGAACAATAGCAATAGTTTAACTCTGTGTTTGTATCCTGTTTGTCCCGAGCTGTTTTGGAGAGCAATGCATGTGCCCCGAGGCCTTTCCACGTGTATGGAAGAGGATCCGTTTGGATGTGGTGAGGGAAAGATGAATGTATATTCCATCCTTATTGAAGGGGCACTGTCAGGGTGAAGATCTAATTTATCCTTGTTTCCAGTAACTTGTTTGCTTTGAAAGGAGAGAATGGGAAGTTTCTTGTCCTCCCTCGGCCGTTGTCTGGGCAGCCCTCGGTGACAGCCCACGTCCTGTTCTGCACATCAGCACAACACAGCCTCGGGCTTTGGGGTTGCTTTTCTGTTTCCATGGGAATCAAACTCTGCTGCAGAGCTCAGATTTTTTATGAAAAGCAGCTTTTTATATTACTGCACCCTTAGGCCAGACTTTC
The DNA here is from genome assembly GCA_013400315.1 of Bombycilla garrulus. Classification (NCBI taxonomy): domain Eukaryota; kingdom Metazoa; phylum Chordata; class Aves; order Passeriformes; family Bombycillidae; genus Bombycilla; species Bombycilla garrulus. Next base: position 233,613 of record VXBU01013720.1, on the reverse strand, counting down.
TACCTGACGCTGTCCCTTCAAAGTCTTTTAAAAACCCCGTGAGAGGAGCCCGTGTGTTCCCTCCGAGCCGCTTTCCTGGGTTTGCTCAGATCACTCAGTCAG
>VXBU01013720.1:192706-219073 GCA_013400315.1 Bombycilla garrulus | reverse complement strand
GGCGCGCTCCGGGGACGCGCGCGGCGGGGTCAGCGCGGCCCCGGCCCGGCCATGGACGCGGCGCTGCCGGAGGCCGAGCGGGAGGTGGTGGTGGCGGCAGAGCCGTGCGGCCACGGCAGCAAGTTCGAGGACATCTACCGGCTGCTGGCCGAGGGCTGCTTCCCGCCCAGCTTCTGCTCCATCAAGAGGAAGAACCTCAAGCGCTACGCCCAGAAGTTCGTCGTGGACGGTGGGGAGCCGGCGGTGTGGGGCGGCCTGCGGGGGGAAGCCGGGCCCACGGACACGGGGGGATGTGGCGGAGCCTCGGCGNGGGAGGGGATGCGGCCTCTGGGCAGCGCCGAGCCTCGGCAGCGCCTCGGGGGCGCGGAGCGGGGGTCGTGGCACCCGGGGCACCGCGGTGGCTTTGTTGTAGCGGAGGATTTCACACGGTCCCGGGCGCAGAAAAGCTCCGTGGGCGTGCGTGGGGGTGGTTCCAGTTTAGCAGCTTCTCCAGGGGCAGCGGGAGCTCCCGAGGCAGCCCCAGCCCCCGGAGCTGTGTCTCAGCTGTGTTTCCCACTCTGGAAAATGACCCTCTTTGTGGAGGCGAGCAGCTGTGAGACAAACCTCTGGCATCCGCAGGCGGCTGCCTCTACTACGTGGGACCCAGGAAGGAGGAGAAGCGCGAGGTGATCGTGGATCCCGAGCGGAGGCGTCAGGTCTTCCTGGAAAGCCATTTCACCGAAATCGGGAACCACCTGGGCCAGAAAAAGACCGTGCACCGCATCCAGAGCCGGTACTACTGGCTGGGCATCGTGAAGGATGTTGTGGACTGGGTGAGTGGAGAGCGGTGACCGTGTCCTGACACCGGTGCTGGCAGCAGTCCCGAGGCAGCAGCCACAAGAGCCCTGGTGCAGGGATGATGTCATTCCCTGTGCCTGTGCTGGGAAGCCACACACTGAGTGTGCTGCAGGTGAAGCTTGGAACGTCCCACAGCGGCTGGATAGGCTGGATGTCTTCCCCTGAGTGTCAGGAAGCCTCCTCGGCCTCGTGCAGGGCAGTTTTGGTCAGCATGGCAACGTGGGACTGTTTCAGACAAGTTGCTAAGTCTAGCTTTGGGCAGTCTGGATTCCTTCCTAAACTGTGGCTAAAGGAGGATCTCAGTGTGTCCTCAGCTGCTTTGCCTCACCTGTTTCCTTTGCTGGCAGTTCTCTGCAGCACTGTGGTTTCAGGAGTGTGCCTGCATTGCGTGGTCCGAGCTCCTCCAGCGTCCTAGGGCTGAGAATTTCTGTAACCAGCAGTAGGAGGTTGAAATACAATTAAAATTTGCCTGGAAACAGGGTGAGAAATAGCTTAGCTGTAGGCCACGTGGAGAAAATTGGTTATTGTGTCAGAGAAAGTTGTCAGGTGAGCCTTGTGAAAGGCGAGATGTGTCAGCCTGTTGTGTTTTGCCCTCTTTTTTTCCCACACCTCCTTGTTTTTATTGGGAGAAAGGAAACTGCTCAGCCCTGCTGTGTGTCTCACCCCTCCACAGCCCGTGCAGTCTGAGTCTGACAGGATCCGTCAGCGCGTTCCCAAGTCCTTTGATCCCTCTTTTCCCTCTGCAGATCAAGATGTGTGAAACGTGCCAGAACGCGGAGCACAACAAGAACGTGACGCGGAAAGCCAGGCCCGTGAGGGTGGAATCCCCCTGGGAAGTGCTGGGATTAGACATCCACGGTGAGTGAGTGAGTGAGTGAGTGTCTCAAGTGGCTCTCCCCGGCAGCCAGGAGCGTGGCAGACCTGCTGCCACACGCACCACACCGAGGGAAAGCTGCCGGTGCCTCTGAGGAGGTGCCAAGGAGGCCACAGCAGCCGCCCAGGGTGCAACCTGATCCCTGGGCTTGGCTCGGCTCCCTCTCCACGCACAGTGAGAGCTGTGGGCGTGCCTTCTTCCCCAGATCTGAAGCTCTGATGGGTGTATTTTTGCTGACAAAGGTCACCAGAAATGTTCTGGCCGAGTGACATTGCAGAAGAGAGTCGTGGTCACTTTCTGCAGCGACTGGGTTTTCACTGTCCCTATTTGGGGGATATGACGGCATCACATTGATTGTTTTTTGGCTGTTTACGCAGGGCCTTTTCCTGAGACAAGCCAGAGCAACACACACGTCCTGCTTGTGACTGACTACTTCAGCAAGTGGGTGGAGGCTGCTCCTCTGCAGAAGAAAGATCCTTTCTCCGTTGCTAAAGCCCTGGCTACTGTTTTTTACAGGTGGGCTCCTCTGCTGTTGGTTGTGTTGCACCTCTGCAGGGCAAGGGGGAGTGCTGGGGTGTGTTGCAAAAACACCTGGTGTCCTCAGGATGTTTTCCTGTGAGAGCAGGAACTCTCCTTTGCACAGGAGAGACCATGCAGTGCCTCTCAGTTGCACTTTACGAAGTCCTTGGGAAGAGCCTGTTATCCTCCTGTTGTGGGCAGAGAAGAGGCAGAAATGTTTCTCTGAGTAGCTCGAGGCCAGGGGAGCTGTGTCCCAGTTCTCTGCAGAAGCTTCAAAGCCGTTCCCGGATTTCTCCTAGAAAGTGTTCGTGTCACCACGTGACGTTGTCCTTGTGGAAAACACATGGGGCCAGTGGAGGTTTGAATTCAGAGCAAGAAGCTCCTCTCATTTCTCCTGCTGCCTCATCATTCAAAAACAAACAGGCTTGGCTGGTTTGGAGCAGAGGGAAGGTCATGGCAGCCTCATTACCACCAGCTCCACTGGAGGGTCCTGTCCCCTTCCAATCCCATATGCACCCATAAAGATGCACCCCTTTGGGCTCTGCCTCAGCTGATGGAGTAAAACCAGTTGTGTGTCCTCTTCTTGCCCAGGTTTGGCGCCTCCAAAAACATTTACACCAGTCAGAGCTGGGACTTCTGCGAGGAGGTAGGTCTGGTGTGGGCTGGTTCAGAGGGAACCAATGTGACCTGCAGCAGGTTTTTTGAGCAGTGTGACCTGCAGCAGGCTTTTTGGGCAGTGTGACCTGCAGCAGGTTTTTTGAGCAGTGTGACCTGCAGCAGGCTTTTTGGGCAGTGTGACCTGCAGCAGGTTTTTTGGGCAGTGTGACCTGCAGCAGGCTTTTTGGGCAGTGTGACCTGCAGCAGGCTTTTTGGGCAGTGTGATCTCCAGCAGGTTTTTTGGGCAGTGTGACCTCCAGCAGGTTTTTTGAGCAGTGTGATCTCCAGCAGGTTTTTTGGGCAGTGTGATCTCCAGCAGGCTTTTCGGGCAGCAGGTCCTGAAGGCAGAGTTGTGATGTGCTGTGTAGTGAGGGAGAGGAGCTGATGCTGCCTTATCCCAGCCCCAGCTCTGTTGGGAATGGGAGCTGATTTGCCAGTGCTTTCACCTCGGCAGGGATTAGAGGTTGTGGATCAGTGGTGCAAGTCCTCTCTGCTTGGAAAGAAAGACCATGTGCACGAAATTCCAGCCCTACCCTGGGATTAACCCAGCTTCCCAGCGCTGTGGAAAGCTTCAAGCATGGGAGCAGTCATTACAAAACATTTTCTGACCTTTCTGGGCAGTGTTTTGTGCCTCTCCTGGCATGGGGGGGAGGTGCCTCGGAGGCTGCTTGGGGCTGACGCCGCGATGATCTCGGTGCTGTCGCAGGTGAGCCGGCACCTGTGCGAGCGCTGGAACATCTCGCAGCTGCTGACGCCCGCAGACCCCGCGGAGCCGCCCGGCCCTGGCGACCGCAGCGCCGAGGTGCTCAGGGCCTCCATCTGCAGCGTGGTGAACGAGAAGCCCAGCGAGTGGGACGCTCACCTGGACCCCGTGCTCTTCGAGTTCCGCACCTCGGTCAACTCGGCCACCAAGTACAGCCCCTTCTTCCTCATGTTCAACAGATACGTGTGCCTGTCCTCAGAGGTAACCGCCCGGCCCGGGGGATGGGGCAGGAGCTCTGTCACTGCCCTGGTTTCAGAGTAACACCCGGATCCGTGCCTTGCAGGTGGATTTTGTCAAGGACTCTAAAGAGCAGGGGGCTGGCTCCGGTAAGGCCGACAGCCTCCCTCCGTTCACAGCCACGGTGCAAGAGCAGCAGAACGTGGTGAAGGAGATTGTAAGTCTTGTGGTGCCTTGGAATCATTTTGCAGCTAAGTCCAGGCCTGGCCTGAGAGGAGAGGTGTCACCTCCGTGTGTGCCGGGGTGGCAGGAGCAGAGCTGGACCCTCTGGGAAGCTGCTGGTGGTGCTGCTCAGAGGTGGCTGATGAAATGCAAGGGACTTGCCCCATCAGGCTAATGAGAGCTGTGTCCCAGCCTGCCCAGCTCCCTGCCTTGTAATCTGCATCCCAAATCAGCCAAGGCAGTCCCTCCTTAGGCAGGGACAAGAAGCCTTCAGGGAGATGCTGTGTAACTACAAAGGTTTAAAGTAACCCTGCCCCAAAATGGGACGAGGTTGGGGCTACCACAAGGACCAGTGGCCCAGTGGGCAGGGAGATGGGCCTGGGGAGCAAAGTCAGCATGCAGCTCCTGACTGTCTCTGACGTGCTGGGTGACCTTGGGCAGCTCATTTTGTCTCTCTGTTCCTTGGTTCCCTCACTTGAAAAATGACCTCAGTGTCCCCTGTGAAGTGCTTGGTGAGCTGCATGCCAAAAAACCACAGACAAGGCTCAAGTGCTTTGTTTGCTCAGTCATCTCTTACACTCAGGGTTGTGTGGTTCTCTCTGATCTCACCTGCACTGTTCTTGCCAGGGAATGACAGGAGGAGTATGGGGCAGGAGGGAGGAGGGCCTGGGAGCTGGATGTGTGGGGTCTGATCCCTTTGGCAGCTCAGGGTCACCAGCTCAGCTCCCCTCTTGTGCGATGGAGCTGCACATCATGGCACGGGGCAGCGACAGCTCTGTCCTGTCCCTGAGGGAACTTTTGCTGCTGGGATCACCGGCTCTCCTGCATCCAGGCAGGGGTTGGGGCTGTAATTAACAGGAGGTTATAAAGCTTCCCTGGGCGTTGTGGCACTCCAGCCGAGATCTCCTTCTGCCCTCTACTGATGGAGCACTGGCAGCTCTGAGTACAGCCCTGGAATTGCAGTTTCACATTGCAAGGTCCCCTGCTGGTTTGGGGTGGTGAGAACAAGGCTGGGAAACCTCTGCCGAGTCCCTCCCTTGCCCTGGGTGCATCCAGCTTTGGCACTGCCAGCTCTCACTCACTCTCAGCCTCTCTTAGGCTGTGGGAGCTGGGCCTGCTCAGTCTGGAGAAAAATGAGGGGAGATCTCATCAACCCACAGAAGCATCCTTGAGGAGTGTCAGATGATTGTCAGGCTCTTCTCGGTGGTGCCCAGCGGCAGGATGAGGAGCAATAGCCATAAACCAAAATACAAAAAATTCCACTTCAATCTGAGGAAGAGCTTCTTTCCATTAAGGGTGGCAGAGCCCTGAACTGCCCAGGGAGGTCTTGGATTCTCCCTGTGTGGAGACATTCCAAACCCACCTGGATGTGTTCCTGTGACCCTGTCTGGACATGGGGTTGGCCTGGATGATCTCCAGGATTCTGGGATTCACTGAGCTTGTGTCAGAGCTGAGCTGATTCCTGGGTGACACCTTGAAGCCCAATTCCTCCGTTCTCCTGACAGGTGATCTCCAACATGACCACGGCCTGCAAGCGGGAGCGGAAGGGCGTGAAAAGGAAAACTCGGGGCCTGCCCTCGCTGGCCTTCAAGATGGAAGACAACGTGTTTGGGAGCAGCACTGCCAGCTCCCTGAAGAAGCTGAAGAAGGGCCAGTTTGTGTCGTTCCAGATCGAGACGGTGCTGCCCCCTGAGCAGAGCATGTCTGGCGGGAAGAAAACCAGTTAACCCCGGGGCGTTCCGGGGGTCCTGTGGCGCCGGGGACAGCGCGCGCTGTCCCCGAGGTTTGTGGCCCAGCTGCGTGGGAGTGCAGGGTGCAGACGTGCCTGCTCTGTCCTGGGAGAGAGGAAGGGGAAGGTTCACACAAGGGGTGTCTGTTCAGTCCCTTCCTGGTCAGCGTTTGCCCTTGGATTGGACCGAGGGAGGTGGCACCATCCTCGTTTAGGTTTGGCAGGGAGAGACTCGGTCCTGCCATAAAGCTCCACCTTGACTGTGGCTTGGAATTTGCCCTTTGGGTGTGATTGCACCAAAGCCTGGCAGTGAGCTGGGTGCAGATGGAAGACAAGCAGAAACCAGACCCGGCTTATCCACAGACAATGTTTCCTGCAGCTTTAAAGTGTCCCTGCTGTGAGCCTGAGCCAGGAATAGTCACTCCAGGTCTGACTGTGTTCCTGGTGGATGTGGGAAGGGTTTGAAGTGAGAAGTTTTTTTGTTTGGTTTTTTTTTTTATTTGTTTTGTTTTGTTTTGAGCACTTATTAGCAAAAATAAAATCAACAACAGAATGTGGTATTTTTGGTTATCCAGGCAGAGAAAAATGAATTTGTCTTTTGTAATGTCACCATTCTGTTCTCTCCAGAGATGGCATGAACTGCAGGAATCCTGACATCTGTGCCTGTGCTAGTGAGGGTCACAGGGATGTTTTTAAGCCCAGTACTCCAAAACCACATGGAAACTTTGGGATAATGACACTGCCCTGCCCCTGTGTCACCTGTATAGCCCACCTGGACGCATGGGTGCTGTCCAGGGAAGAGCGTGAGCCCTTCTGTTCCTTCGGAGTTGGGGTGGGAGGTGAAGAGGAAAAGTCATTTCCAAGCTGAATTTCTTGGAAGTGGATCCCTCTGTGTTAGGGGTTAATTAAACCCTTCTCAAGTCCCTCATGAGGGGTTAATTAAACCCCCAACGAGCCCCTCTTTAAGGATTAACTTAAAATACGATTTTGAGCCCCTTTCTCGGTTGCTTTTCAGCAAATTATGTTGTATTTTCCCTCTCTACTGCAGCGATGACGTAGAACCAATAAAATAATTTCAAAAATTTAAAAACATGTATGATCGGGGAGGACAAAAAACCTAAGGTGATGAAAATTCCGGGGCTGCCTCTGCCGCGTCGGGGCGGGGATTACCGGGACAGGGCGGAGCGGGGGCACCGGGGATCCCCAAAATTCGGGGTTGAGGAGGGGTCCCCGGTGCCGCTGCCCGGTCCGGCCGTGGGCGGGGCCAGGCGGGCGCCGCAGGAGAGGGCGTGTCCGGTGGGTGTGGCCACGGCAGTGCCACGCCCAGCCCCGACCTTGTTCCCAGGACGCGCCGCCGCCGCCGCCGCCGGTTGGAGCGGGCTGATCCCGTTAATCCCCCACTTGCCGCCGGTAAGAGCCGTCCGGGCGGGCCCAGGCTGAGCTGCTCTGAAGGGGGGAGCCGTGTGCGGGTGTCCGGCCGGGGTATGGCGGGCACGGCCCTTCCCTGTGTCCCCCCAGCCCGCCTCGGGACATTCTCCTGCGCGGGGAAGGCGGGGTGCGAGTGGGGACCTTGGGCGGCTCCAGCTCGGGGGATGGGGACGCTGCTGCGGGTGCTGGGGAGCTGCAGTGGCTGCCTCTTACTCCTACTCCTCCTCCTTCTTTTCCTCCTACTCCTCCATGGGCCGGATCCGCGCAGCTTTGCAGCGGATGGCAGCAGCGAGCACCCTGGGAAGCGTGTCCTGCTCCTCCCTGGCATCGCTGCTCTGCTTTGCCTCCATCCCTCCTTCCCCACCCACCCCGTAAATCCCCGCGCTTCCCCAAATTGCAGCCTCTGCCCTGTTTTCCTCCGCTTTTTTAGCTTTTTATCCCACTTGCTCGACCACCGAGCAGCTGTCGCCCAGTGCCCAGAGCTGCCCTTGGTGCCGGGGGTTTGGTTTTGGGGGGCTGCGGTGACACGGGCCGGAGTGTGGCCGGCACATGGCAGCCCTTGTGCGGTGCCTTCCGCACTGTGCACCGTCACCAGCTGCTGACCCAGCACAAATTTCAGGATCACGTACCTCCCTCTTGCCCACGCGTGGCTCCTCAGGGCATGGCACCGGCGCAGGTGAGCGGCTCGCTCGGCTTACAGCAAGTCGAGCTTTCTGCCCTTTCCCGTGTCCTGCTCCAGCATCGCTGCTGCCAGACACACCCGCGGGCGACAGCAAAGGCAGCGTCCTGCGCGCCCCGAGCCTTCCTCTCCCACGGGACTCAGCTGTGGAATTCCAATCCCTTTTTCATTTCTTCTCGGGATTTTTGTTGTGTCATTGAACTGCACGTTGACTGCACAGCGGGTTTACTGTGCTGCCCCGAATTAATATCCAAGAGGGCTGGGGACAGGAAGGTGTGACAAGCTGCAGTACATATGGTTTAGTCTTATTTTGGTGAGGGGGATCCATTATAGAGCTGAGCTGCTCCTCTGTGTGCTTTCGTAAGGTTTTGGCTGCTTGGTTTCAGCTTTGTCCTGGAAAGGTGGGCAGGGACTCTGGGATCATGACTGTCCAGGTTTAACACCTGCATGGCTCTGTAGTACAGGACGCGTGGCTGCACAGATGTCATGGCAGCACCCAGCAGCCGCCACAGCAAGTGGGGACAAAAATTCCCATTGGGATGTGCAGATTTCTGCTTTGGGATTGAGGATGGGTGAAGGCATCCAGGAGGGAAGTTTGTCTTTGTTTGTGCTGCTCATTTAATGAAATACCTTGCGGTGTATGCAGCAGGGGAGGGGAGGGAGGTGCAGATAGGGGTGTCTGGGGTCAGGATGGGTTGGTGGCAAGCTGGCACAGTTGTCCCCTCATCCTGCTTCCCTTTCCCTGCCTCCTCCCTGGGGTAAATAACCCCGTCTCCCTCTTCTCACCTTGCAGCAGAGGCCGACATGAGCACGTCCTTCCTGTGTTAGAGCTGCCCCTCAGCACGTCAGTGACCCCAGCCTGGCGGAAGGATGCGTGCCTGGAAGGCGGTGGCCAGCACGCTGGCGCTCAGCGGGGCCGATGTGGTGGTCACCACGCTGCTCTACACCCACGGCCAGGGCGGCCGGAACGTCCTGCAGGACCTGCGGCACTTCAACATCTTCAACTCGCTGCTGGACATCTGGGGGGGCTGCCTGTACCGCAGCTGTGTGCTGCTGGGGGCCGCCATCGGCGTGGCCACCAACACGGCCTACGGCCCCCGGCGCCTCCGGGCGTCGCGCACCTTCATCGCCGTCGTCTGCCTCCTCATGGGCATCTACATGATGGTGAAGCTGCTGCTCTACTCGGAGGTGCGCAAGACCATCAGGGACCCCTGGTTCTGGGGGCTCTTTGCCTGGACCTACGTGGCGCTGGCGGCCACCTTCGGGCTGTGGCAGCTGCTGGCCTGCGTCACCTCCTCCCGCGAGGCGCTGGGGCCCGGCTCCGAGTCCCGCGCCGAGGCGGAGGAGAGCTGTGATGGGGGCACCCCGAGGGACAAGAGGGAGGAGGCAGCAGGTCCCACCATCCATAAGCTGCTGTCCTACACCAAGCCAGATGCCTTCTTCCTGGGCATCGCCTCCTTCTTCCTCCTCGTGGCCGCCTTGGGTGAGTGAAGGGGCCAGGCGGCCGTGGTGTGCTCCCGTCCTCTCCAGGATGGTGGTGGGGCTTGGAAGCACCCTAGGATTGCTTTTTTTGGGGGTGCTGGGTGGCACGTGCTGCATGGGGTGGGTAAATGGAGCAAAACCAAATGCAATAGGGGATAAAATACTCTGGGAGTGCAATGTCCCCACGTGCCACACTCTTAGGGCTTATTGTGTGATGGCCGAGTATCTCTGTGGTGGGCATGGGGTTGTCCACAGGCTTTCACAGTTGGGAACACAGGTCCTGTGCCAGTCTCACGCAGTGGGGCTGAACATCCATGTCCTGTGCTTGTCCTGCAGGAGAGACCTTCCTGCCCTACTACACGGGGCTGGCCATCGATGGCATCGTGGTGCAGAAGAGCATGGATCGCTTCTCCACGGCAGTGCTGGTCATGTCACTGCTCGCCATAGGAAGGTAATCCAGGGGCTGGATTTGGCCCTGGAAAGGAGTTTGGGGTTTTCCTGCAGGAGCTCGTTGTGATGATGGGCACGGGCACAAGCACCCGCTGCCCCAGTTCCCTACCAGACCCCGGGGATGTGCTGTGAATTCTCTGTGCTGTCACGGTGCAGGGAGGCCGTGGCTGGCAGTCACGAGGCCTTTGTGTAGCCCTTCGTGTCCATCTGCTGGAGGGGGGGGAGCAGGAATGGCCACAGGGAATGGGTTCCTTGGGGAGCTCTGTTCCAGCAGTGCTGTGTTCCCTCCCAAACCTTGTGAACCATGGTTAGGACCAGCCACCACGGTGCTGGTGGCACCCAGGCGAGGTGTGGGCTGGTGATAAGTGGTGTCAGCACTGCCCAGGCCCTTGGCCCGGAGTGGGGTGTTTGTGTTGCTGAGAGGGTTTCGTGTCCATGGCTCTATAACGTTTCTTATCTGCAATTAGCTCATTTGCCGCAGGTATCCGGGGCGGCGTTTTTACGCTCATCTTTGCAAGACTGAACATCCGCCTGCGCAACTGCCTCTTCAGGTCGCTGGTGTCTCAGGAGATGAGTTTTTTTGATGAGAATCGCACAGGTTGGTTCCTCTCTCCCCCCTGATTTGCTCTCACCCCTCTATCCCATCCCATATTTTTCCCCCTTGGCTTGCTCTAGTCATACAGCAGACTGGGGCAGCCAGAGGAGGCACCCACGTGCTTGTGGTTAGAAATAGAGGCAGAAAGCTTTTCTCTTTCTGTTGCCTCCCACCGTGGGGATGTCCCATTGCCACCCATCAGCCTGGCATCCAGAAGTCCCACCCCAAAAATGCCCATTTCCTTCCTCCCATCAGTGCCTGTTGGTGGGCCACTCCCCAGCTCTGCTTCTTCCCTGAAACCTCAGATCTGTGAGGCTTGCTGGGTGTGCTCGTTGCTTTCCCCACTTGCAGTTGAGTCTTCTCCCAGTACTGGTCCCAGGCCGTGCCACTCTCGTGTAACTTCCACACATTTAATTTTGTCTTGGTGGTATTTTTAGTTTTGAGGCTGTTGCTGTATTTAGCAGTCACTGCACAGTGCCTTGGTGGCTGAGGACAGCAGAGATGTTACTGGCAGTGGGATATGGGTAACCCAGGACCTACAACAAAGCAAGGGAGTTCAGGTGGACTCAAGCACAGGCCAAGGATTTCGGAGTTCAGTGTGATGTTTGCTGGCTGTAACATTCAGCTCCCCCAAAAGGCACCGCCAGAGCTTCATCCCTTAGTAGCTGGACCCATGTCCTCAGGTCCCTTGGGTCAGCTACACGCTGTGCACTGTGTGTGGCCTGTGGATGCTGCCACAGTCCCTTCTGCTGCCCCACAGCCACCCTTGGTGACCCAGAGATGTAGTTTGTCCCTTCAGGTGCCAGCTCCTGCTCCTCATGCATGCAGCAATCCCAGCTCCTCTGTTTTGCTTTGCATCCACAGCAAAGTTCCCCCCTTCCATGCCACCCTTCAGACCCCCAGCTGGTTGGATGGGGAGCTCCATCTGCCCCTGGCACGGGATGGGGGACACGGTTAGGCAGTGACCTGCCGTGGTGACACGTCCCTGCTCTCCCCTTCCCCAACCCCTCGTTGCTGCAGGGGACGTCATCTCCCGCCTGACGTCGGACACCACCATCGTGAGCGACCTGGTCTCCCAGAACATCAACATCTTCCTGCGCAACGTGGTGAAGGCCACGGGTGTCATCTTCTTCATGTTCAGCCTCTCCTGGAAGCTCTCCCTGGTCACCTTCATGGGCTTCCCCATCATCATGCTGGTGTCTGATGTCTATGGGAAGTACTACCAGGTAGGCAGGAGCAGCTGGCATTGCCTCAGTGCTGGGCTGGTCTTCCTGTGAAGCCATCAAGGAGCTCGTGGGTGGCCTTGGAGCTGGTGGGAAGGATGCTGGAGTGTTTTGCTGCCAGCAGTGGGGGCAGGAAGGTGACATTGAACCTGCGTGGGCAGACAGGTGTAGCCTGGGCTCTTGCCTTGCTTTGTGCCCAGGAGTGGAAGCATCTCAGGTCTGACAGAAGATGTGACTGGGTTGTGGAATGTCTTGTATGCATCTGCTGTTCTCATGTCATCTCTCCTCCCCCTTTGGAGTCCCTCAGCGGGGTCCCAGAGCCCAGGGCGAGCGGGGAGATGTGCCACTGGCACCTGCTGAGCTCCCTCTGCCTCCCCTGCTCCCTGCAGAAACTCTCCAAGGATGTGCAGAGCGCTCTGGCCAAGGCCAACAACACGGCTGAGGAGACCATCTCGGCCATGAAGACCGTCCGCAGCTTCGCCAATGAGGAGACAGAGGCCAATGTGTACTGGCAGAAGCTGCAGCAGGTGTACAGGCTCAACAAGCGGGAGGCCATGGCTTACACCTACTACGTCTGGTCCAGCGGGGTAGGTGGATGGCCCTCGGCATTCCCTGCGTGGGGCTGGGATGGGCAGGGGAGTCTCTCCAGATCCCAAAGCACATGTGGTTCTCTCTGCTTCCAGGGAACTCTGTGGGGCGAGCCCAGCCCTGCTGTCTGCTGCCAGTAATCCCCGGGCTCTTCATCATTTATTTTTATCCATCAAAAAATACATCCTGTTTCACTCCGAGGCAGCACTCTGTCTTTGCATGGAACTGCCTGTTTTTCCCTGCAAATGGGGCAATAATTGATAAGAGCTCAAGGTCGTGGAGCAGCCCATGCCTGCGTGGTGCTGCAGTGCGTGCCGGTGCCAGCTCCGCTCCGGGGCTCCGGCTGGGAACAGCCGCGGCGTTGGTTGAGTTCCTGCTCAGGAACGGAGATTCTCTGCGTGTGGGTGGTGGCAGGGGGAGGCTGCTGGGCTTTGGCTTTGGGCTTTTTTATTTTTTTTCCCTGAAAAATGCTTTTTCATCGTTGAACACCAGATGGTTTGGGACTTCTCCAGCGTTGGCAAAACCCTCACGTGAGGCTGCCCGTGTCTCTGCACGTTCAGGGATCAAGGCAGTCGCTGGTGAAGGGTAGTGAGTTATGGTGCCTTCATGCAGCTGTGGGACACTTTATGGCTTCCCAAGTCTGGAAACAAAATGGGAGCGTTATTAGCATTGTTTCTGGGCTCCCAGGTGAAGCTGGAGCATGAACTGGGTTGACACTGATCCTGACTAATCTAAGAAGGCAAAAGCCCTCAAAAACCGCTCCTGCAGGGCTCACATAGAAGGAAGACAATGCATATACCTCAGCCCTGGTAGAGTCCTTCTTGGAAGGAACGCAGGAGCTTAAGATCAGATCCTGGCAGAGCTATAGAGGAGGCATTTTTGCCCCTGTATTTCTGTCTGTGTGAATTTACAGCCTCTTCTGGTCCCACAGGGCACCAGGGCATCGCTGCTTTTTGGAGCACCTGAGCAGCATGGAACAAAACCAGCTGAATAAAAGGGGCTGGTATTTGTCACATCAGAGCTGATCTGTCTCCTTTCTAGAGTAGGTGGTACCCCCCACACTGACTTCAGATGACAGCTGGGGTTATGCTTCTGGGACTTGTACAGGCAAGGAGGATATTCTGCATTAACTCCTGGCTTGATTTTGTGTTCTAAATTAAAATGTGTCACACTCATATAACATAAAATTTATTTTAGTGGTGAGGTGACTGCATGCCTTGGATAATCTGAACATAGATTATTATGCTTGAGGACCTTAGTCCAAGAGAGAAGCTCACGAGATGCTCTGTTATTTCAGATAAATTCTGCCTCCTTGGCTGTTGTCCCTCGGGACTTGTTTTGTTCGAAGATATCTGCCCAGCTCCTTAAATCAGCCCATGTACTCGAGTTGTTTTTCTCATTTCCATGCTCACTCCTAGGGCTGTCAGCTGCACTGTCAGGGATCCTCAGCTCAGGGCTCAAAGAATAAATGTCAGCACATGAGGTCTGGGCTGTTGTGTGAGTAATGACAAACACACCAAAATATCTGCTGTCCTTGCTGATCGTGGGGTTTTTTTGCTTTCAGCTGACCCTGCTGGTGGTCCAGGTCAGCATCCTTTACTATGGTGGGCACCTTGTGATCTCTGGGCAAATGACGAGCGGAAACCTGATATCCTTCATCATTTATGAGTTTGTCCTGGGAGACTGCATGGAGGTGAGTCACTTTTACAGGGAATCCCAGAATGGGTTGGGTTGGAATGGACCTTAAAGACCATCTCGCTGTGGGCAGGGACACCTTCCACACCTTCCCAGGTTCTCCAAGCCTCATCCAGCCTGGCCTTGGGCCATCCATGGATGGGGCAGCCACAGCTTCTCTGGGCTACCTGTGCCAGGGCCTCCCCATACTGGGCTACCCCATGTCAAGAGGGTGTTTATCTCCCAGAAGGTCCCAGGGCAGTTGCAGGGATGGATCCAGTGCTGACTTTCCCATGACACATTTCTTTGGTGCTGTGGCACTGCCAGAAGGGGGAACTCTCCCCTCTGCTCCCCATTCTTCCCCTGCTGTGGTCTCACACCCTTCATGTTCCTGAAGCAGCTTGTCCCCAAAAAGGCAGCTGGGACCAGAGGGGTCAGGCTGGGCCTGCTGAAGGGCAGAGCCCTGGCTGCCTGCCAAGCACATTTCCTGATGTGAAGAATGAAGGGATTACAAAGCTGCCTGTTAAATTTCAGGCTTCATTAAAAACTTAATTGCATTACTTTTTTTTTTTCCCTTTCCCTGGAATAGGCTGCAAGCTGCTGCGTTGGCAGCATGTTAGCAAGATGGGATTGTGGGTGGGATGGTAGAGCCCACCCAGGGCTGCCTTCCCCTTGCAGAGCCATAAACTTGGCTAATCCAGGCACGAATGATCCAGTCAAGGTTTCCTCACAGCCACGTGTGGTTTTGGTGGTGCTTCGGCCTCTGTAGGGGCAGAGCAGAGCTGGAGCCAGCTTGCCCTGCTCTCACCATCTGTTCAGATGACTGCAGGCTCTGGTGGAGTTTCCAGGCTGTGGTTTTGGTGTGGATTTAGCTTGGTTTGGGGTTTTTTTCCCCCCCCTCCTGGTGGGAGGCGCAGTTGCAGTACAAACTGTTCTGCAGCTCTGGGTTTAATATTGAAAAACACCCTTTCCTGGGCTGTCCATGTATCCCTTCCATACCCAAGAAAGGAGGAAGAGTTTTCTTTTCCTGTGCCTGATGACTGTGGTCAATCCCAGGCGATGGGAGACTTGGGAATGCTTTGGCCATTCTCCTGCGAGGGGCACTGGCTGATTTCCCCATCGGCTGGGAGGGTCTCACTGTTCCCCCTTCCCTTGCAGTCCATCGGCTCCGTGTACAGCGGCCTCATGCAGGGAGTGGGAGCTGCTGAGAAGGTCTTTGAGTTCATAGACCGCAAGCCCACGATGGTGCACGACGGGTCCCTGGCCCCGGATCACGTGGATGGGAAGGTGGAGTTCAGGAATGTGACCTTTTCCTACCGCACTCGCTCCGCAACGCAGGTTCTCCAGGTGAGCCCAGCTCCATCCTGGCCACATCCACACCCCAGCCCATGGGGAGTGTCAGCTGCCTGGCAGAGGTGTGTAAAGGCAGGCTCAGCACACGCTGGAAAACAGATTAAAAGGAGCAGCGGGTGTTTAGGGCCGGCCCTCCTTACAAGGAATGAGATTTATTAATAAAACCCTTGTTCCCCACTCAGGCATTAAACATGTCAGCGTGGTACGGGGCTTTGTGCCAAGCTGCCTCAGACTGTTTCTGTGGGAGAGGGGCTGGGATCATGAGGCAGGGGAAGCAGCAAGAGGTCAGTTTGCTTTTTAGAGGACCTGCTACATCAGCAGGCAAATCCAAAGCAACTTGGAGGCTTTTTGCTTCCTCAGAGCCAGGAGAAATGGCTGATGTGGCACATCACCAAGGCAGAGGGTCACTCTGGCCAGATTCTGGCTACTTCTCTCGTGTAGGACATTGAGAAAAGCCCAGACCTGAGCGTGCTCTCCCATCCATGTTGCAGAATGTGTCCTTCACCCTGCACCCCGGCAAAGTGACGGCGCTGGTGGGTCCTTCAGGGAGCGGGAAGAGCTCCTGTGTCAACATCCTGGAGAACTTCTACCCTCTGCAGGACGGGCAGGTGCTGCTGGATGGGCGTCCCATTAACATGTACGATCACAAGTACCTGCACTCCGTGGTACGAGCGACTGATACGTGTATTCTGGTTGGGATACCTGTGTTCTGCTTAGCCCAGTTAGCACATGCAGGGCTCACAGGGCATGCATGGCACTGCTGCACGCTGCTTTGGATTTGCTCTGGCAGCTTTGGAAATGTCCACAAAACTGGAGGTGGTCCAAGAAATTAAGTTGGATAATTTGTGCGGGTGGAAGGGAAAGGGATGGAGGGTGTTTTCAAGGGGAAGGGGAAGCCTTCCAAAAACAGAACAGAAAACATGTTTTGTTTGGTATTTTTTGGACGACATAGTAGGAATATGTTTTTGGCTGTTGGATTAATTATCATCTAAATTGGGTTTGGAAAAAGAGTTTTGCATTCCTCCAGCAATTTCTACCTTAAGATCTTACAGTAATTCTCAGCTAATGGGGAGTTAAACCTCTCAGGATCCTGGCAGCAGCTGGAGCACCAGAAGGGCTGGTGCTTTGCCTAGGAGAGGGGTCCAGGCCCCTCAGCTCTCATCTGTGTGTCAGCACAGATCAGCCTTCATCTCTGCAAGTAACTGCCTCCTTTGTTTGTCCCCCAGAGCAAATGGCCTCAGCAGTCAGCAGGAAAACCTGAAAACAATTGATCAGAGACAGGCTGGGAAGCCGAAGTCACTGTGACTAATTTACATTCCCTGCCCGTATGGAGTGAGAATCAAAGGCCAAGCGAGTCTTTCAGTTTAGAAAGCTTGGCGTGGTGGTAGGAGCATGGGGAGAAGTCAATTAAAATATGACCGTGTCTCCCTGGCTCTCTCATGCACAATTCTGAGTAATAGTTTGAAAGGTTTGATTTATTCCAATATCGAGGGTTTGATAAAGCAGCTGAACGTGCCAGTGAACAGCCATGGCTGTAAGGCAGGACAGGGAGACTGTTGCTAAGCAATTAAGGAATTGCAGCAGTTACATCCCTAACTTGCTCATTTGGGATTAAAAGATGCAAGAGGGCTCATTCACATGGCCCAAGTGTGGTTACTGGCTGTGAAAGGAAAATCAGCAAGGGCCTGGGAGAGGGTCTCTCCAGCTTGACTTATCCCAGTAACTGGTTTTCCATTCCAGGAAGAGCAAACAGTGATGGGAATAACAGATCTGGAGCGAAGCCACAGCAGGCTTTGGGAGGGGGAAGCCCGTCCCAGATGCCAACGTGCCAGCATTGCGTCAGGTTTCTTTCCTGTGAAATGGCTTTCCAGCAGAAGGTGCCAACAGGGCGCTCTGATGTTGGCATCCTCGCTGGAAGCTCACCTTGAGCACTTGTATATCTTGGTTAATGACATTTCTATATCTTCATTTCAGTCCTTACCCAGCAGGAACAAACAATGGTCCGAGATACCGTGCAGTGCATCTTCTGCTCCTGACGCCTGCTCTCCCTTGCTTCCTGCAGATCTCCCTGGTGAGCCAGGAGCCCGTGCTGTTCGCCCGCTCTATTGCAGATAATATTTCCTATGGCTTGACTTCAGCCTCCTTCGAGGCAGTGGTTCAGGCTGCCCAGAAGGCCAACGCCCACAACTTCATCACCGAGCTACAGGACGGCTACCACACAGGTACCCACCCCGGCCGGGCCTGGCAGCTGCACTTCCCTGCAGCTCTTGATTTTTATTTTGACCCCTTCCTCTCTCTCTTGACCCAACAGAGGCAGGTGAAAAAGGAGCTCAGCTGTCAGGTGGGCAGAAGCAGAGAGTGGCAATTGCCAGGGCCTTGATCCGAACCCCTCCCATCCTCATCCTGGATGAAGCCACGAGCGCGCTGGACGCAGAGAGCGAGCACGCGGTGAGGGGGCAACCTGGGTGTTTGGGACAAAGAGGGTTTGGAGGACAGACTGTAGCCTCAGTTTCCAGCCAGTGGACAAACTTTCTCTTGACGTGGTGAGATCAAGAGGGTTGAGTAAAGCAGGAATTTGCTTCCCAGGCTCTTGTAGCCACCAGGAAAGGAATAGTTCTGTGCTCACAGCAGCCAATGCCTGACAAACCTGATGAGGTGTAGGGATCTTTGCTGATTTTTTTTCCATGTGGAGAGTGTTAATTGGCATACAGAGACTCTGTGCAGCCTTTTAGGACAGGATACAGAAAAAGACCCTATCAAGTGGTGCTGCAGCAAGGAGAGTAGGACTGCCTGAGCTCAAATCCCAGCTGAGGCACCAAGGAAGCCACATCTGCAGGAAAAGCCTTCAGCATCCTGTGAACTCGTTTATCTGTCTGGGATGTGATGTACCAGCAGCAGTTTGGCCTCCCTGATGCAGTGACATGAGGGAGAGCCTGTTCAGGGCTGGGATTTGAGGATGTGCTTCCAATCTCAGAGGAAAAATCCTGCTGGGGCAGCACAAGTGTCTGACCTTGGAGCAGCTTGCTGCCTCACAGGTCCTCAGTCACTTGTGTGGTACCCAGTGCCAGCCCAAGGCTGGTTTTGGCTACCCAGGGGTGTCAATGTGACATGTGCCTGATGGCCACCTGCCTGCCTTTAGACGTCAGTGCTACAGTCTCTTGACTGGAAAAAAAAAAACCTTTCTTGCCTTGCCTAGATACACTCAGGGAAGAATCCTGCTTTTCTGAGCAGCTGCATTCACCAGGTATCAGCTCCCTGCAGTCTCTGCCAGCACCTTGTGGCCTCCAAATCTGGGGCCCAGCTGTGACAAGTCCCCAGCTTGCAGGATCAGAGCTGTGTTCAGAGCTCACCTGGCTGGACTGAGATGGGAGCTGGGTCAGACAAGTTGGTGCTGGTAGTGCTGCAGGGAGCCAGAGGAGAACACATCCCCTGGAGGAGATTTCTGGACACAGAGCACAAAGCTGCTGCTCTCCTGGTGGCCGGGCACTGACGCCTTTTCTCCCCGCAGATTCAGCAGGCGATTTACGGCGACTTGCAGAACCACACGGTGCTTGTCATAGCTCACAGGCTGAGCACTGTGGAGAAGGCACACAACATCATTGTGCTGGACAAGGGCCGCGTGGTGCAGCAGGGCTCGCACAAGGAGCTGATGGAAGAAGGAGGCCTTTATTCCAAGCTGGTGCAGAGACAAATCCTGGGGCTGGAGGGGGGCGGCACGGACAGCGCCCAGCCCGCGGCCCGGGGGGATTCGGGGAAGGCGGCGGGCGGGCCGGAGGAGGAGTTCAGGATAGACCATTCCCTGCCGGCCGCGGCACAGGACGATTTCACCAACGCCGCTCCCAAGTGAGGGCGGGCGCGGCCGGCGCTCGGACGCTCGCTGGACGCTGGGATGGAGGTGGCAGAACGGCGCCGCTGGCTCGCCCCTCGTCACGCACCCTGCACACCCCAACACATCACAGAGCTTCCTGCAGGACGGGCCCGCGGGCTCCTGCCAGCTGGCAGAACGGGGACTCGCTCGAGGGAGATGGGTCTTGAGCGATTCTCAGCATTTCTACTGGGTTTTCTTTTCGTACTACCAGTAATTCCTCTCGACTGGGACTTTTCTCCCATCGATCTGCATGTGTAACTGCTAATAACTGTAATGGATGTTAAATGCATGCGTGGAGGGGAAGGTTGAAAACCCCTCCAGGAATTTCAGGGGGTGGCTTTTGTGGCTGGATAGAAAAACGGTGACTGTAAAACAAGGTCCTGCTCCCTCTGTCAATCTATGGGGCTAATCCAAAGTTGGCTGAAGCCTGCAGGGAGTTCCCTTTGGCTTTGGTGAAAACTGGATCACTCCCATGGAGCTGAAGGCCGGGAGAGTTTTGCACTGAGTGCCTGCAGGCTCAGGCTCTCAACCATCGCTGCTGAGCTTGTATCACGTATCATCCTTGCTGGGACAAGCCAGGGGACCGGGAGGCAGATGTTACTTTCTGATTTGCTCTTGGTGCTTGGTGGGTGTTTGTTTTTAAGGATGAAACGTTTTACCATAACTGGGTTAGGTTTTGGGGCTTGGGAATTTTTTTTGTTGGATTTGTTTGTAGTTTTTTAACGTTATTTGTGTGCACTGTGCAAAGTCTGTCTGGCTCCAGCATCCACTGAGAATTGATCTGTTACTTCAGAATTTTTTTTAACTCACAACCCCGGTGCTGGTGTGAAAAATACCACTACTAAAGACAGGCCTAAAACACTAAAAGACAGCACTTTATAAATTCCACCAAAGCTTTGTCCAGCTTCAGGCCACGCTAGAGACTTCACTGCATGGGAAATCCGTTCTGTCACGTTCCTTGAAGTCCAACTTCAGCTGCCTGAACTTTATAATGTGTTTCTTTGAATAGAATTTATTTTAGTATGAGGGATAGAAAGAAATGTGTTGCTCCTAGCCCTTTGGGGTAATGGCTCTGGCTTAGTAGTGTTATCCTGCTATAGATTGGTGAAAAATCCTATGCAGCCAGGCAGGTGCTGTTTTAAAAATAGCATTTTTAGGGGAACACTGACTTCTGCAAAATTAAGAAATTCTCTCAAGCACTTTAGCTCTCATAGTTTTCTGATACTTGAATGCTGCTGCATTTTCCTTTCCAGCAGGTTTGCATTTTTGTTATTGGCAATGTTTTGTTTTCATTTAGTGATGTTTTACAAACTCTAAATTTAGTGTCCTTGAGGAGGGATGCTCAAAAAAAATAAAATACTACCTCTGCCACTCAACATCGAGCTGCTCTGCTTGGGGGTGTTTTTCACTTTCTGGGTTTTCAAGGTAACGTTCATCTGACACCACAGCTGAATGCAGCTGCTCCTGCACGTGTTCTGCGGAATGACAAGAGGAACCCGGAGAAGGAGGTATGTAAAACACTTCAGCATCTGATAATGGCTGTGAGCCAGCAGCTGGGATAACTCATTTCCATCCCAGATCCCGCTGGGTGTCAGTCTCCCGGGGAAGGACAGGCAGTCGAACCCGTTCTCAAAGCATGGTGCTCCCTGACTGGAATCTTTTCAGCTGCTGCCTTTTGTGATGCGATAACAATCTGTGCCTCAGAAGAAGAACAAGATCTCTTTTCGTTTTCCCTCCCTCCACTTAGGGAACTTGTGTGGCGCTCTGAACTCCTCAATCACCCGTTCAGTAAATGGCCAGGAGTTCCTGCTTGATGAAAATTTGCACTTGTGGGTATGAGGAGGCTGGGGGTTCCACCCAACGCAGACAGGCAAGTGATTAATTCTGCATTTTTGTCAGTACCTGGGAGCAGAATGTGGCCACCAGTTCATAGAAGTGGAATTGATTAAGTAAAAAACTGGGGGAAAACCAAAACTGGGTTACCTGGGAACTAAGGAAGTACTGGTAGGACAATGATCATTAGTACATGAGATGCCAAGAAAGAATTTGTGTCCTGTGTGTCCCTCCCAGGCAGGGCAGCAAAAAGGGAACTGGAGGATGCAATCAGATTAGTTTTATTGTAAAAACCACACTGAATTTCAGGAAGGGAACCCTGTTTCCCAAGGCTGCTGTGATGATAATCCCAGCATTGTATTCCCAGGTTAGGTCCAAACAGCTTCAATTGAAATGGCACACTGGAAACAGCAGATTGTCTCTGCTGGTGGCACCAGTCCAGGCTGATAACAGGGCCTGACTTTGTTCCTTGCCACAGGTGCTGAATTCTCTCTTCTACATCCAGATAACTCAAGGCTACTTTTCCCCTGAGCCTCCCATCCTGTGGCTTGAACAGGCCCTTTTATTGTGCTGTTGGCATGGGACAAGTGGCAGTGCTTGTGTGCTAAAGCTGTGAGGGTTTTCTGGAAGATGGGTGGGAGCTCCACACACCACCAGGGATCCACCAGAATTAACCTATTGCAGATATTTTTGCCTGCACAAACCCTGTGACTGTACAGAAAATCCTGCCTTTCTAAATCATTCCAACTACAGCTTCTTTTTGAAGTGAAAATCAGGGTCAGATGTGCCCATTAGCCAGGCTGAGCCTGGCAGGAAAGCTGTGCTTCACCCAGAGCAGCAGTGGGAACTGCTCCAGTGCTGCAACACGAGCTGCTTCCTGGAGCTGCCCAATCCCTCGGGCCTGCCTGCCTGTGGGCAGTCTGTGTTTCAGGCTGTTGTCCTGGAAACAAGGCCACTGTTCCCTCTGAAACCCTGGACTGTAGAATTTTGTGGCTGTGGCTTTGCCCAGAGTTGGGAACGTGAACAAAGTCAGTTCAAGAGCTTCTCAGTTAGAGTGATGGAGATAAAAAGTTCCTTTTCTTCAAAGGGAAAAGTCCTCACAGGGAACTCAGAGGGGTTAATCTGAAACCTTTACCTGGGGGCACTGAAGACTGTCCTGGCAGAACTGTAAGCAATTAAGCATTAGAAAGCACAACTGATTGCAAAGTTGACTATATTCCATGGCAGGTTGTTTGCCTCACTATTAATAAGGTTTAACCATTCCCTGTAATAGGTATAACCACAGCTTTATTTTATTTAAACAACAGTGAACTCCATCCAGGGTGAAATTTGAGAGTGGATCCTGCAGTCCCAGTGCTTCCCCAAGGACAGGGATTTACCCAGTGCCTTTGCACAGCCAGGGTCTGTGGCTCACTGACCCAGCAAATGAGCACACAGTGATGGAAAAAACACAGCTGTGTTTATTCCAACAACGTGTCAACTTCCACTCCAACCTCTGCTCAATACCCAGCTGTGTGTGTTTCAGTGGCTGCACTTTCTAGACCTTCAGCAGGTCTGGAAGTGCCACAAGCAAACACAAAGTGCTTCTAGCTCGGGTTCAGAGATGTGGTTTAGTCCAGGGAGGAAAAATAAAACCTGCCTCTTCTATTCCAGCTTCACTGTGAGCTTAAGGCAAAGAAAATAAGTGAGGTAAATAAACCTGCTGCTCTTCTCACACCTGCAGCTCCCTGAAAGGAAGGAGTACTTTACAAACACCTCATTTCTGCTCTCTCTCAGACAGCAGGGGCACTGATCTCTCAAACAGAACGGCTGTTGCTCTGCCAGGATGCTGAATATGCAGGCCATTTCCATGTGTGAAGGAATCTGGGTTGTGAAAACCAAACAGAACTATGGGCAGGCTGTGCTTAATATACAGAAGGAAGTTAAATTGCAAACAAGCCCCAAAACTTATCTGCACATTGAGCAACCAGACTAATAGGGGTTAATGTACACTAGAGATGAGATTTGCAAATTCAATGTGTACATAACCAACCAGTTTGTCCAGGAAAAGAAAATAAGATGTGAAGGTGACTTGCAAAATATGTCTATATCTAATAAATATGCATGAGTGCTGTGCTACTGACCATAAAAGGATGTAAGGTACCAGAAGGAAATTCAAGATCAAGTTTAAACAGAAAAATAATCTAACATCTCATTTAAACTAGTCTGGATGCCAGTTCTCCCCAAGATTTGGAGCCTGACTTCTTATTCACCATGACATGGTTTCCCCTGTAATCTTGACAAATTTTTTATTCCATTTCTCCTGTAATAAGAAATCCTGATTTCTGTACTTTGCCTGCTTACAGTTCTACTGTACTCGAATGCTGTCACCCTTCAAAAGGATTTCAGCAAAGGCAAATAGGAACCAAGCCTGGGGAGATGATAAATCCCAGCCTGCAGCACTGCAATATTTGATAAACCCTGTAGCCCAAAATCCTGGTTTATCTGCAATCCTTCATATCCTGTCCAAGTGATGTACTGTCACAAAACCTTTATCTTCCATGAAGACTGCAGAATGGGAAAGCACCCTCCTACTTGTCCAAATAGAAAATATAATTATACAAAAGCAGTTGACTTCTATCTTGTGTCTCAGCCTCAGCTGCTTTTCTGGGCAGCTGGAGAACTCAATTACATGCTGGTGCTGACTAAAGTACTCAAAAGCAACCCAGGTGTTTAATGCAGACTCCTCTCCATCATCACCACGACCCAAATTACTTACCCAGGGAGAAGCAGTATTTTCAATCTATGTTGTACTTGAGCACAAATGAGTGATGGTCTCACCTAACTGAGCAGTTCTTATTATCACCCTTTTTTCAGCAAAAGGCACCACGGCTGAGGGCACCTGAGAGCTCCACTCAGGATCACACAGCAGTGGTAAAACTAGATTTACAACATGAAGCTGAGTCAGAGTCTTCTAAACCACACTCCCCCCAAACCCTTTATTTAGTTATGGCATGAAGTTCAACGTTCTTGGGAAGACAGGTCTTCTCCTAATCCCTCAGCCCATTCCTCTGTGTGTTTGTGTGTGTATCTGTACGTGTGTTTGCATGTGTGGATTTACAGCAGGTTTAACCTGTGGCTGGAACTCTGTTTGAGGGGCATGTGCAAACACAGGGTACGTGGAATGGTGTTGGCAGGGTGACTATCTGCTGCTTTTAAACAACAAGGCAGGGCCGCAGTGACTGTGCAAAGCCCTGGCAGTGCCCTGGGCACGGCTGCTGACTCACCTGGCACGGAGCACATACCTGCAGCAGGCAGGTGTGCTGGGCTGGGTGAGTGCTCTGATAGCTGCTGCATGCCTGGATCACTAAACACCTTCCCCCCACCCTCGGCTCAGCTTCCTGCTGCGCAAACATCGCGCCCTGAGCTCCTCTGAGGGCACCCAGGGCTGGGGAGAGCACAGCACCGAGCAGCCTGAAGGCCTGGAAGGATTCCTCCAGCAGGGTCACCTTGCTGGTCGTTTTTCCCTTTGGGTAATAATGACAAAGAGGGCTTCTGGGAGGGTGAGAGGCGTGGGGAGCCGAGATTAGTTACAGGACAAAAGAACAACCATAAAGCTGTCACGTCATCATGGTGTCCTGCCAAGAACTGCTGGGTCACTTCCTGAGTGTGACTGCAACTTCATTGCATCAGAATTCTATTCGGTCACTAGATGGATTTTTATTTTTTTTTTTTTTTATTCCCAGTTAGATCAAAAGTATCAACTCCAAAGGACAAGAACCACGTGGCCATTCCCTCCCCTGCTCCCTTGGCTCCCGGCCCCTTCTGGCTCTCTCTCCATGGAGAGTTACACACACGGAAATAATACACACACCCACACCCATGTAGGGGCAAAAGCAGGCCAGGAAGGTGGTGGATGCCAAGTGATGCACATAACTCAGGCTCTTTTAACACAATTAATTGTTTCCAGGCATAATTGTCTTTATCAGCACTGCTAACAGCAGCAGTAATTGGGGAGCTGCTGCTCCTAAGGGTTACCACACACTGCCTACTCCAGCGCTGGTGACATGACTGATAAGAATCAGAAGAACAAAATATATGGTGCTTTAATTGATGCAGTTCTTACTACATTGCATTTCAAAAGTATTTAAATTTACCGTGAAACACATCTCTAACAGATTATTTACTGACCTTCTTCGCTGTTGAAGAAGAAAGTGCTTAGCATGGATGAAATGACCTAGCACCAAAGTTTGGCTAGATACAATTTTTAGCTATTTTTAAACTAAAAAAGTATTCAGCCTAGGCTTGAGAACAATAATGCAATCACCCTTTTGAGATTGACTCCAGCCAAGTCCCAACCTGGGTAAGGAAATGCGACTTAAATCGACTGATTTTCCTTCCGAATTTACAGCTGTGGAGTTTTAAACAAAAGGAGGCCACAAGTGGCTGTGGCACTTCAGGCAGGACACAGGGCAGAGTCTGAGCCATCCCAGTGACCTGGGCCACACCTGGAGTCCTGTGTCCACTTCTGGGCCCTCCATTCAGGAAGAACATTGAGGAGTGTGTCCAGGGAAGGGAGAGGAGCTGGGGAAGGGGCTGGAGCCCCAGGAGCAGCTGAGGGAGCTGGGAAGGGGCTCAGCCTGGAGAAAAGGAGGCTCGGGGGAATTTCTGGCTCTGCACAACTCCCTGACAGGAGGGGACAGCCAGGGATTCGGGCTCTGCTCCAGGGAACAGGGACAGGAGGAGAGGGAATGGACTCAAGCTGGGCCAGGGGAGGTTCAGGATGGACACCAGGAGGAATTTGTTAACTGAAAGGCTGATAAAACATTGGAAAGGGTTCCCCAGGGAAACAGTGGAGCCCCTGGATGTGTGTAAGGAAAGATTGGACATGGTACTCACTGCTGTGGTCTGGCAGAGAAGGTGCTGATCGGTCACAAGCCGGCCTCGATGATCTCAGAGGTCTTTTCCAACCTCAGTGACTGATCCCTCAGGATTCCGAGGGCCCCGAGCTCCTCACGTGAGGGCAGCACACAAAGCTCGCTGTGTGCGGGGCTCTGCCCGGCGCTGTGCCCATGACGGGGTTTCATCCATAGATCCCTCACAGGGACTTTAGCCCCTGACAGGAGCTTCACCCACAAACCCCTCTCAGAGGCTTCTCCCCCTCACAGGGGCTTCAGCCATGGACCCCTCACAGGAGCTTCACCCCTCACAGAAGCTTCATCCCTCATAAGGGCTTCACCCCCTCACAGATGCTTCACCCACGGACCCCTCACAAAGGTTTCACCCTTCACAGAGGCTACACCCCTCACAGGAGCTTCACCCCTCATAGAAGCTTCACCCCTCACAGAAGCTTTACCCTTCACAGAAGCTTCACCCCCAGACCCCCTCACAGAGGCTTCACCCCTCATAAGGGCTTCACCACCTCACAGAGGCTTCA
>VXBU01013720.1:174583-192398 GCA_013400315.1 Bombycilla garrulus | reverse complement strand
CCCCCCCTCATCGCGCCCTCACCCCTCACAGAGGCTTCACCCCTCACAGGAGCTTCACCCCCTCAAGAGGCTTCACCCCTCACAGAAGCTTCACCCCTCATAGGGGTTTCACCCCCAGACCCCCTCAAGAGGCTTCCCCCACAGACCACTGACAGGGGCTCGCTCCCCTCAGCCGGGCTCGCTCGGCACGGCGCTCCCCTGCCCAGGCCCCTTTGGTTCGGTCCGGCAGCGCCCCCCTCCCGCCGCGGTACCCCGTGGTACGGCCCGACACGCCCCCCCGGCAGGGGGCGCTGAGGGCGGTGCCGCCGGGCCGGGGCGAGAGCGCGGCCGCACTTCCGGTCCGGGGCCGGGGCCGGGCGGGAACCGGAGCGGGGCCGGGATGGCGCTGGACGCGCGGCGCCTGGAGGCGCTGAGCCTGCAGGAGCTCAGCGCGCTGCTGGACGACGAGGAGCAGCTCCAGGACATGGCCCGCGAGATGGAAGAGGTGAGGGGCTGCCTCGTACTCCGCGGCCGCGGCCTCTCCCCGGGCCGCCCCCCTCAGCCCGCGGGGTCCCCGGTGCCGCTCGGTGTTGGGGGGGTTAATGACTGCCCGCTCCCCGGAGCCGCCGGGCGGTCTCGGCCCCGCCGTGGAGCTGCCGGTGGGTGAGGAGCCCCCGGCGAAGCGCTGCCGGTCCGTTCCTCGCTTCCCCCGTCCCTGCCGCCCCCCGCCCTCGTTCTCCCGGCCTTTTGTTCGCCGGCCCGCGGCGGGGGGATCGGTGCCCGCCGGGTGCCATAGGAGGGGTGAGGGCTCGGCGGGTTGAAAACGCTAAATTAGATTTATTCAGTCGCTGAATTAGGAGACGGTGACGGCCCGGAGGTGGGATCAGCTTTTCCGTTCGCTCAGCCGTTGTTTTGCGCCTTGTCCGTAGTGAAGGATTTTGCCAGGGTGAATTCAAAACAATGTGAAAGAGATTTCTGTGTGCCCCGGTTGGTATGCTGGGCGCAGCGAGGGCTGTCAGGCTTTTCTGCTGCTTGTTTTGCTTATTTGAAGTGTCTTTGTCAGTGCATCAGGCTTTAAGTCGTGCTTTTGGATCCGTGATTCTTAAGACAAAATAGGAGCCTGTTTTCTTCTTCTCTCTGTGGTTGTCTTTAACTGGTTTTCCTGTGTGCCAGTGGACACTGGGTGTTACAGTTCAGACACGAGGCTGTGCTGGGTTTATTTGGCCACAGATGTGCCGGAAAGAGTCTCACTCTTAGTCAGATAAGAGCGAATAAGATTAAACTATATGTATGAAAACTTTAAAAGAAAAAAAATGTGCTCTTCTTCTCTGGGTCCTGTATTTATTGGGATTTTTTTTTTTTTTTGTTAAATTAGATGGCAGAAGCTTTATGAGAAGAAAAACAGAGGCAATGTGTTCTTGAGAAAGAGGCTTAGTTTATTAAGTGAAATCAGTTATAACTGTGCTCTGGCCCTTTTGGTGCTTCTGAGGAAATTGTTCTGGATCACCTTGAGCCAAGTTATCAAAGTATTACACATGGAGAGGCCCACTGAAGGCTGGGGCTGAGTTGATGAGGTGTCCTGGGGAATTTATTTGCTGTGTTATGCAGCAGTTTGGATTTTGAACTTTATGCCAGTAGATTTCTGGGAGTGGGGCAGCCATAACAACTTCTCGTGCGAGTCTGTATTTTGAGAACTTGGGAGAAGCAGGCGGTGCTGTGGAAAGTAGAACATGCAGGGAGCTCCTGAGGCCCCGTGGTTTGCTGGGGGCAGGAGCACCCTGCTGAATAAAAACTATTTAAGGAAACTCAGCGGGTTTTAATGGGCTTAACTTTGTGGAGATGTGAACGGGGGCAGTGCTGCTGGCTCCAGTGTGACCTCTGGTAAGGGACACGAGCACAAAGCCTGCCTCGGTGGGCTCTTTCATATTATTTATTTGTCAGTGTGGACTTAAGACTGTGGGTCAGAAGTGACAGAAAACCTCATGACTTTAGTAGGAAAGGTCCTCTCTCACTGCACAGCCAGCCCATCTTCTCGATTTGACCCTCAGGTTTTCCTCTTTCGTTGGCATCTTGAGGCTTTTAAATTGTAGAGTAAAGTTCTCCGGGCCCGAGGGAATATTTTGTGGTGTTTGGAAAGCCTGGCCAGGTTTGGAGGTGCTCGGGCTGTGTGCAAACACGGCGGTGCTGCTGTCTGCTCTAATCCTCTTTTATTGGATGTGGAGGCTTTTTCTGGAGTCTGTTCAACTAGAAATGTGTTTACCCATCTTGGAAGGAATTGGCCATGCTTGAATATTCCTTCCTCGCTCTGTTTTTGCCTTCGCTGAATTGTTTATTGCATGTGCTGCTGAGACCTGAGCTTTCACTGGGAAGTGTGCGGCAGGAAGAGGGAGAGAGGGAAATCCTGAACACTGAGGAGAAGCTGTGGTGACTTCACTGCTGCTTGGCTGTCAGTCCATCTGTATCCAGGTTTTAGGGCTGTTCCAAAGTCCTTGAATTCCTAATTTTACTGTGACATGCCAATTCAATCATGATTCCAGAGTCACTTCTCTGATGTCACTTGTATTTTCAATGGCAAAGTTGGTTAAAGCTGATTATTCCATAATTGAAAAAACCCTTTGTTCTCCTTGTTGCAGGGGAAACCCAGCTCAAACCCCAATGTTTTGTTCACAAAGGAGGAGGATTTGGAAAAAAACAAAAAAAAACCACTTGGCTTTCTTGCTAACAGCTAAAAATAGGCAGTTCAGCCTTACAGGGAATGTATTCCTGTGTGGCATTTGAGCAGCGTTTGTGGGGGTGTGTGTGTCTGTGCGTGCCCAGGGGATGATGTGCACACAGAATGTCCCTCCTGGGTGTCCCCAGCTGGGTGACACTGCTGCTCCAGAGCTGAGCTGGCTGTCCCTGAGCTCGGCCTCGCAGCCCCTGGGCTTGCAGGGCTTGAACAACGAACGTCTTGTCTGCCAGAAAGAGGAAGGAAGTACCAGACACTCCTTGGCTGGTGCTCCCAGCCTGCTGAAACTGAGGAGGGTTTTTTTTAATCATCCTTGCGGCTTGATAGTGCCTGTACGGTGTGTTCATCTTCGTGAAATAGCAATCACAGGATGGTTTGGCTCGGAAGGGACCTGAAAGATCCTTCAGTTCCAAACCTCTGCCACGGCAGGGTCGTGAAAGTAATTTGTTTATAAAAGTCAGTCTCCGTGAGATAACTCTAAAAAGCGCAGATGAGAGAATTTGTGACCTGACACTGGTGATGATTTGATGCATTTCCCTGTGAAAGTGAATTTTCTTTTTATCTGCTGGAGCATCACTTCTGTAACAGTGCAGTATTGTGTTACTGACTGCTTAGGTTCCATGCCCAAAAATTACTTGCCTTTCAATACCTTAATTATGTGAAAACAAGATGTCAGAAATGTATTGCCTTCTTCTCATTCCAGCGTTTCAGAGTACACAGGCAAGCACAAAAGGAATTTTTCGAGCATAGTCCTTTTCTCAAAAGCTGATTGAGAAGATCATGCAGGGCAGAAAATCCAAGTTCAGCTATGTGCATTCGTGCCCAGATTCTTGGATTCCTTCTCCTGCCCTAAAACCACATTGTGCAAGTGGTCATGTTCTCGTTGGCCAAACATGAAATTTGGTTGCAAAGTTAGAAATTACACTGGTGACAACTACAGATTTTTGTCTTCTAGCTGAGCATCAAATGAGTAACCTGTTTGTGTCTGATTGCAGTGCTGAGTGTCTTGCCTCTGCAAGAAATGTCTAGGATCTGCAACTTACCTTCTCAGCTTTATTTTGCCATTTTTAAGTAATCAGAAGAGCTAAATTTAGCCAATCTAATTACTTAGCAGTATGTTTTAATATTTATTACAGAACAGATGTTGTTGGGGGTGTATTATTATTCACGAGCCCTTGATGAAAAGCACTCCTAAATCTTCTGTAAAAGGAGTCTCTTCTCCTACTCTGCACCTGTCAGCTCCCATTTCAGGGGTTAATTTGACACTCCAAATGTGCATCTTTATACTTCCCACTGCATATTTTATTCTTCATTTACAAGTCTGTGTAAGTGAAAGGGAATATGGGAATGATAAAGGCTGAAAAATCTAAACCTAAAATGGACGCGTCCTATGTGTAAAGCAATTAAAGCAGTGCCACACAAAGCTGCTTTTTATTTATAGCTCCTTAAGAGACTTTTTCTCGAAGGTACCAAGAGATTCCTCGCTGTGGTGCTGCTCAGAGCAAGCTCATAATTATAGCAGCTCTTGATGGACTTTGTGGGCACTCAGGATTGCTCAGTTTCTCAGGAGGCAGCTCCTCTGGGAATGTGCTTTTGGATCAACCAGAGTGACGCTTCTCTGAGACGTTTTACACAAATAACTCTTGCTGCAAACCATTATTTTGGAGTAAGGGATCAGCATTTATAGTATGAATGTTGCTAAGCTAGTACTAGTTCTGGTTTAGTTTTATCCAGCTTTTTTTTTTTTTTTTTTTTTGCCTTTTTTAAAAGTGGGATGAAACAAAGCTGCAGTTCATAAAAGTAGTAGACTCTAAATTCCTGAAGCACTTGCTGCTGCCTGCTCTTGGAAATGCTCATTAAATAAATCCTTGAGTAAAATTATTCAAATTATGTCCATTAAAGAAATTAATTTTTTTTAAGCAGCTTAGGTTCTGAAGTGCATAAACCGTGACTTTTGTTTTGAATAACCTCCGTGTGCCCATGGCTTCATTTTCTTGCAGCACAGTTGGGTGTTGAGCAGTCTGCTCAGGAGTGAGCAATCCTTGTACCATGAAAATCCCCTTGTAAGCAGCTCAGTGTGGTTGCCCCATTTGTCCCATTCAGAATTCATAGTGAGAGCTTAGCAGTTAAAAGGAAAAAAAAAAAAAAAGTGATGTATTCTCCTTAATATTGCCCTGTCTGCTTGTGTCTCGTGATTCTGATGGTATTTTCATCTGGTTTCACATTAACGTTTCCTGCCTGTTGAAGTGCTCATGACCTCGAGAGCCTGTTAGGAATTCTGCTGGAGTCCCATTCTCCTGACTTTTATCTCAAATAACTTTTTTCCTCGCACTTCCAGTGGGCAGGTGAACGACCAGTGCAGGAGCAGATCCCTGCTAATGCACATTTGTGTCACCCGTGACAACAAAATTCCTTTTGTTGGGTTTAGTCCTTCCTCAGCTTTTGTCTTGGGCTTGTGGAAAGCTGTGAATGGATGCTGAAAGCCAGCTTTGTGCTGCACTGATCATCTTAATAGACTGCTCATGCTGCATGTGGCTTTGACCTCAGGATGATTTTGCAGCTGGTTTTTTTGTGGTTTTAAATGACTCATTTTTTGAAAGCTTTTCTACAGCACTCTTTAGGCAGACTTTATCATGTTTGCTTTCTGATTTTTCAAATTGATTTCCAAGTGTAGTGGAACAGTTGCTGTAAAGTTTTTACACCTTTTCATCGGTGACAGAGATTATTCTGGTTTGTAAACGGTGACTGAATTCACGTTGCATGGCTCTGGGATTATATCTGTTCTGTTTGCTGGGAAACAGAATTCACAGACTTTAAAATTCTTTAAGTGACATGAAATATTTTAATGTCCTGAAACAGGTGTGTGGGGCCTCACCAGCTCCTCAGGTTTCATTAAACATCATTACTGGGTTTGGTTTGTATTTGAGGAACTGATTCTTCTCAAGGTTCTGGGTGAGATTCAAGTTTCTCATCTCTCCAAATGTGCATTGGTAAAAGAAATTTGACACAGACCAATGCCGGAAGTGAAGACTTCAGGAGTAACATTTTAATTCATCATTAAGTGTCAATTACTATTTTTAATCAACTTCTGTTAGAAAAAAATATACCATTCTCAGAAGTGCTCTAATACGGAAAAAGTTTAGTCATTAAGCCCTGTGTAATTTCAAGCACTATAACTTAAAGTACAATTACAGATACCTTTACTTTTTCAGTTTAAAACAACTTCTAAGACTTTTACTGAAGTTCAGTCTAGTCCATAATTATTAGATATCAGATGCAAAGGACAGGCTGTCACTCTGCCTTAGATGGAGGCAGGGCATATTAATCACATTTTTCTTATTTTTTACAAGTCAGATACATCATGTCATGGTGATATTTATTCATCTTCACACATCTGAAATTATTTAAAAGTGAAGTTATTCACAGATCATTATAGAAAGTTTGGAATTTGTTGCTTCTTCCTCCTGCCTGTTCCTTTTGAGAAATATTGTGACTTGAGGCAGGGACAACATCACAAAAGTCTCATCTGACTGCAGGAAGCCTTTTGTTTTATCTGTTTGGTTTATTTGGTTTATTTTATTCTGTTTATCTGGAGTTCTACCTCCTCCTCTTTACTACAAATGATTTTAGTTAAAGCTTCCCTTTCCTGGTGTTTGTGCTCTTGAGAGGTTTATAGGTTTGTGTCCACTGGGTTTTTTTCTGCCCTGAGTAAACGTTCATCTCCTTCATCCTAAAAGAGAGATCAAAGTCCTCTCATTAAACTGTTCTCTCCTGACTGACTGTGCACCTGCTTTGAAATGAGAGTGTCAGCCTCCCAAGCAGTGAAAATACTCAACTTGCTGTGAGGAAGCAGTGAGCTCATTAAAATGGTGAAAGAGGCACCAGAACCCATCAGTCTTTTTGCACACAATTTTTCTTGGCTGGCAGTTCAGGAGCCAGGGAGTAACAAGGTTTGTGGTGATGGCAGGAGGTTGGTGAGAGGTTGGATGCCACTAATTAAGCTGTTAAATCCTCTGTGTGTTTTAGTTCCCTTCATAATTCTTTTTAAAAAAATGTAAAATAGGAGGACTTCGGCTTTCTGAAAGCAACAGTCCTAACAGGATTGGATAATATGAGAATAAACAAATGGAAACCAGTTTGATTTGAATTATTTTACATTAGATTCAAAGGTAAGAAGAGAATTTTCTTTTTATTCTTTGAAAGGATCCACACTGGACACAAGCATAGGACCGGATGCTTATTGAGGCTTGAGGAGACAAAACAATATTGAAAGTGTAATTTCTGAATTTCACAATCTGGAGTAGAATTGGGATTGATGCAGAATTTAGGACTCCGCATTGTCCTTGGTTGTTGTTGAGTTTTTAAGTGATTTGGCAAGAACAGGGAAGAGTAAAGTTTTGATTTTTGAAGAGCAGTATCTGGGGACAAAGGTGTGTTTAAGTAACACCAAGCTAGTTTTGAATGTAGGAAATTAAAGTACCATATAAATATTCCCAAAAGCAGTAATTCCTTCCAAAGACAGTTGCTGTGCTTGGAAACAACAGCTGAACTTTGATGCTGACCTTTCCTGGGGTTTTTAAACAGCTCATTTGGGTTTCCTCTTTTCCTGGGCGGGGCTCTGTGTGCACCCAGCAGCGAGGGCTGTGTCTGTGTCTGCACAGACTGCAAATCCCATTCCAGGGAGCAGCTGGACAGGGACAGCCTGAACTAACAGGGCCTCATGGATGGAGGAGGTGACAAAAATGTACCAAATTCTGTTGGTTTTGAGGGCAGCTCACTAGAATTAATCTGTTGTGCCCTGGGAGGAGTATTCCACTTGTTGATTCAGCCTGAAAATATGAAATAAAATTTCTTGGTTGTTTTTATTTCCTTTTTGATGTCTGAATATTTTAATGAATCTAATGTGACACCCAGGGCAGACTTCTCCAAACACTCAGCTCTCTCACAGCTCCTGAAGGCTCTCTGGATAAAATCACGTGCATGTGTGAGTGTGAGCAAAAGGGAATCTGGCTGAATCTTGGAGTGTGAGAATTGTCTTTCTTTAGGCTAGGAGCTGTTAAGCTGAAGGATTAAACTGAAAAAAATTAAAGGTTTTGGCATTAATCAGTTGGGGAAGAATATTCTGGAGAAGGAACAGTCACAATTCCTTATTTTTTACAAGTGAACAAGATAAGGGATGATATTCCTCTGCACTCACTGTATCTCACTGCTGGAATTCAGATTTTTTTCTGTTGCTTTATCTGTTACTGTTCATCATTTGTTCATCAGCTGCAGGTCCAATGCCACAGCACTAATTCTTACATAGAGCTTACTTTTGTTGTTTATTTAAAAGTTTTCAAATTCTCATTTGGTCTTGCTTAATAATTTCACAGTCATTTCACGCACTTTCATTTTTTATTTTTATCCAGGCCCAAAATGTTCAGCACAGCAAGGACATGACTCTTGCCAGCAACCGCAGTCTGGCAGAAGGAAATCTCCTGTACCAGCCCAAGCTGGAGTCTCTGAAATCAAATTTGACTGAGAAATATCAAGAGCTGCAAGTTCTTTTTGAAGCATACCAGATAAAGAAAACAAAGCTAGGTAACACTGCCTGCTGACAATTATGATTTGCAGTTTTCTAAGTGAATGTAAATCTGTTGCTGTTTGTTGTTTGGTCTTTGGTGTCTCGTTTTTAGCTGTGTGAATTAGGGTACAAAGTGAAATGTCATTCTCGTGTAGTGCTGAAATAGATCACACTTCTGATGATTTATTAAGTGACTGTCACATCTAGTAACAGATACTGTGGATTCTTCTGTTACCTACCTATTTTTGACCTACTCTTCTCTGAATTATCAACCTCATTTACCTTGCTAAAGAGCATAACACTCTGAATTTTCAGGGACTATTTATAAATCAAATGGAATATTACATTTTACTTCCATACTGAATTATATTGTACGTTGATACTGCACTTGCTGCAGTGCTTTCAATATTATAAACACATAATTGGGATTAAATTTCAGCTCTTAGCACTCTGACAATATTCCTGAACTTTGGAGTAGATTTCTTGTAGTCCTGCTGTGTAGGGGATGTGCTGTGGAGGTTGTGGTGTGGCTCGGTCACTTGGAGTCACCTTCTGTCCTTCCTGTGCCTTTGCAGACAGACAATCCAGCAGTGCTTCCCTGGAGACGCTGCTGGCCCTGCTGCAGACTGAGGGGGCGAAGATCGAGGAGGACACTGAGGTAAAGACAGAACACCCCAGTTCTGCCACTCCTCCCATTTCCAGAACCTTCCAGTGCCCGTGGCTGCAGTGCTGAGTTCAGCATGTGGCAGATTAAGGAATAGTTTTAACAATATGGTCTTGTCTCTGCTTTGAACTTCAGGGAACGGCTCTTTGATTCCAGCAGTTTAATTTCTTTTTTATCCGAGTAATTTTTTAAGATCTTTGAAGTTCAAGAGAGCAAGTGCTCCTTTGGAGAAAAGATCAGCAAACCCTCTTAATTCCTTGGCTTTGCCTTCAAACTTGTAGAGCTTAAAAATGTGAAATCTTTTTTTAATGGGGTTTGCCTGGTATATGTATTGCTTCATCATAAATGTCAATTAGTAGCCTAATAAAAAAACCTCTGCCTGTGCTGCTTTTCCTCCAGTGTTCCTGGTGAAATATTCCATTGTGATTTCAATGTGTCTGTGCAGGGGCCAGTGGTCACCACTTGCTGTGGTTTGACTTCAGAATAATGGGAAGGTTTGGTTTTGTTTGCTGATTTGCATGCAGGTATTTTCTGTAGTAATTCAGGAGAAAAAAAAATGCTTATTAGCCTTGAATTTTGATCATACAAAGACATTCCCAGGACAAGCTGAATTCTGTGATTTTATGTTTGTTCACCTCATTTATTAAACATCATTTGCCCAAAGGCACAAGTAAGGGTGAGTCTTAAACCTGATTTAGCAATAATCTCTGTGCTGAGTCTCACAGAGTTCCCAATGGTTCTGCTGGCGTTCAGGCAGCACTGAGCTGTAATTCAGCTTAGCTGGCAATCTGGGAAGCTGCTGGACTCGGTTTGTTCCCATCTCTGGTGAGCAGGGGAGTGCTCAGAGCGAGGTTCAGATGTTTTTAGTGCTGTTACTTCAGTATAAATTTATGCAAAAGTGATATTTAACTCTCAGTGCTTCTGAGTAATAACTAACTCAAAGTTCTGCTCAGAATCCTTCAGTATGCCAGTCATCTTCCATATGCCAGCTGGAAAATCACAGGCAAAATGATGCTATTTTTGGGACGTGAGCCATTTAGATTCCGTTGCAGTAGGCCGTTTCCTAAGAGAATGTTCTGTATTCGACAGAATATGGCAGAAAAGTTCCTTGATGGTGAAATACCACTGGATTCCTTCATCGACGAGTACCAGAGCAAGCGGAAACTGGCTCACCTGCGCCGGGTGAAGATCGAGAAACTGCAGGAAATGGTGCTGAAGGGACAGAGACTCGCTCAGGTTCAGCCCCCGGCGCAGCCGAGGCCGCCCGAGCCCTCGCCGGCCCCCGCCGATCCCTACAGGGCGGATGCGAACGCTGCTCCCGCGGCGGTGCCGAGGCGGATCCCGCCCCCGCCGCCTCCCTCGGGCCCCGCCGGACGCTTCCCCGCTCCCTTCACCGCGGCCGTGAGCTCAGGACCGGCTCTGTGTTACCCAGGTGCTCCGTACCCTGCTCTCCCGCCGCGGCCGGGAGCGGCTCAGCCCGCCAGCGCGGTGCCGCAGCCGGGATTCCCAGCTCAGTGTGCGCCGCCCTACCCTCCGCCTCTGCCCCAGAGACCGCCTCGCCTTCCGCCGCATCCCGGCTTCATCCTCCAGTAAATATTTGGGTGCGCCTGACTTATGTATTGGTGCTTATCTTTCCTTTTCCCCCATCAGAGACTTGCTGCAGGCAATGGGAAGCCTCTGCTCTTTGCACGATGGAGCACAAAAGGCCGAGCTGTGGCACGGAGGTTTGCGATTGCTTTGCTAAATGTGAGGTTTGTTTGCGAAGGTCACCGATGACGAGGTTTTCCTAGGAAGGTGATAAGGTCTAAATTTTGTAAATCCATCAGATGGGGAAGGCACTCGCAGTGGATTTGCTGGTGTTACAGAGTCAGGCTCTGAATTCCTCGGTGGTGTAAATCAGCCTCCTCCCGTGTTCTGATGTATTCCCGTGGCAGCTGGATGGATGAGTGGCTGGCTCTGAGGAATTCTGGTGTGACAGGGTTGGGATGTGAACCACCATCCCTGCCTGCTGGGCCAGGGCTGTGCACAGCACCCCCTCAGCATCCTTTTGCATCCAGGGCCGGGTGCACGACGTTTTCAGAGCTCACTGA
Source organism: Bombycilla garrulus (assembly GCA_013400315.1). Classification (NCBI taxonomy): domain Eukaryota; kingdom Metazoa; phylum Chordata; class Aves; order Passeriformes; family Bombycillidae; genus Bombycilla; species Bombycilla garrulus. Next base: position 181,374 of record VXBU01013720.1, on the reverse strand, counting down.
GCTGAAACTCCTGTCGTTTTCAGAGCTCACTGAGCTGAAACTCCTGTCACAACACCTGGGGGGGTTTGAGACAGGGAAAAGGACAAGAGTTTCATTTCTGCATTTCTGTTGTTACCTTAGACAGTGTGTAATCAAAGTAGGCACTACTCCCACTCCTAAATAGCTTGATACCCTCAAAGTCCTGGTCTCTTGAAATGAAACTAAACTGTTTGTAGAGCCAGTTTAGGGTTTTATAGACACTTTACCAGGCAGTTTTATTTCCTTGCCTGTTAAGACTCTTTCTAATAGTTGTTTTTTTTCCTCCTTTTCCACACCTTGGATACAGAAATGATTTTTTTACACAGGTGCTTAGCTTTTGCTACCATGTGATTCCAGGAATCTAGGCAGGGTATTTTCTTAATCAAATACTGGATTTTCACATGTAATTGCCCACTTGAATTTCCACACTTTGATCCCTTAATTCTGTCTCTCGCTTGGCAGAACTATTTTTAACTCTCCCATTTCGTTTCGTTTTGCAGTTTGGGGCATGTGTCTCTATCTGGAATTTGCAGTTAATGTCTCTCTGCAAGTAGACAAAAAAGAAAAGCCTTTTGACGTCCATGGTGGCTGTTTGCATCTTACAGAATCCGTTCTTGACTGATGCCACTGGATGGGAGGGAGAGGCTTTTTAGGGCAGCTCAGATTTCACTCTCAATGTGACTCTTGAAGCCTAAGGTGCAGACACATGCTGGTATTTTAATCCAGCACTGGGGGAGGCAAATTTTAACACTTGTTGTTTGCACAGAATGTGTCTGTGAATTTGTTATCAATCAGTCCAGAATCTGTCAAAGCCCCTGGTTATTTCAGAGCCTTTTGGTGTCATTGTCCTGGAATGCACTACATTGTTTGGAAGTTTATACTACAAACATCAGTCAGAATAGAATATCTAATTTTTTTTTTCTTTATGTAAGACCTGGATTGTCCCTTAATCATTTCCTCTGGAGTGTGGTGGTTAGCAAATACTAATCTGAAATTAAGCTCATAACAGGAAGCTCTCGACTCTGAAATTATAAATATGGTCATTTGGTTTGTTTTGCCTTCTGCAGACCAAGGGCAGGAGGTTGGTCAGTGTTGCTGGCATCTGAACCAATTCCCCAGTGTAAGGCTGGCAAGTTTTTATAGATGGGGGATTTTGTGAAGCAATGTGCATTGGATTTGTTTGCAAAGTGTGTTTTTTTTCTGTAATCTAGTGGTGGTACAGGATGTGGTTGTTTTTATTTTTTTTTAATAGTGTGATATCTTTTCTTGGTATTATTTTCTCATGAGCTTTGTATAAGCATGGTTAATTATGACTCCTTTCAAAGTAACTTTGCTGTGTTGTTAGTGCTGGTATTTGGATGGCAGCTGTTGTATCTGGATGCTAAACACGAGTCTGCTGTAGAAATGGTTTGTGTCCTAGAAAGAATTAAAGTGGGTGGGGGCTACCAGGGTGGTGTCTGAGTACAGAAATTCATACTTTGAGCCTGCTACACAAAAACTAAAACACTCCCAAATCAGTTTTACTAAGATTTCAACCAGGTATATTTTACACTTATCAAGTGCCAACTTTTTTTCTGAGGGTTGGAAACCCTCAGAAGTGATGGGGGTGATGGATAAGTGTATTGTGAATTTGCACTGCATTTTATGTATCAGACTTTATTGGTATTAGTAGTCCAGAAATATTTTTACTACTTGTTAAATCTTCTGTCTTTTGGTAACTTTTGTGATAACAATGACCTTTCAGGGATACTTTATCTAAAAACAACCTCTTGTGCACACTAAGTACAGACAAAGCTAATGCAATTTTTTTTTTTTTGTCTGAGAGCAAAACAATGCATTATTGCATATGCATGTGGCTGATGTGCCTTAGGATCACTACTTGTGATTGTAATTCTAGGATATTCGCATTTTTATCATTTGAATGGCCATTGCTTAACTCTAATTTAAGGGCTCTTCAAGAGCACTGACTTTTACAAAAAAAACTGACCCTCATACTTCAGAAAAAACAGCTGTATCTGCTATTTGTAAGCTTCTAGTTGCCTTCACTGATGGGTAAGTTTGAACGTAGCTGATGTAACTAATGTGATGTTTCAGTTATTGCAAGCTCATAACTGAAGTCCAGCTGCTCATGGAAAACGTTTTGCCATTAATTTTGTGTGTGTGTGTGCACACAAACTGTAAATATTTACTTGACTGCTGGTGATGTTTAAAGGTAAAGGAGAAGAATGACTGTGGAAAGCTGTTCAATCCTTTCAGCAACAAACTCGAGGAAACACTAACCTGGCAAGAGCTGTGTCAGTGCTTTCAACCTGTTGCCCTTCAACAACTTCTCCTGTTCTGTTATAGCTAATAAATAAATTCTGCTCTGGCTAGGATGTTTAGAATTGTACTAATTTGCACTGTTTATAAGATAGTGAGATTAAAATGCCATAGGCAAGCTGAGACTTGAGAGGGGGTGGTTCACGATGCTTGCCAAAAAAAAAATTATATATATATATCTATAAAAAAGGATTTTTGATGTCTGCTACAAATAGCATATACTTCCCCAAAGCAATTGGAGTGGAGAAAAACCCTTTCAATGCAACGTGTACCACGGCTTTGGAGTGTTGGTAGCGTTGGAAATGCTCTCTGGGGGCAGCGTTCTTTGTGCCAGTCTTTTGTACACAGTTCTGTGAGTTGGACTCGGACTTGGGACTGCGGTTCTGACTCCTGGGTGGGTGTCAGTGCACTCAGGGCTGCCTCCCACTGAAGGTGGAGTCGGTGATTCCAGCACAGCTGCTGCACACAGGTGCCCCTGTAGCGCTGGAGGGAACGGGAGCTGCCCTGGGGCACCAGAGGAACCTGGGCATGGTGACCATCCCCACTGCTGCCCCAACCTGCACAGCCTCGGTCTCCGCCTCTCTTGGGACTCCTCTGCCCTCTCAAACTGGAATCATGACGTAGATACAGAGCTCAAACCAACAATTCTTCTACCCTCACGTGGAGCTGCGGGGCAGACGTGCAGTTCAGAGGGGGCAGCGTCGTTCTGTGCCTGAACAGTTCCTCTGTGTGATCCTGGACTGTCTTCATAAGGGGCAGTTTTATATGCCAAGCAAGTTGTGAAACATACAGTGGAGTTGTTTGCATAATAAGTCTTTGTTATCTACTGTGTTCTGATTTTAAATAAAATAACATATCTCTTGGTGTCCTGTCTCCTGGCTCCGTTCAGTCGTGGTGCAGTTACATTAATGATTTTCAACCCTAGTGCTGTTTTTTTTCTGTAGCAACATAAACACAGGTGTAGGTGGATGTAGAACATAAAATTGCAAAATGCTTTAATTATTCATGGTAAATCTGTTGGCCATGTTTTCAGTGACTGGATAAAATGAATCCATTTTGTATGGAGCTGATGCAGGATGGGTTTGCTCACAGATTTTCCATGTTGTATTCAGGGCAATGAGGACGGTGGGATGGCTGTCAGGTAAAACCCCTTCCCTTTCCTTCTAATCTCCTACAATTAACTAATGAGAATGTTCAGAATTGCCTGGAAAAGCTTAAGGGAGAAAGCCTTTTTTTTTTTTTTTAAGAAAGGAAAATCTTAGATTTCAGCCAAGTTAGGAGAAATGAGTCAACCAGAGTTATTTAGGAATATGAGTCAGAGGGCAGAAAAGACCTGATGTAATTTGCTGTGATACCTGTCACTTTAGCAGCAATGTGAAATGGAAATCCTAGTGCAGAATAAGTGATTAGGGAAGAAAATCCCTTTTTTAATTGTTTCTCAGTGCGTTCCGTTTGTGGTGGCTGCAGAGATTGAGAAACCTGCAGAAAAGGGAAAGTGCAGATGAGGAAAACCTGCTGTGCTGACTCAGAGCAGGTGGGCGAGGGCAGGGGAAGGTGTTATGTAAAAGCTGCAGCTCTTCAGCTCAGCTCTTCTAAGAATTTGCTGTTTTGTAGCTCGAAGAGCCGTGGAACCCCAGCTGTGCCTGTTCCAGACCTGGCGTTCTGGTGGCCCTTCCCAGGATTTTGTGGCTGGGATTGTTCCCAGTGCAAAGGAGGTGTCACCCAGTAGGGTCAGACCTTGCCAGGCAGGGGACGCAGGTGGCACTTGGGTGTTGGAAACAAAAGGCAAAATGCCACAATCAGAGGTGTTTTATTGGGGACACTGCAGTGTCCGTGTGGCCTTGGCCTGTCCCTGCCCTGGACGTGGCTCTGGAGGTGGCAGGTGCTGTAATGTGAATTCCCTCGGGTTGTACCTGAATCGTTCCTCATGCCAGCCTTTTACAGCTTTGCCTCTTCACCTCTCTGACACTTGGGCACTTGAAACTGGGCGTGTTGTGTGAGGGTTTCTGAGAGATTTTGGGTTTCTGCTGAATTTTGAGAGGTGCCCTGCTGAGGCTGTGTCCCTGAGGGAGGCTGGCCCTGGGCAGCCTGTGCTGGGCTCTCAGCTTCACTCTCCACTTTTCACCCCTCTCTACAGGACAAATTTCCAGGCTGGGAGATGTGCCAGTGCAGACCCTGGATCGTGCTGTAAACTAAATTCTATTTTTTTAATACTGCTTATTATTTCCAAACCACTCAAAGGGGCTTTTTCTGCATTCCTGTAGGTGACGAGTAGGAATTATTTTTTCCTTCAAAGCTAAAAATGTTTCCTTCTCACCACATAATCCCACACCTTGCTGCATGCACTAAAAGTGCACATTATTTAAGCAACTCCTGCTCGGGATGGGCCAATTCCTGAGGGGTTTGTTAGTCCTGAAGGGAACCAGTCACAGAGGAGGGAGGTGACAAAGGGGCTCCAGTTCTCAGCACTGCAATGAGACCACCTGGCTGAGGAGAAAACACTGGAGAAATGTGGAAATGCCTTTTGGCCTGGTATGAGGGGAATCCAGACCAGCTTTGTATTCTTTTGTTTTTATTAAAACTTGCATGCCCATGAAGCATTTGTTAAGTGATTTGATTAGCTGGTGCTTCTGGGTTACCCCAGTCATTTTCCTGAGTGGGTCATTCAGGAAATACCATCCCTAAATACCGTGCTGCCCAAACTCATGTAATTCATGCCTGGTTGGGCACAGCAGAAAAATAACTTTTTGCAAAGGAGTGACTGCTTTTTATGGTTTCAAGGGCTCTTGAAAACATACTTTTGCAGACGTTTTGTGGTTTGGTTTCTTTACCTGCCTTCCTAGAGCCTGTACCAGCCTGTTTTCTGTTTGTGTGTTCATTTCAATGCACTTATCCCCCCCAGTGACCTGACACTCGTGTTTTGCCAGCTCTGCTCTCTGTTACTGAGCTGCAGCTGCCCCGTGTGTTGGTGTTCAAACTAATCTGTGGTCACTGGAGGTTTGGCTGTGGGGGAGCCAGAGGGTGGGCAGAGGAGGGCTGTGATAACAGCCTGCTTGAAAGCTGCTTCGAGAAAAAATAAATTGTACTTTACTCACCTCGGTGGAAGGGAGCAGAAGGTGGATTATTTCACAACTTGGTGATTTTCCACTGCTTTTCTTACAGGTACTGAGTAAAATTTGTTCTCTGGAGAACAGCAAGTGAAATATCTTCCTCTCTCCACAATAATGGTATTTAAAAGTCATTAGCAAATTAGATCCTGCACAACAGGATGTCTTGATGGAGTCTCAAAATAAACCTTTGGAGACACACAGTTTGTCGTTCTGATATTTTTGTCAGCTACCAATAGCAAACACTTTCCAAAAAATATAGGACTGAAGAAGAACCGTTAGACTGGACAGTAAGAATAATTTTTGTACAAAAATTAACTTAGATTACATGTCAAGTGTTTTATAGAGCTTATTTTTATTTGTGCTGCTACTTTTTGAGACTTTTGACTATGCTGGCCTGGATGGTTTTAAGTAAATCAGTGTGACAGCAGTGGGGGTAAACAAGTTACATTTAGCCACAGCATCAATCTCAGAGCCACATTTTATTTTTGAATTCTTTAACTATAACAAGTGGGACTGTGGCTAGACTTAGGGTAGTGAGAGTTTAAAAGTTTGCATTCTTGATTAATCAGTATTTCCGTGATGAACTGTGATGGTGTGAGCGGTTGGATGACGTCAGTCTCCCAGCAAATATATCTTTATCACTGTCTATAAATAGAGCTTGAGCTACTGCAGAAAAGCACTTCCTTGAGAGAAAAGGGCTCTGAAAGAAATGAAACTGAGCAGGGAGCTGGGCTCTGTCACTGCTGTGTCACTGCCACGTGGTGTGACAGCAGTGTAACCCTCACCCAGGAAATAAACCTCCGGGCTGGAGGGATCTGAGCAGAACCTCAGGATCAGAGCAGCACCAGAGCCCTTCTGAGCAATCACTGTGGCCTTAGGAGCACTGGCACTTGTGTCACTGCCCATAAACCTGGAAAGTCACTTGGTGATGTGTAACCTCAGCAATCTTCGGCCAACAGGAAACTGCTACATAATAAAATAAACAATGAAATACCTTGGAGATGTGTTTACCTGAGATACAGCCACTTGGAATTCTTGTTAACTGCTTTACAGCCCCTGGGCAGTCACAGAGATGGAAAGCTCTGGGTTTTCCCGTGGCTTTTATGAAGTTTGATTGTAATTGGGTCTGAGGGTAACAAGGGATGGGATGTAAATACTGACTGAACATGACAAGGACTCTCACAAGTCACCACCTAAATGCCACACTCAGCTCTAAATGCTTCAGTCTTATCACCCATGTGATATTATGTATCATACACAGCTGCCTATTACATATATATATGTATATAAAATAATATGTACTAATTTATATTATAAATCACCTATATTACTTAGCATATAGCA
>VXBU01013720.1:156774-174569 GCA_013400315.1 Bombycilla garrulus | reverse complement strand
TAGCATATAGCTACAGAAATAGAATTATCTATAAAATATCATTATCTCTAATATATTACATTTTAGATATAGTGAATAACAGTATAGGTATATAAAATATGCAAAAATGCATATATATATATATAGGCACATGCAGAACCATAGATAAATATGGCTACACATACATAGAGAGGACTCTCTGTATATATATTTATGTGTATATATAGATATATTTATGCACATTTAGCTAATTTACTGCTTCTCTCTGCCCCACAGCTCAGGCCCAGTTTCCTGCAACCAACCCTGTCATGGGCCTGGCCCTGTCATCAACCCCCTCCCCAACAACAAAGCAACACAAAAGTATTTTAAATATTGCTCCTTTAATACTCTACATCCTGGTAGTTGCTCCAAGGGAAGACACAGCTGACAGGATTTTGATTCTGCCCCCGCATCTCTCCACATCAGTAACTCCTTATTGCTGCAGACTTCTTTAGCCCCTGGCTCCCACAGGCCACGGTTAGATTTAACTCTACTAATTATCTTAAATATAAAACATAACGCAACTGATCCCTTGACACTGCTGTAGTAATAAAAAATAGAAAAGGAAAAAAAAAATAAAAGGGTTTGTATCCTTATTGCCAGTGTGTGTCAGTAACTGCTTTTCCCTAACAAAAGCTCTGCTCCGTGTGCTGGGGAAGGTGAACATTTCCCTTCCTGCTGAGGGCTGATCCCACACCAAAATGAAGTCAAATATTCCTCAGGCTGGAAAAAGGGGAATTTAAAAAACGGTTGCAAGAAGAAAAGCCCACCAGTTTCCTACTGTAAAACCAGTTCACAGTTCTTGGAAAGGGTCTGAGTAGTACAGTAGAGCTACATTTACTGAAAACTTCTAGTGCTGATAAAGTCCTTAAAAAAAAAAAAAAATTAACCCAAACGAACCCCAAATTAAATTAAACCGGGAGAGCCGGTTGGCAGGCGAGGAGGAGGAGGAAAAAAGAGGAGGAAGAAGAAGAAGGAAGAGAAAGAGGAGGGGGAGAACGAGGAGGGAGAAAAGGAGGACGAGGAGAGCACTCAGCGGTGCCCGGGGAGCAGGAGCCCCGCCGCTCTACAGTTCAGAAAAGGAGGAAACAAAAAATAAAATATATTCCTTAAAAAACATCCAGTTTGGGATTGTTTGCAGGCCGGGCGCTGAGGAGACCCCGCGCGTGAAGGCACAGCAGCGCGAAGGCAACGAGATGTGTGGGCCGGGGCCTCGCTAGGGCTGCAACGAGAGGGGGAAAACGGCCAAAAGTCACAACTCGCCCCCAAAACACCCCGTTCACACCCCCCAGGCCCCATTCGCACCCCCGTGGGCCCCACCTGCCCCAGGCCGGGTTTCTGGGCAATGGGCGGTTTCTTGAGGATCCCTCGGCGCGGTGCCGGTGCCGGCCTGGCCTCGCCGTCCTCAGGCGCCTCCTCACAGCCTCCGGCCAGGACGTAGTGCTGCTTCCTCAGCTCGCCCAGACGGACCCGCTCGCCCTCCAGCTGCTTCTCCAGCTCCAGCACCTTCACCTGCACCCAAAAACCATCCTGGCACCTGTGCTGAGGGCACAGGGACCCCTCTGCAGGGCTGGGTTTGAATCCCCCTCAGGGCCGTACCTGTGTTTCCATCTCTTCCTTCTTCAGCTTGATGAGGGACATGCCCGAGAAGTCCATGGTGTCTGTGGAGAAAGCAGGGCCCCTGCTCAGTGCGCCCCTCACACGCCAAAGCAGAGCTGGACGGGCACCTCGGGGTGTTCCCCAGGCCAGAAAGGAATTTGGGGTGGGTTTTTCTACCTTTTCCTTGCAAAAAAACCTCACCTTTCTCCTCAATCTGCTCTTGCCCCGACTTGGTGGAAGCCACCACGTTTGCTGCCATCTCGTTGACGTTGCGTGAGCACTCCTGGAGCCTGGCCAAGTTCCTGCTGCTCTTCTCAGCCTTCACCTGCAAGGAGCACAGGAATGGCTGTGGGTGCCCACCATGATCCCCCACGGAGCTCCAGGGAGCCCCAGGCAGAGGCAAAGAGTTTTGGGCATGAAAACCTGGGAGTGGAAAGAATGGGTGATGGACAGATGGGAAGGTTTATCAGTGATCCCTTCATGGCCAGACAAGGTGATCCCTGCAAAGCTCTTCAGCCACAGGGCACCAAACCAGCTCTGCTCCCACCTGAGCCAAGCACTCAGTGAAGACACAGCTCTGTTTTTTTAACTGTGCTCTTGATTTTAAACCCATCTGGGTGTAAAAATCCCTGTGGATCCCCCTCTCCCTGCACTTGCATCTTTGTGTGCTCACTGAAACCTCCACCCCTCATTTGCACCAACACCAACAGGAAAGGTGACCAGGACCAAAGTCCACCATCCTCAATTCCAGCTCCTGCAGCTGCTTTTCTGGATTTCTTGTTAGTTATTAACATTTTCTTTACATAACCAGCTTGACAGGAGGAAGACGGGAGGTTTTACACATCTTCATTTCCAAGGCAAGCCTCAGGTGTGGGAATATTAACACACAAATTAAAATCACACACTGGAAAACGGCAAGAGCTTCCCTTCTCCCTGCTCTGGGAGACTGCAGGATTGGCAGAGAGGATGGGGACACCGTGGGACAGAAGGAGGAGACACCCAAAGGATCCGGCTGGGACACCCACCTTGGAGGCAGCCACCAGCTGGGCTGTGCTGGCAGCGATTTCGTGGGAGCAGACAATCAGTTCCTCATATTTCCCTGTGTGCAGGACAACCCTGTCTGCAGACTCCCTGCAGTGGGGGTCAAAGGAGATTGTGTCAGAGACACAACAGAGCAAGTGCAGATTATTTATCTCCTGCTAATACCCCCAGAAATCAGCAGCTGGATGCAGCAGCTTTGTAATTACAGAGTCGTGGAATTGTTATAGTTGGAAAAGATCTCCAAGATCTCCAAGTCCAGCTGTTATTAAAGCTCATACACAAAGCAATTCATCAAAGCCACGATCCAGGCGATTTGGACAGAGGCAGGATTTTGTTTTCATAATGGATGAGATTTTTAAAGCTTTGCCCAAAAAACCCCCCCACATTTCCTGCACTGGCACAGGGAACACCCTGCCCCAATCCCAAACAACAAAACAACAACCAACTGAGCAGGAACAGGACAGGGGGGATTTGATTCCACATTTTGCAGTCAGGGAGGAACTGCCATCCTCAGCTGGGTGACAGTGTGGTCCAACCCAGCCTACGATGCTCTGTGAGCCTCAGCAGTGGGAATTTTGGGTGGTGGGGTGACAGGGAAGCAGGAGCAGCCCTGGGAGCTGTGTCCCAGGGGAAGCTCCCAGCCTGGGGGTACCTACACGAGCTGTGTGGCTCCCCAGCCCACGGCCTTGGAGGCAGAGATCAGCCCTTCGGTCCAGCGCGAGTTCTTGGCGTAAAACTCCTGAGTTGTTGCTGCCCCCTGTTGTTATGAGAATATTATGGCCTGGATTAACTTGTGTCTAATATAGAACAACATATAAATCTGTGTTAAATATCCATATAAAGTGTAACAAAATAAAAATTTATATATAAAGCTATAAATCAAGGGAGCGACACCATTCCGGTGCTCTTCATGCTGCTCTTACTGACCTGCTTGAATTATCAAGAAAAACAACATCAGAGTCCCAAGCCTACAAATTTCAGCTGGGTTTGGTTTAAAGCACACAAGTTTGGGCCATCATCTTTAGATGGACAAGGCTTTGCAAGGGTGACAGTGATTTGTGCAAGCAAGCACAGGGCTGAGCAGCCCATCTCCAGCAACTGCGACTGCCAGAGTGCTGCTAACATGGGAAACCATGAAATCCAGAGTGTTTCTGCAGTTTGGGGGAAATTCTCCTGTATTTTGTGCCAATACAAAGAGATGAGTGTAAGGGAGGACTTACCCGGCCACTTTCCACTATCTCCTTCTGCAGGTTCGTAGATGTTGTTACAAGAAGTCTGATAGCCTGGAATGAAGGAAAACAGGTTCTGGGGTTTGATGGGGGTCTTACAGAGGAGGATTGATGCTGCTGCTGGTGGGAGGTTACATTGTTGTGCACCCCAGATGGGTTCCTGCAGCACTGACCTTCATTAGATCTGTGCAGGAGTTCAGAATCCTGGAGGGAAGCAAGAGAAAAGCGTTCAGCATACAGGGGAGCTTTGGCCTCACAAAATGTGGCTTTTTTTGAGACCAGCCAGCCTGTTGTGCAGCAGGGCACAGACCTGTCACACATCCCTCCCCAAAACTCACCGCTCATTCACTTCCAGCTTAACCCCAGAGCTCTCATTCCTGGCCTGGCTCATCATTTCCTGTTGGGAAACAAGAGGAAGGGCTGGATGCCATGTTGGGGTGAGAAAGGTGGAGGAGTGATGGACACTGTGCCATCCCAAGGCCCTGGAATGGCTCATCCTGCAGCTCTGTCTCACCTCTATCCTCCTGACAGCATCCTCGATCGCCTCTGAGGTGGAGGCCATCTCCTTCTCAACCATGTCCCCCAGCTCCTCCTGCTTGATGTCCAGGCTCTTGGGCCTCAGCTCCTGCCAGGGGAGGCAGCAGGCATGAGGAGGTTTTAGGCAGAGAAACAGAAGGGAATATTTGTAAGGAATAACTACAAACCAAGATATCCAATTCCTTCCCGCCCCTGCCAGATAATTCAAGCTGCAGGAGCAGCATTCTGCAGCCTGCAAAGGTGAAGGCACGCGTGCCACCAACTCGCAGCAAACGCGGCACAGGGACCTCAGAGGTAAGAAATGACCCAAATCAAGGTGACAAAACTCCATCACAGGAACAGCTTCTGCTCCAGAGGGCCCTGGAGAGCTGAACGGTGGTGTAAAGGAATAGACTAACAGGGGCTTCATGAGAAATATCTGTAAGATTGGAAGTTTCCTCCCACAGGGGTTACTGGGCTGAAAGTCTTGAGCCGATCTGAGGGTGACCAGCTCTGTGCACCAGCAGGAAGAGTCTCGGTGCTCAGAAGCTGAGAGGGCTCAAGGAAAGCATCAGAACTTGTGGGTATGGGAGGCAAACCACCATCCAACGTGTTCCCTGGGACCCCCCTGCCAGCCCCGAGTGGGAAGGTGGCTGTGCTGGGCTCCATGTCGTACCTGGGCCAGCTGCAGGACCCCTCGCAGTGCCCCCCGCACGTCCCCCAGCTCAGCACTGCCCAGCCTCTGCCTGTCCTTCAGCGTGTCCAGGTACTCCAGGCTCCGCTGGCCGCACTCCCGGCACGTCTCCGTCAGCCCTGGGGGAAGCACAGCTCGGTGCCGGCCCTGCCTGGGCAAGGGGTCCCTTCATCCCAGCCCTGCCCACCCTCATCTTCCTCCTCCCCTCACCCACAGCTCAGCACCACCATTTGCAGCATCATGCAAATGTCTTCTAGATTACAAATGAGTTTCCAGGAGCAACGTGGCCCAGGGAGGGGCACCAGAGAGCAGGGAACGTCAGGAAGGAACGTGCTGTCCTGGGTAAAATCTGCCCCTGGCAGAGAGGGCTTTGGCATGGCCCCTCTGAAGAAAAGGCCCATGAGAAAAATCCCCCCAACACCCCTGCAGTGCTGCACTCACGGTCAGCGTGGTCCGTGGGGGCCAGGTGGGACGTGGCGCTGCCGTTGACGATGGTGTCGGCCGTCAGGTGTGAGAAGAGGGCCAGAGCCCCCACCAGCCCCGCAGCATCTGCCACAGACAGCACAGGCTCAGGAGCTGCCAGCCCAGGACACCCCCTGCCAGCTCCTGGGGGCTGCAGCTCACCCCTAAAGGCACTCAAGGATCAGTACAAGACTCAGAGATGTTGGGATTGACCCCTCCAGCTTGAAGGAGCACGCAGGACCCTCCCAGCCCCGCCCGTGTCCCTCTGTCACCAGGGCACTGCTGCTCGCCAGTGGCCCCAGAGCCCCTGGGGGCTGCTGGATGTACAGAACCGTGAGCAAGCTGGGAGCAGTGCCAGTCCCCAGCCCCAGGTACCTGCCATGGAGGCCACGTACTGCGCGTGCCCCTTCTCCAGGGTGTCCGTGGACTCCAGCGCCGCCTGTGCCCGGCTCAGCAGGTAATCTGCAAGGAATTCCATTTCATTTCCTTAGCACAGCCAGGCTGGTGGGTGTCTGCACCAGTGCTGACTCCACGAGGCACCACTGAGTGGAAGTCTATCCCTGGCTGGGGAACAGCACTAAAATCTGAGCAAAATAGTTCTGAAGATGAGCGCTAAAAATTCATCCTGGAAGTCTGACCCCAACCGCCTCAGGCATGATGGCAAAAATGCCATGGGAGAGCCATGATGCATGTGTGCAGGAGGGAGAAGGCACAGTGTGTTCCAGCCCCTGGATGAGCAGGGCATACCTGGGGAGCTGGTGCAGCGGAGGTGCAGAGGGTCGTCCAGCTTGGCCATGGCATCGCGGAGAATGTCCTGGGCTTCTCTCACTGTCTCCTGCAGGACTCCAAACTGCTCGTCCAGCAGCTTCTGCTGCAGGCTCTGCTCCTGGTTGCTCTGTGAGGCAGGAGGAGTGGGTGAGTGGCACAGCATCGCCATCAGCAGCAGATCCCTCGAGAGCCCCTTTCCAGGATTAGACCCAATGGTCCCATGACTGCTGGTGCAAGTGACATCCCACTGGCTACATCGGCTGGCACCCAAACATCTCACCCCAGTGAGCAGAGGGGCAGTGGGCTGTTCACACAGCACTGTACCTTCTCCAGGAGCCTGCCCTGGAGCTCTCGGATCTCCCTCGTGGCCTTGTCTGCCTCCTGGCTCAGCTGCAGCTCCTTCTCCTCGATGAGGCCTCGTGTGGACAGCAGCTCACACTCCTTCTCACTCACCGAACGCCTCAGCACCTCCTTCTCGGCGTGCAGAGCATCCACCTGGGCGCTGAGCTCCACACCTGCCTGCCACGGGGGGCCAGGACACCCTGTCACTCCCCTGTCACTCCCCTGTCACTGCTGGGAGCCCAAGAGACGCTCAGGGGCCCATGCTCAGCCCTGTGCCAGCTCTGTGAGCTGCTGCTGAAGCTCTGGCTCAGCAGTGTGGCAGGTCCATCACCCCGTGACAGGGTCAGATGGGGAGCTGTGCTGTCCCCCAGCCCTGTACCTGCTTGGCGTGGCTGAGTGAGCGCTGTGCCTGCTCCAGCTCGTCCCTCCGGGCGTCCAGCTCCTGCCTCAGCTGCTCCATCTGCACGCTCTGGTCCTCCAGCTGTGCCACACACCGTGCCCAGGGCTCAGCCCCTGCCCCGCTCGGCAGCGGCACCAGCGGGGATGGAGGGAATGAACCCAGCCACGTTTTGTAGGGAGGAGGTTTTGGGGTCTCGGGCAGGGGGTGTCTCCTGGATGGGCTCCTATTCCCACCCAGGAATTTTGGGAGCAGCCCCCATCTTGAGAATGAAAGCACTCAAACCCATCAATTTGCACTGTGGCATTTTCTTGGGGGAATAAAAGGCAGATTTGGGCAAGAAGGAATGAGTCATACATTAACACTTTCCTGAGGAGCCAGGGCAACTCTTCCTTGGAATCAAGGCCCAACAGCAACAACCACCCCCTTCCCCTGCTCCCAAACTGTGCTTCCCAGGCTGGGGAGGGCTCGGTGCTGGCAGGGAAGCAGGGAAGGATCCAGAGCTCACCTTCATCTCGGCCTCTCGCTTGACCTGCTCCACCTGAAATGCCAGCTGCTCCTTGACACGTGCCACCTCCTCCTGGCTCTGCTGTGTGACCGTCAGCTGCTTGGCGGTGTCAGCGTTCTGTGGGGGGACACGGGGCTCACACGGTGTTCCAAGGGGGCCCCTCACCGTCCCCACACCCATTCCAAGCAAATTGTAGCTCAGAGAAAAATTCCAAGATGCCTTTCTCACAGTATCCAAAATGCTGGCTGCCAGTAGCCATGGATTCAAGGGGTGCCTCCTGCCTGGTGCTCAGCGGGCAATGGGACAAATACAGAGGGACTGGGCAGGCACGAGTGGTAGCAGAGGGACAGAGGGACAAAAGCAAGATCAAAACACCCAAAGCAAAAACCAAAACAGGTGAGTGGCACAGCTGAGACACAGGACACACATCACCAGCATATCCCTTTCCAGGACTGGAGCCAAGCATGCCATGACTGCTGGTACAAGTGATATCCCACCAGCTACACTGGCCACACAAACCAGCAGAAACACACCAAACAGCAAAACAGTCCAAAAAACAACAGAAACACCCAAAGGGCCCGTGATGGAAGAGGGAAAGGGTGTTCAGCTCTGCCCTGGTTACCCCAACCCCAAAAGGGAGGGATTTAACTCTGGGACCCTGCTCTCAGTGCCAGTCCCTGCCTGCAGAGGCAGCATTACCTTCCTCAGGAGCTCAGCGTGGGTGTTGATGAGCTCGCTGTGCTTCTCCTTCAGCTTCGTGTAGCGGATCTCAGTGGCGCTGGCTTTCTCTGCAGGGGTGAGAGACCCTCAGTGACCCCAGCGAGGGCAGCCCACGGGCCCTGGGCACCCCAGCACACCCCAGGGCACCTACTCTCGGCCTCGGCGCAGAGTCGCTGGGACCTGTCACTGTCCTGCTTCACCCTCTGCAGCCTCTCCAGCTCATCCCGCAGCTGCTCGTTGTCCACCAGCGCCTTCTGCTTCTGCTTGCGCTGCTCCTCCACCTCTCCCTCCAGGCTGTTCACCTGAGCCTTGAGCTGGGTGATGTAGCGCTGTGCCTGCGGGGATCACCGGGCACTGGGGCATGGCCCTGCCCTCCCCAGCTGCCATCCTGCAATCTGGGTAAAGCAGCTGTGGGATGCACAGAATGCTCTCCCCTCTACCTCTGCAGTCACTCTGGTAACAGCAGGGGACAGGTCCCAAAACACAACACTGGATGCCAGGACCCCACTCCTGCTGCGTCCCTTCAGGGTTTCCACAGCACAGCACCAAACCTCACCCCGTTCTCCCAGCCCAGCTGGCTTTACCTCCAGTTTAATCTTCTCCATCTCTGCACGGAGCGTCTCCACCTCCCTCTTCAGGCTCTCGATCTGTGCATCCCTGTGGACAAGGCCAGGTTGGTCCCACGTGGCAGCAGCCACTCGCCCCAGCTGGCCCCTCCATACCTGTCATCCCAAACGCCGTTGGGCGGCCCGAAGGTTTGCTCGAACACATCCGACGTGATCTGGGGAGGACACAGGGTGCTGAGCCGAGCCAGGACACGGGAGCCTGCCCCCCATCCCAGCCCCAGGCCCCCACCTGAGGCTCTGTGGTGGAAGTTGTGCTGATCTCAATGAGGTTCTCTGGCTCCTCATCCTCGGGGGCTTCCTCGGGGATGACAACCACCGGCTTCACGTGCTCGGCCAGCGCCGACGCCCGCAGAAAGTTTGGGGGGCTCTGTAGGGACAGGGAGTTGTTGCAGCCTTACAAGGGGTTCAGGAACTGCAGCAGGCTGAGTGCCAAAGGAAGGGAGGGAGCCAGCTCTGTGCTGCTGGCAGAGCCAGAGGGTCCCTGTGCAGTGTCCCCAGACCCCAAACCCACCCAGGGGGGCACCCACAAGCTCTCCAGAGCACCGCACCAAATCCTGCCCTACCTCTGGCAGCCGAGGGATCTGGATGAGCCGCTTGAAATACAGCATGTCGGATGCCTTCTTAAAGAAGTTTTTAAGGCTGGAGAGCAGGGAAAGACAAAGGGGAGATGAGAGGGGGCATGGAAGGAGGGAGGGGACCCCGCTGCCCCACCTGGGCCCGGGTTACCTGCGGAACTGCTCGTGGAAGCGGTCCCGGTGGCCCTGCAGGGTGTCGGCCGGCAGACCTGGGTGAGGAGGGACAGCTGTGACTGATCCGGGGCTGCACGTGTGTTCAAGTGCACCCAGATCCCTCCACTGCAAAAGCCAGCAGGCTAAAAACCAGGAGGGAGTGGGATGTGAGGGGTCAGGATGGGAGCGGGGTGTTCCCATCCCCGGCACAGGGAGATGTGGGTGTGGGAACTCCGAAACACCCACACGAGGCTGCTGGCACTGTGCTGCCCAGTGACCCCAAGCAGGGGGCTGGCAGGCCAGGGCACGTGGGTTTGAACTAATCCAGAACAAGTCTTTCTTATTCTTTTATCTGGAATGTCTGCGTGGGATGGAGCAGGCCCCTAGAGCCCAGCTGGGACACTGGGACACGGCAATGGATGCTTCAACCCACACCAGCCTCATCCCCGGATCCAGAAGCCCACCCTGGGAAAACACCAGCACGGAGCACATTCCCGGGACTCACAGGAGTGCAGCTTGAACAATAACTTGACGGAGTAGTGGTAGAGGTGGCTGCAGTCCTGGATGACCTGGATGAGAGGGGCCAGGCGGCACTGCACCGCCGACATCTGCGACACGGCCATCGAGGTGTTGAGCTGCCTGAAAACTGAGGGAGCCGTGTTTGCAGAGCTGCCCGCGCCCGGCCGCGCCGCTTGATCATTAACCACGGCGGATGTGGCACGGGGAAATGCCAGGGCTGCTGCCCTGAGCTCAGAACAACCCCGCTCCGAGCAGCAAAAGCACCCAAAGGGACCACGCTGGCAGAGGGAAGGGGTGCTCAGCTCTGCCGTGGATACCCCAACCCCAAAAAGGAGGGATTTAACCCCAGGATGCCGCCCTCAAGCTGCAGCTGCACGACACAGCTGGGGAAAGTGAGAGGTTTTGCTCCATTCTATTTAATCATGCAGGGATCTGGGAGAGGATCCCAGGGCAGGGGATGAGCCCGGCGGCACCGCAGCCTCGCCTGCCCCTGCTCGGAAACAGATCCCTTCCCTTGGCAGGGATCCAGGCAGCACATCCACCCTGGCTTCTTCCCTGCTCAGCTTTAAAGTATTTATGAATATAAATTCTCTGTATAACTGGGTCAGGAGGAGAAGCAGGAGGCTGTCGGGAGCCGGGAGCACGGGCTCTCCCGCTGTGCCCTGTTTTCCAGGGCAGCTCCGTGCTCCTGACTCTCGACAGAGGAAGAATCTGCCACCTCTCTAAGTCATCTAAAAATTCCTAAGGAGGTGAGAGACATGAGCAGGGGCCTCCAGCCCTCCCCAGAGGCATTTACACGAGGGAAAATGAGTCTTTAAAAAGAAGTACAGCCCCATCCTCTTCTTCAGAGAGACAGAAGGGATTTGGGTAATGCATATGATTAACGTGGTTGTACAAAAAGAAATAAAAACATATTTCAGAGCAGCTCTGCTCTGAAAACAACACTCTGCCTTGCTCAGGTGGGTTCAGAGCAGCCACATCCTCCAAATATTTTCCTACAGCTGCCTCCACAGAGCTTCAAGAGGGGGATCCAGCTGAGAAACCACCTCAGAAATCTCACAGGAGGAGGAGGAGGGAGCTGAGCCTCCAGCCTCAGTCTCCCGGAACTCCATTCCTGACCTAAGAGTGAAACTATTGCTCAAGAGCCCCGGGCGAGCGAGCGGGAGGGACCTGCCCCTGCCGCCTCCTCACCTGACTCCGACAGCTTCAGCTCACAGTCCAGGTAGTCAAACAGCTCAACCGTCAGCTGGAAGCTGCCAAAACAAACCAAAACTCCATCACTTGACAGCAGAGACATCTTTGCTCCAGCTGCTCGTGTTCATTGAGAGTCCTCATGACGGCAAGGGCTCTGAATGACAAGAATTTAGGGATTTTTCTCCCTGCATCTACACCCCACAGTGCAGGAGGGCTGAAAAGGAATGGGGCACCGTTCAAACAATTCACAAAATCCTGGTGACTGCCCCATCCTGAAGCGTTTTTGTCAACAGGACACTGCCAGCTGGGGGTCATGGAGCTGCTGAGCACACCCTGCGCACTGGGCCCCACCAGGACACTCACATGTTGTTCACATCTGTCCCTGCAGTCTTTTCCAGCACCTCATCCGACACTTCGAGGCCCGGGGGGAACTCAGGATGCTTTGGAAAATGAAAGAAAAAGCCATCAGTTGCTGCTAATGTTGTTGCTGATGTGGTACACCCCGTCCTCGTTCTGGGGGTGTGGAGGTGGCAGAGGGTCTCACCTTGACGTGGAAGGAGATCTTGGTGAGCAGGAGCCGTGTGTAGATGCTCACCAGCTGCCCATACCTGTCATGCAAGTGGCCCTGCAGAGACACGAGGGAGTCAGGGGAATGCAGAGTGATGTGAGCAGATCCAGCAGATCCCACACAAGCCTGCGACCCGAGCCAGCGCTGCGGCTCCACCATGCACACAACCATCACCCGAAGAGACAGCAAGTGATTTCAGTAGTGCTTCACCCTCTCTGTGCCCACTGTGTTCCTCAGGAGCCATCTCCAAACCCCCTGGAAGGCACAAACCTCCACCCCGCCCCACTCACCCACAAGTCCCCCGTCTCTCGGATGTTGCTGCGGTACCTCTGGCAGTCCTGGAGAACCTGGGGACAAATAAGGGAAGGATGTGGCATGGTGGGGCTGGCTGTCTGCCCTGATGCTGGGGAAGAGAAGGGATCCAGCCCCTCACACCACTCCAGCTCTGGGAGAAGTTCCAGCCTTCCCGTGGCACCCAAAGGTCGGGGATTTGCATGGGGAGGTTTCAAAGATGCCAGACAACGGAGTGCCCCACAGCCTGGGAAAGGTGGCTGGGGAGGGAAGGGATCCCACTCCCTGTCCCTGTGCAGAGGGATGCTGGAAAGGGCCAGAAGTTTCCCCTGCCAGCGCAGCAGGAGGGACACTGCAGAGGGGACACTCACGTTGGGGTGGCCGTCGCGCAGGACCTTGTGCAGGACGTGGCAGAACTTCCAGCTGAGGATGGCACTGCTGGGCAGGGGCAGCCCGATGGCGTACGACCAGAAGGTGAACGCTCCCTTCTCATGGTGTGTGCCCAGGATGATCCCTTCCAGTGCAGTCAAGGCCAACCGGAGACACACAGAGCAGGGGACAGGCTGGGCTGGGGGCTCTTCTTGGTCAACTTGCACTGGAAAGGGGACACTGGGTGCCCCGTGAGCACAGGGATCACCAGCACAATGCAAAGGTGGCTAATAAAACCCCCAGATAAAACCCTCATTTGTCATTTCTGGGTGCACCTCCCCCTGCTGAGGGCACACTGGGGCCCTCTGCATTTTACTGCCTAAGAAATGCAATTTTATTGCACTGCTTGTTTGCCTTTTCACTGATGGATGAACCTGTGACTGATGCCAGCCCCCAACCAAGCTGTGCATGGATCTTTGTCCCCCAAATCTCTGTGGGTCCAGCAGCAGGGCTGACACCCCCACACCCCAAACTCCTCCGTGCTGTCCTGGGAGCCAAGGGAAAGGATACGGCGGGCGTGTTTCTCCTTCACTGGTGCCTCCTGTGTGTTTATGGCTTTGCTGATGCTGATGGCCTGCAAGAGGAGGGGAGAGTGGCTGTCAGACTTGGTGTGACCCCCATGGCTACCCCCACACCCCCAAGTGCAGTGCTGGTGCTTCTGGGGAATACCCTGAATTTTAGAATACATTTGTCACCTCAAAGTCATTTGTAACACATCAGAATAGGCCTTTTCATCCACAAACAAAGCATCCATTAAACCCCCCCATCCCCAGCAGGATCTGTCAGGATCTGACCACTGCTGCTGGTGCTCCCGGCTGTCCCTGTCCCAGGAAACCAATTTTTGCATTTTTGCAGCCTGAACTCAGCACCGTGCCCGGGGAACATTAAAGCACAACAGTGAGATGCCAAATTCCAGGGTTGTTTGTGTAATCACAAGGAGCCTTTGAACCACGGGGGAGTGGTTTGGGTTCTTCTGAGGATGTTGCTGCGCACAAACAGCACGTGGGGAAAAGCAGCCCCCAAGCAAGGAGGGAGTGGTGGCCTCAATGCCCATCCTGATGGAGCAAAAATCCAGAGCAATGTGATTATCGGAGGGGGATTATCTATATTTTGATGTGTTTGATCACAGCACACTTTAAATTAGGAATTTATTCCAAAGGATGACCCCAGACTGGGGTCGGCTCCATCTCCCATGTGTTGATGGGCTGCAAATCCAAACTGTTGTTTGATGAGGATCCTCCTCCTCCTCAACTGAGCTGCTTCACCCTTCAGGAGTGCTTGAGCTGTGCCTGTGTCCATGAGCCCTCTGTCACCAGCAGAGGAAAAAGGTCCCAGCTGGGAAGGCAGGAAGCGGCCCCGCTGCCAGCACTTGTGCCGGAAGAGGAACTCAG
Source organism: Bombycilla garrulus (assembly GCA_013400315.1). Lineage (NCBI taxonomy): Eukaryota > Metazoa > Chordata > Aves > Passeriformes > Bombycillidae > Bombycilla > Bombycilla garrulus. The sequence goes on along the minus strand of VXBU01013720.1, from coordinate 160,529 downwards.
TCCCTCCCTGCAGCTCCACAGTCCTAAAACCTTACAAAAAATCCTGCCTACCTGCCCAGGAAATCACCTGGCTGCTCGTCCTGGGACCCCTCTGAAATGAGGTGCTTTCCTGTAGGAGGAGGAACCTGACCCCGAGTTATCGAGTGCTCCTGACTTATGCAGGAGGAACCCGACACCGAAGGGGCAACGTCAAAGGTGTCCATGCATCAAACCCACCCCAAGAGAGTCTAGAACAGCTACCCACGAACTGACCATGACAGCAACAGAACTGTGCATCATCCCAAAGAGTGAAGCCATCCCAAAAGGCTGAGCCCAGCTGCTGGGGAGAGGGGCTGGCTTTGCCTTTCCTGCGGCAGGAGAGTCCCGGGGTTACCCCGCCATGTGGGGCCCTAAAGCAGCAGCAGAGTTAAGCCAGTGACTTGCTGTAATCCTCTTATCCCCAAAGGTTAACGAGCCTGGAGTGCCCAGGAACAGGCACTTGCAGCACAGCTGCCTCTCCCAAAGTGCCTTCACAGCCACCCAAAAGCCTGGAGCTGGCAGAGGCTGTGCCCTCGATGGCAGCTTGGCCAGAGAGACGTGCCACAGGTCCTCAGGGGTGCCAGCACCTCCCATGGCACACTGAGGGAAAGGAGGGTTTATCCTGGACCAGGGAGCAACCAAGCCAAGGCAAGGAAGGATTTGGAAACGCATCTTACAGTGAAAGAGATACTGCATCTTAACTGAGGAGTTTTGCACAGAGGGAGCAGGGCAGACACAAACTGGGAGTTTTGCTGCTTGCCCTAAGACAGGGCTGTCCCAGCCCGTCACTCATCCCAACCCATCCATGGAACCTGAGCCACACAGGGGTCAGAGGAGGCACAGCCAGAAGGGTCAAAGTGTGAGATGGGCAGACACCCAGGAAAGGAAATGTTCTCCCCTATCGCCAGGGACACGACCTCAGCTGCTCAGTGGGTTGGGATCCTGCTGGTCTGTCCCAAAACAGAGCTGTAATTCCCACTGGCAGTGGTGATTTTATTGCATTTATTGCCCTCACTCTCCCTTATAGCCTGACCAGCCAGAATTCAGCCCAGGAGCTGCTGCAGAGGTTGGTTTCATCCTTGGTGATTCAGTGCAGAGGTTTCACTGAGACATTTCATGTCCAGTAAAAGGACTGGACCCATGCAGGGTTCCAAATAAAGCACAGTGGCACCAAAACAATGCCAGTCCCTCAGGGCTGCCAGCCCAGGTGTGCTTTTACTCTCTCCAAGCACCAGGCTGGCCAGGAGATCCAGGAAAATGGGATGGTGGCACCAGGGATGGGGCAATGCTGCAGCCTGGGACACACGTGCTGCCAGGATGTTCCTGCTGGCTGCCTGGCACAGCCAAGCTGTGGAGGACGGCTCCACAACGAGGAGATTCATCCTTGACCCAACCTCTTGGGACACCACTGGCACGTCCGGGGACGGGCAGGTCCTGGATGTCACTGCAGGTGTGCAATCAGCCTGGCCAAAACTTTGATGCAACCAGTGGACTGCTCCCCATCGCTGACAGGCAGCAGGGTGAGGAGCCAACCCCAAAACCTGCCTGGCTGTGGGCTGTGGGAGCCCACAGGGGTGCAGCCCCAGAGCTTTGCTCACAGCCCGCACGTACCAAGCCGCTGACTAAAGCCGGGATCAAAGCGCCCAAATGAAGGAGCACAGTTTACATCCACCCTTTCGTTCCAGGCTGCTTTTAATTAGGGCTGATCCTCCCACCCACGGCTCCCCGGAATCCCACAGGGTCCCAATCCCCACCTGGCATGTGGATGGCAGCTCCCAGCACGATGCCACAGCAGGAGAGATTCCTTGGCAGCTGGAAACCTCCCTGGCCAGGCAGCACGAGAGCTGTCAGAACAGCTGAGCTACGAACTCCAGAGCTCCCTTCCTAATGCTGCTCCTTCCCAAATTCCACCAGGAAAATACCACTTGGCAGTCACACACAATGTAAGCCTGCAGGTTCCAGAGCTCATTGGATTTTTAACCTTTTTGTTCAAGAAAAGCAAAAACTGGCAGCAGAAAAGGACAAGCTTTTCCTCCTGCCAGGCTGCCAAGCAAGAGCCTGCTGTGGGATGGTGATTTCCTACTTCCCACGCACGGCCGTGCCAAGGGGGACATCTACATCACCCTGACAAGAGATGGAAAAAACATTTTCAGGGAAAGCAGGTGACCTTCATGTCACCCACAAGAACCTGGGATCACAGCAGGGTCAGCAGCTCCTGTCTGTAACCACAGACATCACCCAGGCCCCCACAGGGGAAAAGGCAATAGGGCTCTGGATTCTGGAACAGAATCCTCACGCAGCAGAGGGGACGTGCCAGCAGCACCCCGGTGACACAGAGACAAGGGGGGATGTGCCAGCAGCACCCCGGTGACACAGAGATGAGGAGGGGATGCGCCAGCAGCACCCTGGTGACACAGAGACAAGGGGGGACGTGCCAGCAGCACCCTGGTGACACAGAGATGAGGAGGGGATGTGCCAGCAGCACCCTGGTGACACAGAGGCGACCGGCAGCCGGCCGGGCAGCTGCTATAATTAGAGATAACAGGCAGATCAATACCCACTTTCTGACAGAACAGTTCTGCTCTCACTGAAGCACCACTACAGGAAACCACATGAGGATGAAGTCCTTTAGGACAGTTTTCAGCACTTGCTGGAAGAAAGGTCAGTTCTGGGCAGTGAATGTGCTCATCAGCCAGCAAACCAGGGGTCAGAGAGCTAAAAGCTCTAACAGAGAGCAACCACCTCTTTGCCCGGTCCATGTCTCGGATCACAGCATCCCCATGACTGTGCACATCTCCAGAGCACAGGTCCCAGTGAAAAGCCCAAAATGCCCTGGCAGGGCGGCGGGAGGAGGGCTCTGCTCCTGCCCGGCCGGCACGGGCAGCCCCCGGGCGCACGGGGCAGCGCTGCCGCCCCGATCATTCCTCAGCGGTGCCCAGCGGGATGACTGAAGGAGACGCGTCCAGAGGGAACCGGAATTGCCGGTTTTCTCGTGCTGCTCCCCAAACCCAGCAAGCTCCGTTTCCTACCCAGCACCGTGACCCTTCGAGGCCTGAAATTCCCACCTGCCTTCGCTGGCACTCTCCGGGGCCAAACCAGCCCAGGGGCTGAGGAAGGAACCGCAAAGCAAAGGGGCAAAGGGAAAAACATCTGCGATGAATGCACAGCCTGCAAAAGCAGAGGAGTCAGAGGAGGCATGCGAGAGGGCACTGTTATTTTTGCTGGGGCAGCAGCGAGCCCGTCACTCTGTCCATCCTGCTGCCCATCCCTGCCCACGCTGTCTGAGTACTTCATTTCCCACCAGCCATTTGCCAGCCCCATCAGTGCCTGACCATTGCCCGCTCCGTGGGGGGCCACAGGACTACGGACACCCGGTCAAGCCGGACACGATGGGGCACAAACACCTTTGGGCTTTGTTTTTACTCTGCCACCCTCTGTGGGTCCAAACACCCCGCTCCTCGCAGATGACCCCGCGGGTGACCCGGAGCCGCGGGGTAGGGGTGAATCCAGCCCCGGTGCCAAACATTCCCCGGTGTGGTTGGGGCCGGGGCTCGGTAGGATGCGGAGATGCCCATTCCCGGGGCTGGGGGGACGGCGCGGGGCTGCCGCGCTCCGGCCGACACCATAAAACTTTCGTTGTGTGCTGCCGGCCGTGTTTACCTGCGATAAGGCCCGGGAGGTGCGGGGGGGCGCACGGCGGGCGCGGGGCCCCGCTGCCCGCGGGGGCGACGGCGCAC
>VXBU01013720.1:133838-156252 GCA_013400315.1 Bombycilla garrulus | reverse complement strand
GGCCACGGAGCGGGGGACACAGGGAGGGGACACGGGGAGGGGACACGGGAGGGGACACGGGAGGGGACACGGCCACAGAGCGGGGGACACGGGGAGGGGACACGGCCACGGAGCGGGGGACACAGGGAGGGGACACGGCCCTTAGCGGTCCCCGCGGGGCACCAGGCAGCGGGGTGATTCCGCAGCTCGGGAAACGTCAGGAACAGCGGTCAGCACGACCGTCCCCTCTCAGCGCCCATCATCACCCCTCTCCCACTGCACCTGCACGCACACACGTGCTGCTCGTTCTGAGCCCCGGAGCTCCGACACCAATTCCCGTTACCGAAGTCAATGACCGGAGCTCGCATCCACCCTGCGGAAAGGCAGCGGCTGAACAGAAGCTTTGTTGTCTTTAAATAATAATTCAGTCCAAGGATACAATAGCAAAGAGCTCCCTGGAGTATTTGAACTGCTTCCAGAAATAAGGCACCGAGTTTGAAGCGTTTTCATTCGAGCATCAGAGTGTGGTCAATAATGCAGTTGGGTTTTAAGTCACTTAGTGCTGAATAAATTAACCCAGTTATTCCCCTTCTTCCCATTCCACAAATCCAGGGCAGCCCTGACACAAAATCCTAGGGCTCTGCAGATCCTCGATGCATCACTTGAGCTCAGTTTTCTATATTGATTTTAAAGTCATGATTTTAAACTCTCAAGGGGTTTAAACTCAATGAGTTCATCCAACAACCTCAAACACACTTAAACACAGCTGCTGCTTGGAAGTTGCACCAACTTCTCTGTGTAGCTGCTGGACAGCTTCAGGGTGAGCATCATGGCATTGCTATAATTGGCTTTTCAGGGGGAATTCTTGTCATACCCAGAGCAGGATGTTGTGAGGATGGAGCCCGAGAAGGTTCTGTGCAGGTAGAGCACTGTAAAGGCTTGAGGAAACTTGGAAAGAGCTGGAGCAGCTGAGCTTCCCTCTGTGGGTAATGCTGGTGAGCAGGCAGGGAAAGAGTCTGGAGAACAGCACCTCTCATCAGAATCGGCCACCTAGTTCTGGGGGCATTAATACCTGCAGGAAAGGCTGTCACTGGAGTAATTAAAGAGAAAGCAGAAAATGAAATGAAGGAGTTAACAAGGGGAATCAAGAGTGTTGTGTTTCTCTGCAATAACTGGTGGCAGGGGATGGAGCAGAAACTCCCATCCTTGGCTGCCCCCGAGCAGGAAAAATGCTGGCACAGGGCTGTGGGAGGGGCACTGGTGTCCCAAAGTGCTCCCAGCCTACACAAGACTGGGCAGCCCACTCGTGTCAGAAATCAAGAGCTAAATGTGATAAACAGGCAAGAGCGATACAGCAAAGTATCACCTTTATTAACTTGTTTGATCTCTTAGTTAAAAAATAAGTTCAAATTGCGATAACAGCACATCTTGCTCAATCAGCAAAGATAAATCCAGTTTAGAGGCTAAAAAAGGTCACATCATACTTGGCTACCTCTACAGTGCAAACAGAGACCATACACACCTGATCCCATAAACTTCTGTTGGAACAACCAGCTCCTAAGTGTGGAAAGTTGTTCTGCCCATCTTGTGGGTGACAGCTCTCCCATTTCAGCAACATCAGAGGCAGTTCCTGATTACAGCACTAATTAGGAACTTCCTATAAACATTATTCATCTCTCTCTACAAGGCAAGAAATCCAGAACAAAAACAATATGCTAAAAAAAAAAGGAGAATGCTTGGCTGTGTCATACTCTATAAATATTTCTGAACCACCATAAAAAAAAAAAAAGAAAAATAGTTCCTATGTTGTAACAATTACACACTTCAGATTCTCAAAAAAACAAGTGTTTAACCTGAGCTCTCAGCTATAAAAATAGCTTTGTTAATCTTGGCGTAATTCTGTGCTTTATTTCAAGATAAAATACATTCCTGCAGAGTCACATCTTTTGCCACTTGTGAGTCTTTCAAACATTCAGGAGGACCACGGGAAAAAAAAATGAGGTAACTTTCCATTGTAGCTGCCGGGTCGATGATCTTCAGTCCTCAGAATTACTTCTGTGGTGGAAACATCTTCTTCCTCTGCAGAAAATGGAAAGGAGTTTTATTAAAAAGCAGGAATATTTCCTCTAAAATATCTGAAGCGTCCAGACTTATGTGAATTTACTACATACCTTTTCACGCTGCAAACAGAGTAAGAACATAGAGTTAAAATATAAAGAGGGAAAGGTAAACAAAGTGCTTCACAGAAAGGCAACAGTCTCAGGGCCACCACGGGGGTGTTGGGAAATAAAACCTTTCCAGTTGGCTTTGAGGAAAGGAGGGATCTTTGTGCCCCAGGCCAGCCACTGAGTCACCATTTCTGAGCATTGGCACATGCTGCTGTGTCCAAAACTGAATATAGCCTTTTACTCACTGCTTTGCTCCTGAGCTCTTCAACTCCCCCCCCACCCAACCTCTCTCCAGAGGCAAAACAACTGACTGATGAGAGTGGCTAAATCATTGGCAGCTAGGGAGGAAATTGTCCCAATGTTTGTCAGCGTGCCTGCCCTCAAATGAGTTTCAAAGCAGTTTAAAACCAAACAAACACAACCAAAATCAATTCAATCACTTCTGTATATGAAACTGCACAAATGTTTAGTTATTTCTGGATATGCTCTGCTTCAGATCGAACTGATCACAGTGATTCACTGCCTTTTAACACAGAAAGAAAATAGAATTATACATTAGCCAGTGACTTGGAGAGCCACTCATTCTCGTCATGGATCTACAGTGGATTTGTGTTGTGTTTGTTCCACCAGCTCTTTCTCACTTGAGGCAAATGTGATTATTTCTGTAGGCTCAGCGTGCTCTCCCCACTCTGCTGCCTCAGCACGGGGCTCAGCACTTTTGGGGATTTGCTCCTGAAGCTTTGTAACATCAGTGGTTTCAGGATGCAAGTCACAGTGCTGGCTTCAGCCTACAAAACCTCTGGCTGCTTTTACCTCAGGGCTCTTTTTAGGAAAGGAAGAGCTCTCTCTGTGCACAGGAACGTTGCAGCAGAGGAAGGTTTGGCATTCCAGCTACTCAGCATCCATCTCCTCCAAGTGCCCCATCAGCTGCACTCTGCAGACCCGAGGGGCTCCGAGGGAAGACTCAGTGTCTCCAGGCTTAGTGCAGAAAAGCAGAACACGAGGGTGCTGCAGGCCAGCCTGACAGCCTAGGGCACAAACAGCTCAGGGACTGCAGCTGGAATATCCAAGGGAGAGCTGAGCTCCAGCTCCCCACTGCATGAGGCTGATCCACCTGAGAAACCTGGTGTCACACAGTGTCACAGCCCAGCTGGCTGTGGGGTAACCTCCTTCTGCAGGCACGAGCTTGGGTTGTGTCAGCACTGGAAGATTTCTCTTTTTTTTTGCCAGTTTTTCTCCTCGTTGCTGGCTCTTATTCAGTTTCATGTGGTGTTCAGGATTTTAACCATATCTGGTTACTCTTTTGTCCTCAGAACCAGACAAGGTGGTGCCTATTGCAAGCATCCAATCCACAACAGGAGAACAAATAATCAGAGAATGAGAAATTTCCTGATTCTAAAAGAAAAAAACAATCTGCTGTGGGCAAGGCTGCTTTGGATATTCTGAAACAGCTCTATTCAATACACTCTACTTTTGGGGCTCTGAGCCCAGGAACAGTATCCTAAAACAGCCCTTGGCCTTGGCACTGGAAAAAACTTCCCAATCTCTCATTCAACAATGTTCACATCCTTGATCCTGTTATCTGTAACACACAGAAGGGTTTTAACTACAATAAGGAGAGTGCAGGTACTGGGGAATGAAGATGTGAGGTCTGACTGCCTCGAGGATGAGGAACATGCTTAAGAAAAGTTTAATTATTTGACTAAAGGAACTACTTGCTGTTTAATATCTGTTTGCTGTTACAGTACTCACAAGAGTTTTATTGAAAATGCACTTAGAATCCTGTGCCAGGCCCATCCCAAAAATCCATAAAGTGTATTAATATTGCAGATGCATTTATAAAGAGGGAAGCAAACAAAGAAAGGTCAAGCTGAAAACACCTTCATACTCAGGGAACATTACAGAGAAAAAAAGGAAGCTTAGCATCTCTTTTTTTTCTGCAGCAGATAACTGGCTTCTGTGAAGAGTTCCTGCAAGTTCTGCTATTTCTATTGTAATGTAAAAACACTACATGGAAATCAAAGGACTCAAAGAATAAAATTTCCAGAGCTGCCAGGTTCAAGCTGGTGAGCAGCAGGTATACACCTCTTAATTCCCCCTTTTCCTCCCCCCACAAGCAGGGCACAGAATCCATCATGTACCAATTCCCCCTGATTAAATTCTAAAGGCTGTATCTCACATTTATAACGTTCTAAAGCTCAGTTCTAAACAGCCCCAGGTAAGCCTGGTTTTAAGCACAGGTTAGCTGGCCTGCATAGATTAACTCAAACACGCTTGACGAGTTTTTGCCCAGAACTGCTCTGAAAGTAGATCAAAGCTCCACAGATGTGGCTCAGGATCTGCTCCCGCCACTACACACGAGTCTGCTTCATTTTGTGCCCACTCCAGCACCCGTGCTGAAGGAGAAGCCAATTTCCAAGCTCAAAAATGCAGCATCAGGTTCTAAAGCAGAGTGATGGGCATCCAGAGGAGCTGAGCTGTGACGTGCCAAGCAGTGAGCAGGAGCCAGACAGCTGATGGGGCTGGGCAAGAGCCACAAGCAAGCACTGTGTGCAGGGAGCTTTTCAGGAATCCTCCTACTCAGGAGTCTTTGCAAAAGACTAAACTGCTGCTGTCTTTGCCACTGAATGAAATCCTGCAGAGGAACTTCTGAACAAAATATCCTTTCAGTGGATGCAAACGCTGGCACACAACCTTCACACTCAGGCCCAGCACAGCGAAGGGTTTATGGTTCTGAATGTTATAAAAATGGCTTTGTCTGTTCCTTACAGCAACCTTGTTCTGGACAAGTTCATCTAAGGCTAAAAGGAGTGCAACCTTTTAGTGTGAGGATGAAGATGAGGGTTCAGCACTGCTCTGAAACCAGGAGCCTAAATCCTCCCTTTGGGATATATACACCAGCACAAGTGTGCTCACTCCTAGGGACAAAAGGTACAATGTCCTTGTCAAACAAGGTAGAAATTCTTATGGATATTTATCCACCAAACAAGTGACCCTTTCTCTGATTACTTCTACTGCCCAAATACTCAACAGGAACTTTATCAGCACTTGTGCTCATAAAATAAACTGCCATGACAGCTACATACAGGTTCTCTTCTTTGACCACTGAATATATTCTCTGACCCTGCAATGAAGGAGATAAAACTACAAACCCACAAGAACTCTGCCTTTATTTAAGCTGAGCTTCTGGCTTAAATTCACACCCAAAGTATCCTATATACCACCTATTCCCTATACTGCTCTCCTTTCCAAGAATACAATGATAAACCAGTTTTGAGTGCGAGTCTCTGGGACAGCAGAGCAGTGAGTGTGTGCTGAGCCTGAGAAATCATCTCATGGCTTCAAGTGAGAAAGAAGTGTTCATTTTTTGACTTGACCTCCTACAGCTTGGCCCAAAATGACTTCTGCCTTCCATCTGTTCAGACACATGCAGGAGTCAAATCCTGTCATGACCTTGAGCAGCCAAAGAGAATCCTATAAAAAATTCAAGCACTAAGGCATGCAGGAATTGTCTCTCCACAACCAATATCCTCCTCAAGCTTTGCTAATGCAGTGCAAGCCAAGCACAAGGGAAAGGATGTTCCCAATCAGTATTCCTGAGGCTCACCCTCTCCTGGGAGAGCAATCTGTACCTTATTCATTTTGCTGGTGTTGGGAATGCAGGAAGGGCTGGTGTGGAGAAGGCTGAGCTCCAGATCAGCCAGCATCTGTCGGGATTGGGCCAAGGAGCGCTCCAGCTTCCAGAACAGGGAACTGGTGTCCTGCAGGACACAGAGAGGGAGCCAAAGTTAAGGAAGGATCTTTCTTTGGAGGATTTCAAAGAATTATAATGCACCAAGAATCAGCATTTTGATTTTGAAATGTTTGAAATAAAGACATGAGAAAGAGGGAAGACCAAGCAGAACAGGGAAGAAATGATGTCCAATAGCTTCTGGTAACTGCATCCACAGGTACTCAGATATTTAGTGGAATTACCAATTAACCAGCATCCATTTTCCTGAAGCTTTTCATTCCAAAACCTTATTAATTTTTTAAAAACTCATTTATACTTATGCTGTTCAAGACATATTGAGGCAATAAGGAGTTATTTAAAAAAAATTATGTCATCACCTTTGCCATAAGCCTGCTGTCTCATCATTTGAGTCCCCAGTTCTTCCATGCCAGCAGACATTTGCATTCCTACCATCAGTCATAATTCCCCTTAAAATCAGTCAAGGACATTGTGCAATAAGGTACTGACCGTGTTCATGAAGTATCTCTTCGTTGGTTTAGTCACTGCCAGGTCACTGATGTCCAGAGGGGAATCTTCACCAGACAATTTCCCAGAGCTTTGAGTCATGTTGCTCTTCTGAGTGGATGTCATGAGAGGAGAAGCCAAGTGGAGGGAAGTCAGATCCATATTTCCTTCACTGTTAAAAAAAATAAATAAAATAATAAGACATTGGCAGAAACAGCATCACCATCCTTTTTAAACTTTCAAGGGAAAATCGTGGCACAACATAAATAACTGTGGGCCCTGAGCCAAGGAAACCAAGAAGCTTGGGAGATTACCCTGTTCCTCAGAGCATTCCTGTGTTTAACAGCTTCCCTAGATCAGTTTCATCCTCTGAGGATGAGGGTTTGACATTCAACCAGTCTCAACCAACTCCACGTGTGTGTGTGTGTGTATTTAACCTTGCAAAGAGCACACCAAAGGCAATACTTTGTTCTTCCCAATACTCTGCTACTTGCTCCCCTCTCACACTCAAATCCATTTTTGGTTCTAATCACCCATTAGGAAAATTAATATTTGTAGGTGTACCTTTCAAGGGAATTTCATAGTGTTTTACATTCATCATCTCACTTCAGACATCACAGGAGAGCTTCCCCAAAGAGGCTTGGGTTTATTTATTTTTAAGCAAACCACATTCATCAATTTCTGAACATAACAGAAGCAGAGTGCTAGCCTTGCCTGAATTGGCAAATAACAAAAAAAAGATGTGCATTTTAAAGAAAATACCATCTTTGAATTGATGACACACCATTAGATATCCTTTAGATACTGATTTTGGTGTAACAACACATTCCATACCTGGGAAGACTGTTAAAAATAGGTGTATTTTTAACTGACATTCAATCTAGGAAAAAGCCCTCATGAGAGTTGCCAGCTCACGAGTGTCTGCTGTGTCCCATTTCACTTCTCCCATAAAACGCTGGGATAAAACAGGCTCTCTTTTAAGAGAGAAAAGCTCATGTCTGTGTTTCTGACAAGGAAAGGTTCTGTGGAGATGTGAGGGAATGAGCAGCCTGGAGCAGGGATGTGAGGGGATGAGATGAGCAGGGCCTGTCCTGGAAAACACACATGTTGGAAAGGAAAGGGAGAGGTTTGATTTTGAAGCAGGAAAATGGCTCAGGAGTGGGTGGCTTAGTCCAGCCTGAGCACACTCAACAAATACCTGCTGATGCTCAATCTGTAAAATGAGACTTGAGATAAAAATCCAAAGGCAGCGAACGTTGGCCCAACATAAATGAAGTCACCAAGTCAGAGCACACAGAAATGATTCCTGCACTCTGGGATTTCACAATCCCCTCTGCCACTGGGGAAGGTATTTGACTGTTAACAGCCTCCTTGTTGGCCGTTCCAGAACTCGGGAACTCGTGGCAAAAATATTTGCTGGGCTGACAGGGAGGTGCCAGCACCCTTCCCTAAACACAAACTACATCATCAGCACTCTGAGAGCAGCAGTGGAAAACTGGAGGATCCAGATTCAAGTCCCAGGAGGAATGCTGTGCTCGGTCTCTGCCATTAATCCCTTCACAGAAGCAATGCTCCTGCCTTCCTCCCGTGTACGGGTGAGGATTTATGGCCTGGCCAATCCGAGGCAGCAGAGGCTGCAGAGCAGACAGTCAGGGATTTGCACTGAGTCAATCCATCTCCAATTAGCAGGGCCCCAGGACCAAATGTGGGCATCAAGAAAACTGGAGAGCTCAGCAGCAAATCCCAAATCCCACACTCCCCCTAACTGCAGATCTGTTCTAGCTGCACTGCCCAGGTTGAATTTGTTCCTTTGCCCTTAAAATTCGCTCAAGGACAAGACAAATAGGGCAAGATAAAAAGTGAAAGCAGCTTTCATGATCCAGCCTCCAAAGGGATTTGGAAGGATGGCAGTGTGTCACTGGTGCTGCTGGGGGAGTTGATAAGAAAGGTCAGGGTAGGCAGAAGGGGACTGGAGTATTTTCAATGATTTATGGGCAGTGGAAGCCAGAGAGAGCCCCCACAGTTTGTGAAGCTCAGCTAAGGCACGTGGGAATGTGCCAGGCCAGCAATTCTTTTTCAGTAGCTGCCCATTCACCTTGTTTCTGAACAGGTCTGTCTCACTGCAGCAACAATTTCTACAATATTTCTGTTTCAAAAGCCACACAGAATGAAAGCATCCATACATCAGATCTTTCCATGCCATAACATTAATCTGTTTGGATGCTGGGCAGGCTTGCTGGCAAACACTGGGAGCAGGTTTAAACAGCTGTTCATTTACTGTGCTTGTCAAACCACCAGCTGGAAGGCTCCTCTCTCCTCTGGCTAAAATGCACCTATGAAATCTCTGTGAAACTTCAGAAATCCTTCTAAAATACAGCTGGTAAATCAATTTTTTGGAAAGGAAATAGAGGAACCAAAAGAGCAAATCCACAGCAAGTCCCAGCTCTGAATGCCTTTGCTTCTGCAGGCACAAAGCCACTTCCGTAATTGCAGAGCAGGTTTTTATCTCTGAGACATTCCCACATCACTGAGGCACCTGAGCCTTCCTCTGACACTTCTCAGCATTAGAAACCTCATCCTCCTCATCCCCAACCACATGTCCTTTTTCTCCCACAGCACAAACAGAAGGACAGAGTCCCACAAACTGGAGAGTGGACAGATTGCTGTCCTTTAAATCTTGCCATCTCATTTCTTGCCCTGACAGAGGCAGCAGCCTGTGCTCAGGGCTGTGTCCTACATCCTTGCCCAGCCAAGGTGTGATTTCTCCATAGAAATAACACAGTCACTAAAGCATCTCACAAAACCTGGACCTGTTTCTTGCCTCACAGAAACACCACTGTACAAGTCCAGCTCTGGTCAGAACACATTTGACCCAACACCTGGGATTCCAAAAAGTCATAAGATTTTCCCCAATTAATTTATTTGGCTAAGTTACATGGTATTGCAACTTCTCCTGACCACACAGCTCTTGGGGATAAGAGAGGAGAAAAAAATAAATGCATAAGAATAGAATCATGATACTTTAAGAGCTACTTTTATTTTAAACTTGTTACTTTTCAAGCTGATAGACTAAATTAAAAACAGCAGTTACTTTAAACATAGCTCGAGATCATACTGAGAGCTTATATATACACCTAAGTTTCTATTTAAGTCTAACTTATGCTTATTTCTTAAAGGCAACAAACTCATAACCTTTTGGAGCAGGTACATTTCATCTCTTGTGCAGTCTCGAAACATCTGTAGTCTTTTCCTCGGCTCGTGTTTCCATCTCTCTTTTTGGGCTTGAAAATCTCCAGCCATTCTAGATCTGATATTGGCTTCCACCTATTATCTTTATTTATTATGAAGTTATTAATACAGAAATCAGATTCAGACTTGCAGCTCACAGGAGTCTCTCTGCTTTTTTGGCCAGACTTGATGTCAGACCTCTCTTCCCATGTTTTGTTTGCATTATCAGTTTTCTCAGACATGACGTTGTTCTCGATCAAAGTGCTTTGCAAATCTACACGAGATTTGATGTTAAGCCACTGATCATAGGAAGGCAAACACACCCCACAGATTTTTTGGTCTCTGCTTTTTGCTCCATTCTCTCCAACTTCCCTGTTTCTCAACGGCCTCGTGGTGTTTGCCTCACGAGATTTTTCACTGTCTAGCTCATCAAAGCTTGATGCAACATCCTGCTTTTCTCCTTCTTCCGCAGGCCCGGCCAAGCCTTTCACAACTTTTTGACACTGGTTTAAGAACGCTGAGGTAGTTTCCTCCAAGTCTGAAGCGTTCAGTAACTGTCTATTATCTGCTTCACACATCTCAGGGGAGGCTTTTGCCCTGCTGGCTGGCACTGGTGCAGCTCCACACTCCTCGCAGGTGCTGTGGCTGCCCTCAGTCCTCACCTTGTCTGTCTCGCTGGGGCTTTCAGAGGTAGAGAATGTGGCCCCTGTGCTACAACAGGCACGACAAAAACAAGTCAGAAACACTGCAGGTAAAGAGCATCCCCCTAAAGCTCTACAGAGCACAGGCTGCTGCCACAGCTCTGCAGCAGCTCTCACACCACCAGGCAGCTGTAGCCTGCCAAAACCTCACAGAAAATCTGCCCACATTTGGCTGTTACTTTTCAAACTCTGTCTGAGAGCTCCCTCATGTTTTACACAGTATGGTGATTCTGTCTGAACCTCCAGGGTGTGCACCAATTCGCTAAGTTTACTTCCTAAAATAAACTTTGCTTTTCTAAACAGAAGTAGCAGGGAGCCAGATTAACGCCCCTACCACCAGACTAGCTCACTTTCTAAAAAAATCATGAGCTGTCTGGCCTGCTACAACACTTGGTCTGTGACTGATGTTCGTGGCCTCTCCTGACCAAATAAAACACAAGGCACTTGACAGCTTCACTGGATGTTTGTGGTCAAGTCCAGCAAAGCCATCCTGACCCAGCACACACCCCTGTTAGGATGTTAGCTGGGGCTGAACAGTGAAGTCTCTCTTTGAGGACAAACTACTTAAGAAAAAACAAAATTAAAAATGTCTTTACCTCCTTCCACTTGCTGACTTTTCATTCTTTTGCCTGGAGTCGTCAGAGCTATCCAAGTTGATGTGAAGGAAGTGTAAGTCCCTCTGCTGTTTCATGCAGACCTGGTAGAGGCAATGAGGGACATTAGTGAGTGTCTGGGTGCAGGAACATCATCTTCAGGTGGCACCACAGTGCTTGTCTTCCAAAAACATCCTCAAAATGTTTTTATAAACCAATGCCTGCAGTCAAACTATTGACAATGACTTCCAATCTAAGAGGACATCTCTGCATGTATTTAGGAAAATAACATTTTGCAGCAATAAACAGGATTTCTGTTAGAATATTAGAATATTCTACTAAGATGGAACCACACTGAACAATAAATAAAATATCATTACTGTTACCTGATATTTAATACATATTGTTATTACACTGTTCACAGCTACAGAATCACAGGACATGGATGATGACCATGGGATTTGGCTTTCACTGCAGGGGATTTTTTTGTGAAGCTAATGGAGAAGGTAACTACCCATCAGTTATTTGCAATTCAAAAAATGGAACATGGGTTGAGAACCTCAGCTGAGAGCAGGTGAGCACACAGGGTTTAAGTTGTGAAAAACATCTGCCAGGACACTGTGTCCCTTACTCTGTTGAGCTCACCTTGGCCAGGTGTGTAATCCCAATCTTTCACCTGACTTCCCAAGCCTGGAAACACCATGGGCTTTTCACTTTAACCCCAAATGAAAGAAACCAATATTCTACAGGGATCCCAGCAAGGCACAAACAGATTTTTTTTCTTCCTTAATCAATAATATCTAGATCTAACTTTTTTACACTGTTCCACACAGGACTGATGTTAGTGAAAATGCTCCTCTAACCTTGGAGCAGGAACACAATCAGGGCTGTACCTGTCTCAAACTGGACAATTCTTTTTCAATCCTCACTTGCTTAGACTTGGCAAACTGATAAAGCTGATCCTTTCTCTGTGCCTCCTCCACTGTTTCAAAAGACAATAATTATTTTTATTACTTCAGGTGAATAGACACAAAGCAAGTGCATTGCTAATGCTGTGTCTGTAGCAGTAGAAGGCACTACCAAAACAAAACAAAAACATTTTCTTAAGATCAATGGAACCTGTTTCTTCTCCAGATAAAAAGAGCACAAACCCCACAAGAAAACAAAACAAAAAAAATCAAGTATTTTCCTTGGACTTTTCCTCAGCACCTGGCTTCCTTTTACTAGCAGCAATACTGTGCTTCACTGACGGATTTGTTTAATGTTCAGAAAGGAAAAGATAAAAGGAAAAGGAAAAAGGGAAAAAAACAAAGAGAAAAGCATAAAGGAAATTCAGTTAATTAATTCTAATTCATGCACACAGAGGGAAGTGCAGTGAAACAATTCCCAGTTCCATTGGTTTTAAAATAATGAGACATGGGATCAATACCTGGCAAAGATAATAGCAAACTAAAAATGACAGGCAAGGAAATTATCTCACAGCAGCGAATACCTAATCTTTCAAGGTCTCTGTGGCTGTCCCCAGGAATATTGCAGTGACCTTTCCTATCCACTGCAGCACCAGATGTTCTTCCACCCAAAACCAAATTATTATGGAGAGCAAGGTGCAGTCTACCAAAGCCTGCGTATTAAACCAGCCTAAACCAAACCCATCACCTAAAGAAAGCAACAGAGGAGAGAAAGTCTCAACATTTTCAGGAGAGAATCCCCAGAGCCATTTGCTCCTCCCGGTGTAATCACTTCAGTGAACTTTGTGCTTCCACAAGATTTTATAAAGTGTCCCAGCAGAAGCCC
Organism: Bombycilla garrulus; assembly: GCA_013400315.1. Classification (NCBI taxonomy): domain Eukaryota; kingdom Metazoa; phylum Chordata; class Aves; order Passeriformes; family Bombycillidae; genus Bombycilla; species Bombycilla garrulus. The sequence goes on along the minus strand of VXBU01013720.1, from coordinate 143,552 downwards.
CAGATATTGCTTCCACAGAAGAATGGCACACAAGGGAAATACTTTTATTAAACTGCAAGGAAGGCAGGTAACAAGCTGCCTCCTTCACAGATATCACTGAATTGCTGCCCAGGAGTCTCTGAGCCATTGAAAGCCAAGGCATGGGAGGCCAACTGCCCATCCTCACCTGCCAGTATCAGCTCACTCCTCAAGCAGCCATTTTCTTGTTTCAGGTGACTGATTTCCTCCTGGTGCTTGCTGCTTTCTTTCATTTTTTCAGAGAGGACGTCTGTAAAACAAAATGTAGCATTTCCCAGAGCAAAAAGGAATCATGCTGGCCCACACTAAATGAGGTGCCCAGGAGAAATATTTACCTTTCATCTTATTTATCTGAAACAGGATGTCGCTCAGTGTCACCTTGAGGTCTTGGTGCTCTCTGCTGCGACTGAACTCCTCCAACTTGGCTGCACGCAATGCACCCTCCAGTGTCTTAAATTTAGATGTAACCTCAGTAATCTGGTCAGTTGTTTCAATTAAGGCCTTGTCCTGAAATAGGAAACACAATGAATTCTTATTTTTTTTTTATCATGGATGGGTTTTGACAAAACAGCAGTACATCTTTCCACAGCAGTTAAGGTGATGCTCAGATTTCCTTCTGGGCTTTTGAGGAAAGAAACCAGCCAAATGAAAGCTTGGAAACAAGCTTGTTTATGAAAATAAACCAGTTTATTGCTGACCACTTTTCCCTTCTCAAAAAGCCTAAGAATGAGCCATGAGTGGGATCAGCAGTGACAGAAGCCTTGTGGTACAGTCACCAAGAGCTGCACTGCAGTTTGACCGCCTTTAGTGCCCATGGGCTGACAGATGTTACAGATGTTACCTTCAGCTGAAGCATGGTGAGAAGCTCCTGTTCCCTTGCTTGCAGCTGGCCTGTTTTAGCAGACAGCTCCAAAATTGAGCAGTGGAGACTCTGATTTTTCTCCTGGTGAACAGAAATATGTGTCAGCTTTAATTCAGTGATTCAAAGTTATTTTTTTCCCAGCAAATGCGTGCACGTTGTTGTTAAAACGTGAATGGCAATGTGGGAACCTGAGCAAAGTGGAGAAAAGAGTGGAGTAAAAATTGTTCCCCAGTCTGCTTGAGATCAAGGGTCTTAATACCCTGCATGTCTCAGTTTTGGAATGCTACAGTTCATCACAGCATCCTGTAAATGCATGGACCACAAAACCAGACCATTACTCAACCCCTACCTCCAGAGCCTGGCAGTGAACAGATGAATCTGATACTTTTTTAGTGAGCTCTTTAAACTTCCGTTGTGTGCTTTCAAGTGTTGTCTTACTGTCATTATGCTGGGATTCTAATAACCTTAGCTTTTTAGACAGTGATTTTACAACTGCATTTCTCTCATTCAGCTCACCTGAAAAGGAAGGAGACAAAAGTTATGTGTGAGGAAACAGCTCAGAGGCTGTCATGCAATTTCATAAATCTCAGAAATAATTTAACCCAGTGTTTTAAAATCCCACAATTCAGACCTGGATGCTGATGCTGCACACTCTGAAGGAGGATTCCCTGGCTACCCAGGTCAGATGGAGCAGGAACTGCTCTATACTGAGACTGCTCAAAGCCACCAGGCGTTTTGCAGGGTGGTTTGTGTTGTGAGAGCTGTGCAGCAGAACCTCAGGGTACAAGGCTCTGTAACTGGCCAGCAGGTTACAAATTTTTCTCTTCCACCACATTTATTTCATTGGATTATTTTTTAAAGAACTCACAGAAGGAATTTACACATTCAGATGAGAAAAAGTTATCTGATCATCACACTTCCTTCAAGATCAGATCACTTCAGCCAGCACCAGTGTGGAAATTTATATCTCAAAGAAAGACAATAACATTCAAGGCTGAAGGGTAAGAAGTGGTTCCTTATATGACGCAAAAGTATTATTGAGGGGTTGAAGCAACGAACGTACTCATAAGGCAAAGATCTCACTCTTTACATCACAATACTTACTAGCTAACAAGCTGCACTGTTCTGCTAAAGTCAGTATTTTTTGGCGATCATCTTCCCAGGCCTGAATGTGTCTCTCATGCACTGCCACCATGTCATTGAGCTCCCTGTCACGATCTTTTAGTTCTGCAATTAAAAGCTTGAGTTCCTGTCGCTGCCTCCTAATGATGCTGTTCTTGTGATCAGGGCTAAATGCCTACAAAAGGTGAGACACGGAATGCATTTCAACACAAGGAAGCGACAAATTCTCTCATAATAAACTAGAGGGTTTTATTTTTAGTTGAGCTGTGTTCATATTATAAATAGAGATCATTCCAAGAAGTTCCTTATGCTCGAGGTACCACCTGTGGCCCTTGACTGAAGCCCTTTGCAGAACAAGGTGGTACCACCTGTGGTCCGTGACTCAAACCGTCAGCAGCACAATGCGTACCCTCCTACCGAAAATAGAGCCGATTGTTCACGGCACTTTCATGTTTTACCTGGGGCGAAGTAGAACGCAGCAGTGGTGAACTCATAGAGGACTGGGAGCCAGAGCTCTGCCAGGCATTAGTGGAACCGGGAACGCTTCAAGGATGTCACGCTCAGCATGGAGGCTCCCCCGTTACCTGCGGACCCTGAGGGAGCACGAGCGGCCTTGAGCCGGACGGGGCGGGGCGGCGCTGAGGGGCGGCCCTGAGGCGCCACCCCCGGGGAGCGGCCCCCGTTCCCGGGCAGGCCTGCGGGGCTCCCCCGCTGTCCCGCCCGGCTCTGGAGGCCGTTCCCGAGCCCCGGAGCTCCCNAGGGGCCGCGGGTTCGAGTCCCGGGGCTCCCGGGTCGAGTCCTTCGGGAGCCGCGGGTTCGAATCCCGCGGCCGCCTCACCGCGGGGCTCGAGCTGCTAGAAAAATGAGATAATTAACAACGTTGTTAATACGGGATGAGCAAGAAGCAGGCTGGAATGTTAAAGGTTGGAGGCAACTTCCCTGTCCAGCATTAAATGGGAGGACTAGAGAGATACAGGCAGCTCTTGAGATACACTATTTCCAACGACAGGGATGGAGTTATGTCTCCAGACACACCCATGGTTTATAAATAGGAATCACTGAACACAACAACTCTACAGGAAGAGAACAGAGCGTCTGACACATCACCCCCTTGGCATTCAGCTCAGCGAGGTTCTGCAGTGACAGGAGCAAGTCACTTCCAGGACTGTGCCACCAGGGAGCATTTATTGTTATTAAATGGAACAGTGAAACAAAATGCACCAAATCAATGCTCGAGGCTGTTTGTGGGAGTACAGACAGCAGAGCTGGCACCCCACTCCACCTGCTAACATGGCCTGTGGAAAAGTGCTCACTATTAATTCGTGCTCATTACTACCATTCTTGAATGAGCAGGAGGTTAAAAGCATGAAGACATTACAATTGCCTTACCTAGAACTTTAGAATGTTTGTTCTATTCTGATTTCTAAAATTCTCTGCAAGTAAATGAGGTAGAAGTGTCTACATCAGCCACATACCTTATTCAGTTAAGCTCAGCAGAAAGGACAGCAGATGAAAAACTTTTAATGCCTTAAATTCTTATTCTCCCACAAGATAGGTAAAGTAGATGTAAAAAACCTCAGAAACTAATTCAGTGAGGAACAGTAATTTTATTTTAATCTACTTCATGCGTAAGCATGGTAGAACCCCAATTTAACTTTGGCAAATATTACAAAAAAAACCCCAAAACCAAAAAAAACAAAAAATCCAAGCAGCCTATACAGAACAGTGAGAATGCCAAGGATATGGGTTCTCCACAGTTTCACTGCAGAGCAAATGGATTTAGAAGCCTCACTTTTGCTATATCATTTATAACCATATAATTAAATAAGGGTAATCTTCCACTATCACTTCTTGACTTCTCCAAGATCTTCAATGCTGTCATCATCCACCTAGGGAGAAAAAGGCAAAACACAGCAAATTCAGTATTTTCTTTTCACGTGCCTCCTTCAATGTGCACCCCTGTAAATGAAGTGTGGGAGAAGTGAACAGCACCATTCCAGATCCTGTAAATCCCAGTGAGTGACATGTGCCTGCAGGACACAGCTGAGCCTGCAGGGCTGGGAATAAAGACAGGCCTGTGGAGTTAAACCATAAAGAATTCCACTTGGGAAATGCCACGACAAGGCAGAGTCAGAGAAAGCCCTTGCAATTACAGCTCTCAGCTTTAAATTTCAGTCCAACCCACACTAGCTGGTCTCTTCTGAAGAGAGAACGTGTGGGGCTTGAGGCTTTTCTGTTTGTTTTAATTTTGCAATATTTTAGAGGTGTTGAAAACTAGGATGGCAATGTAAGAATACTTAGACACTCAGTGTTAAGAAATAGTCACAAAGAAGCCACAGATATTTGACAGCTGGATTTCTTCTGACATGCCTCCCTCACTGCAGGGTGGGAATGCAACAACTGCTCTTTTATTTTTGTGCACCAATCTGTGCTGCCAAAGATGAAACCCTTTTCCAAAATCACTGTAAAGTCACAGGCTAGTGTGGAAAAGTGCGTGTCTTCCTGACAGAAAGAAGGGTTTATTACCTCAGGCCACTTCTCCTGGATTACATCAATAATGTCATCTGTAAAGTCCCCCTGAATGATGATTTCATCTTCTCCTGTTACTGAGGCACCACAGGAAAATTTCTGAGCAAAAAACCTTTGTGCTTCCTTAAGATCGATTTCTGCCAAGGGGAAAATGGACAATTAAGTACAGTTGTTGTCATAAAAATATTTTCTCAAGATTAAAGCCAAAATCTTGTTTTAACTTGATAAGGTAGTGGCACTTTACAGCTGAAGCTTTGTTAGAGTTTCCATTGAAAGCCAAGTTTGCTGTTTACACCCAAAACATCTGACTCTACAGACCTACAAATGCTTCAAGGTGAAAACTGCTGAATGTCCTCTGTTGATGTAGGTCTACACTCTGTTTCAAAAAACCTGTAGCCCTCTTTGTTTAAAAAATCATGGCAATAAGTACTTTAGTAATTTATAAATATATGATTTATAAAATTTAATAATGTACTCAGTGTACCTTTGACATGCTTTGGAACTGCTAAAAGCACTTTGGGACCTTCACCTCATAGCTGGAAGCAGATTCCCCAGTGCAATACAACCAGAAGAAATAATCATGAGGTTAAAGGCAAGCACATCCAATACCAGGAAAACCCAAACTCACCAAATGTGGCAAGGCCACACACTCTTGTGACATATTTTTTCTTTGCTCTGGGAATTTTAGCTATCGTAACTTTCTGTGGTACAGTCTTCTTCTTCTGTTTTATCTGACCTCTCCCACCTTTAAAACAGAGCATAAGGTTACATGATTAATTAAATGATGTCATAGCTCATCAAAGAAAAAAGCATACAAGGTCAGATTTTGTCCCTATAAGCAAAGAAACTGTTAACTCCCCAACACTGCTGGTAAACAAAAATGTATTTTTCTTATTGTCTCAGGTTTATTATTATTTATGAAAGATCCCATGCCATCAAAGTCCAGTATTATGGGAAATAATAATATATACTTGTTAAATGTGCATTCAAGCTTGCACAGCAGACCCCCACCACAATCAGCAAAAAAAGGGCTTTTCCCCACACTTTACCAGTCACTGTTTGGTCTACATTTACATTGTTCTTTGGGTGTAGTCCTAGAAATAAATTTTTCTTTGATATTTTCCACAACTGTTTGAACATCCTCAGGTTTGTGTCCAAAGCAAGCTGCTCACACCCATTTCCTGAGGCCACAAGGCCTTGCTTTGTTCAGGCTGCTGGGTTCAACAGCAGATCAAGTTCTGGACACCTGTGCAGGACCCCACAATGAGCCACACATGGATCTGTGAGCCAGCAGCAAAGCCCAGTTCCACCCCATTTCACACCACCTTCCCCACTGCCTGTTCCTGGGCCAGCCTGTGGGGACACTCCCCACATCAGGCATTTCTGAGTTGGAGTAAAGCATGCAAAAGATACATTCCACTCCTTAGGATTCTTCAAGGCAGATTAAGATCTCAGCTAACATGGTGTACAGTCATTGAGTTACCCCAGGGTTACCAAAGCTTCATGTTTCTGAGCCTCCCCAGCATGAAAACCTAAAGAATTTATGACAAGTAAACCAACCCCTGTGACTGCTTCTAACATGCCTCACTTTCAATTCTGTTTTATTATGAACTGGTGTCTGATAATTTTAAGACAGTAAATTTCTGCCTTCAATTTTCTTCAGTGAGTTTCTGCAGTGTCTGATGGAGTTTGTTCTCGTTTTCCCTCACACTCTTATGATCACTTTTACACCATCCTACTTTCATGGAAGTTTGGATTCCAGGCGAAAATCACTAAATATTTTAAACACTATTATTTTAGAAACAAATACCAGAATGAAAACCAATCATACCACCCCTCACAACAAATTAATGTTGAAATAAAATGTCCTGAAATATCTGGGGAAAGCATCCAAGTTACAGAACATGAATTACTGTTGTCACTAGACACTGTCTGCTGAGAACGTAAATTAAACTGGTTACCAAGACACCAAAAATGAAACAAAAATATATGTGGCATAAAATATGAATCTTACTGGGTATTAACCATAATTTCTGGAGCATTACACACAACTGACACTGAGCAGGAAAATGCATATTAACAGCTTCAGCACTCTGATTTATGGTGGAAAGTATGTTAATTAATTCAGCAGAAAGAGCTCCAATGATCAAAGATAAAAGTGTGTTTAAATTGTTCCACATAAATTTATATCTTCCAAAGATGAGTTTTGAAAATGTTTTTCATTAGTACTGCTGGGGAACAGATGCAGCTGCTGATGGAGACACAGGTCATAGATTTAAAAGCATCAAACCAAATCCTGTTCTGTGAATACAGAGAGGTGGAAGGAACAAAGGCAAGAGCAGAGTCATGAGGCATTAGCAGAGGGAAGCAGCAGCCTTTGTTCCACTCTGCAAGCAGCCCATAAAGTGCTGCTCAACAGGGCACAGCATTCCAGGAGAAATGCCAGCTGATTTCAGCTGGGGAGGAGCTGCTCCCTGACTGAGAGTGACAGTGGTGACAGGAACAACGGGGCACAGGATGCAGGTGACCTTTCCCTGCCTGTCCCTCCTGTCCAGCACTGGGAGGAAGATATTCCTGTATTCTGTGCAGAGCTAACCACCAAAGTGCAAGGAATTCATGCCCTGGACCACAGCAGCAGGTGAGAAAGGGATGCCCCAAACTGTTTTTAAATCAGTACCACAATCAACTATTTAGACCTTGCCTCTCTTTTGCTTTTTCTTCTCCTCTTCTTCTCCTCCTCCCACATTTCCTTGGCCTTCTCCAACCCCAGCTTCCTGTTTAGGTGAATTTTCTTAAATGCAGCAGAATGGAGTAAGGAAAAAAAAAAAAAGGACAAAATCAGTGGTCAGACACCCAAAGCCTTACAGGAACAGAAAGTAAGGTACAGTGATATTTTGCTAAATCAGTAAATTATACTGAAGTGCAGCAGCCCCCTGACTGATGCATGTTACATCTTCATTACAGTATTCATGCAAATTAAACTCCAGAAAAGCCTCAGCTCAAAGCTACAGTGACAAATTCAATAAAGACTCTTGCACAGAGAGACAGAAATTAATGATAATGTTAATATTGAAATTCCAAATGCAAACAAATGAGTTCCCCATTATTAATGACCTTTCCTCCAGCCATCCACTGGAGACTGGACAGACATAAAATCCAAGAAACTAATTCTGATGGGAAAAAAGTGCAGGGATGACTGTTTTATGGCAGGAACCTTAAGAAGGCTCAAATATTATTAAGAAACTACACAATGATTATGCAGTGTTTTCTGACATTATAAAACCTATTTCACAGCATTAACTTTCACATGATACAGCAGGAAAAGGAATGAGATAAGAACTGGACAAGCTCAGATATTTCTAAATATGCCCAAGAACACATATTAATTAGAAAATAGAAAAGACTCTTACCTACTGTAAGTTTTGCAAACTCATCTGGAAAATTCTTTTCTAACCATTGTCTGCATTTAGTCACATCAGGCATGTATTCACAGTACTGGAGAAAAGCCATATGAATATTGTTAGTGCAGGAGTGACAAAATACACCACAAATACACCAAAATAGGGCACAATAGGACAGAAGGAAATTCGGACAACAAAAATTTAACTCACCTCTGTTGGCAACGAACAGACTGGAGAAAGAAAGGGGGAAAAAAAAGAACAGATTACAGAGGGAATTTTTTAACTCTTTACCTTTTTACTTACAACTTTAGCAATTAAATTCCAAATGGTGCTTTAAAGTCAGGGATGAGTTCCTACATAACTTCTGGTTATAACCACACACTGACTCAAAAACATTTCTTTATTGTTGCCACTCCACATTTTAATTCCTCTCTCATTAGACCTGTGCTCACACGCTCTGCATTAGGATCAAACCATCACAGCGAGAGCTGCCAGCACTGAGGGAAGTGGAGGAGATGCCCAAGGTTGGGAAAAGCTACAGCACAAAACACCATTTCTGTGTGAGGCAAAAGAGACACTGAACAAAGCACCAGGTGGTTTGGTCACTTGCTTTTTTCCAAGAGCTGCCAATGTCCCAGAAGGGGACACCCAAACCAAACGTGCAGACTGTCACACACAACAGCTTCCTGCAGCTGTATTCCAGCCTGAAGCAAAATGACATTCCTATCTAAAAACACGCCTGCAACATTAAAATTCCCTTCAAATTTCACCCACGTGCCTACAAACGGAACGAGGAAAGAATACTTCCAAACACGGGACAGCAATTTAATGTATTCCATTTCTTGCTATCATGCCAATGCTCAGAGGCCTTTTCTGGGCTTGAGTGGCTTCCTGCAGGAAGAGATCTGTGCTCCCACTGCCTCCACAGCAGGAAGCTGCCAGGACTTGCCTCCACAGTAGAGCACCCGCAGGGGGTAATCGGCGTCGGACCGGGCACCGCTCCTGCCGTCCCCTCTGCAGTCAGGGACCACGGGCTCAGCCACATCTGTGGCCATGTCACAGGCCTGCAGGTCACAGGGGGACACAATCAGCACCCAAGGGCTGGCTTTAAGTCAGTCACGTCCCTCCCAGCTCGACAAGAATCCCAGAGGAAATAGGTGCAAGCGTCAAAAGATCAGGGAGAGGAAAATGGGAGTCAAAAAGAACGAGAATGTGGGGAAAGCTGCTACAAAGGGCACCGAGCAGTATTGGAATTCTAGCACATAAAATGAAGAAAGACCTTTCAGAAACCTACATGGAATTGCAGAACAGTTGGGTTAAGGACAATGTGAAGTATCATGTTAAATTAGGGGCACAGCAACAGTGGGGGCACTGGGGGCAGGTACCTCTTGCATATTAGCAAAGGAAAGGGGTCATTTAAATCAGTGCCTGAAGAGCCACAATCTGATCCAAGAACACTGGGAAAAAAAAAAAAAAATACATAAAAAAAGGAAAGCTAACTCGAGCCACTAATGGATTTAATAGTGGTTTACACACACGTTTTCAAGCAAGGGACTTGGAAGACAGCAGTCAACAAGGAAATAGTTTGGAACACACAAGAAATCCCCCAGGATGATGGGAGCAAACAGGATATGTGTGAGGGAGCTTCGGGTGTTGTACAAGCTGTGCTGAGCAGTGAGGAGCGCTGAGGGGAAATTCCAGAGGCGGTGGGTTCAGGGCAGGGGGACAAGGACAGGCGGTAGGGGGGCACGGGGCGGGTGGGGATACTGCTGTGCTCAGGAA
>VXBU01013720.1:66785-133467 GCA_013400315.1 Bombycilla garrulus | reverse complement strand
GGGGCGGGCACGGTTTGACCCCGCCGGCTCGCCGTACCGCGGCGGGCAGGGCCGCACGCGCCGAGCCGTCACGCGTTCGGCCGAGCTACGGGGCGCCGCAGCGGCCACTTCCCGCCGGGCGGCCGCGGCCATGCCCCGCTACGCGCAGCTGGTGATGGGCCCGGCGGGCAGCGGGAAGGTGAGAGGGGAACGGCGGGGAACGGGCGGCGGCGGGAGCCTCCCGACGGCTCCTGACGGCCGCGTGTGCCTTGCAGAGCACGTACTGCTCCACCATGGTGCAGCACTGCGAGGCGCTGGGCCGCTCCGTGCAGGTGGTGAACCTGGACCCGGCGGCCGAGCTCTTCAGCTACCCCGTCATGGCAGGTGAGCGGCGCCCCGGGCAGCCCCGGGCTCCAACAAAATACCGTGTGATCCTTGTATCGGGGAATAATTCCGAGTGCCTGTGCCACAGATTAACGCGGTCTGGTAACACGGATAACTCTCACATCAGTCACTCTTGCCTCGTACTTAATCCCTGTATTTCCTGCACCAGTGAGTGATGTGTACTGGCAGATGCCTCCGTTTTGGGAACAGCAGCAGTGTTTGTGTCTGAACAAAGATGATAAGAAAAATGCGTCTTGACCTGGCCACATAGCTGAGATACTTTCAGGAGAAGAGATTCATTAGAAGATCCAGGACCATAAGAGGAGAATCTGGGGGGTGAGATGTTTCCTAGACAATCACCAGGAACCGTCAAAAGACCCCAAATAAGTCCGGGGACTTACTTATTTATATTTCTTTGGAGAATTAATGAATTAGTGTAAGTTTCATGAACACAACCTGCTTTGTCTGGCTGCTGGCTGTGCCAGGGAGCTCCTCCTGCACCCTGCTGTCGTTTTCTCAGCAGTTTTAAGTGTTTTTCTCAGCTGCCGAGCTGCCTGCAGAGCTCATTTCCTGCCTTTGGTGACGTTTGTGTTGTCGCAGACATCCGCGAGCTGATAGAAGTGGACGATGTGATGGAAGATGAGTCCCTGAGGTTTGGCCCCAATGGTGGCCTGGTGTTTTGCATGGAATACTTTGCCAACAACTTCAGCTGGCTGGAGGAGAGCCTGGGCCACGTGGAGGATGATTATGTTTTGTTCGATTGCCCAGGTAAACACACGCCAATGTTCTGGCACTGTAAGCATTGGAAAATCTGCAAATTGGAAGATTTGCTTGTAGGTGTTTGTGATGATTCCCGTTTTTTTTGAGCTGTTAGCAGTTGTCAGGGTCACTCTCAGGTGTCTCAGTCCTGATCTGGGTGGCTGCACAGATCTTTGGTAGCATCAGGAGCTGTGGCAACTGCAAACTAACACTAAATGGAGAAAAAAATCCTTTTATTTCTTTTCCACTTGACCCAAACACAGTCAGAGCTGCCTGAAAAGAGGGTGATTTCCTTATCAGTTTTTCTTTAAGTGCAATTCCCATTCTACATGTAACTGTGGACTGTTTGCTTCACATTTCTACCTGTTAATGTCCTGAGTGTGCCCCAGGTCAGATTGAGCTCTACACTCACCTGCCAGTGATGAAACAGTTGGTGGAGCAGCTGCAGCAGTGGGAATTCCGTGTCTGTGGAGTCTTCCTTGTGGATTCTCAGTTCATGGTGGAATCTTTCAAGGTATCAATTTGAAATCTGTTGATAAAGTTCATTTTTATAGAGAAGAACAATTCTGAGCCATTCAGGGAGCTGGGTTTGCCCAGAGGAAAAATTGCCAAGTCCAGGGAGTTGTGCTTGCTGTCATCACAATCCCAGATGGATGTAAAGACAACCAGCACTGTGAGAGACTGGGACAGGCACAGAGGGATTGTGCAGTGAGTGTTCAGAGTCAAAACTTGACTGGGCAAACCCCAGAGCAGCCTGCTCTGACCTGGAAGTGCCTCTGTTTGAGCAGCTGTAGCAGCCAGATGACCTCCACAAGTCCCTTCCAACCTAAATTGTGATTCCACGAGAGCTTTCTCAGATCCCAAGAACAAGCAGAGCACTTTCCCCATGAGTAGTAATTATGCCAAGAAGGGTTTGGGGTTTTTTAATGCCCTTTTCAGTGGCAGATCCATATTTGAGGCTCCAAAAATTGAGGGGGTTCTTGGCAACCCTTTTTCCAGCAGAGAGAATGATTCCTCATGATGGCTTTGTGTCCATGTTCCATATATTCATTACCAGATTTGGCCTGTGGTTGAGTGTTTGTGATGTGTTTTTCTGTACTTTAATACATCATTTTTCATCCTCTTCAAGTTTATTTCTGGAATCCTGGCAGCTCTCAGTGCAATGATATCTTTGGAGATTCCACAGATTAATGTCATGACCAAAATGGATTTGCTGAGCAAGAAAGCCAAGAAGGAAATAGAAAAGTAAGTTCCAAAAAATTATTTACTCTGTAGTATAATATACTGAGGCAAAGTTCACTGAAAGTCACTCTGATATTTCCCACAATTAAAACATACTCTTTTGGAATGGGAGAAGGTGGATTTTATTTATTTCAAGTAATAATCTTTAAACATCTGGGTAGAATGCTTAGTTTAGTCAGAGTCAAAAGAATAGCTCCATGTTAGTACTGATCTCTGGATTTTTCTGTAAATAATTATCTTGAATCTTTTGTGTCATTCTGAATTTCAGTGTTGATGATGACTTTGTTTCTCCAGGTACTTGGATCCAGATATGTATTCCATGATTGAAGACTCTACAAATATATTGAGAAGTAAAAGGTTTAAAAAGCTGACCAAATCTATATGTGGATTGGTAGGTATATTGCTTTTGAGCTGGTACCCCAAAATTCACTATCACTTTTTGCCTCTTTTAACTCAGTTTTTTATTTTGTCAGATTAGCATGAGATTCTTGATACTATTGATATGATATTCTTGATATCTGGATTATAGCCAACACATTTTCTGTGAATTCTTTTTTATTGGCATTTTTAGGAATTGGCTTTTGCTGCTGTGTAGAACTTAGGACTGGCAGTCAGGTGTTCTGAGTAGGGAACTGCCATTGCTTTGCAGTGTGACTTGAATTGCTGTTTTAGAAATCCAGACCAATGTGGTTTGAGGAAGTGGTTTGGAGTGCTGTGGTTGAGAATTAACTTCCTGCATTTGCCTACCACCATCCCTGGAACTGTTCTCTAGATTGATGACTATGGTATGGTTCGATTCCTGCCTTTGGATCGCTCTGATGAGGAGAGTATCAACATTGTTCTGCAGCACATAGACTTCACCATTCAGTATGGAGAAGATCTGGAATTTAAAGAACCAAAGGTAAGGGACCATTGGTGAGAAGATGAAAAATTAGAAACTATCCATAGTATAAGTTGTAATATAAATATGTTCTTTGTCTTTGTACAGCTCGTAGTAAGTCATGTTTAGTCTTTCATTTCATCTTCATTTAGTTATAAAAGTGAAATTCTTCAGTATCATCTTGCATATGCAGATTGATCAAATGGTTGTTTAAAAGTATTGATTTGGTTTTCAAAATAACAGAGTTTTAACCTTTAAATGTCAGAAAGGACCACTGAGATCACAGATTTTTTCCTGCATGGCTGTTCAAAGTCCCCTGATGACTCCTGTGTTCAACCCAGGAAGGTTTATATTTTTCTGTGGTTTTTTTGACAGGAATGTGAAGAAGATAAGTCTGCTCTTGTGGATGAATACTTTCAAGATCATGTGGATGAGTAAAAAACACGTCCAGACTGGAAGGAAAATACTTTGCTTTTGGTAAAAAACAAAAATGAGAAACCCCCAACCCCTACACTCGATGTTTTATCTGTAAAATAATATTTATAGTGGAGAGTGAGTTACATGACCTTGTAACTACTTTAATAAACTTTTTTTTGAAATTATGCTTGTGTGTGTGATTCATAAAATACATACAAAAAAACCCATGTGTGTTAACACATATAAAAAAGCAGAGCCAGAACTGGGCAAGTGGTCCAACAGACCAGCAAATCCTGAATAAAAAAAGGGCTCAGAAAAAATTTGTATGTGGCTGAATTAAACCATTGAAAAGCTGGGGAAACTACTGTGGTTTAATTCAGCTTCAGACTGCCATTGGGACGAGCCGTGCTTAGGGCGTGTTGAAAGGATAAAGCTCAGCCCTGCACTTGAATTATTGTGACTCACCTTCCAAACTTCCCCATTTTGTCTCCCTGACTCATGCCGGGAATCAGATAGCAGGGGACAAATCCAGCAACGCTGGGTCACAGGGAAGGTAATGGCCTGATAGCAATTGGAGTGTGCATCTTAAAATACTGGATTGTACACGTTTGGACCCCTCTTGTGCTTCCTTACACGAAGTGCCCCGTGCCGCCGGCTGGGCTGTGCTGGAAACGCCCAGGAAAGAAACCAGCTGCGAGCGAAGCATCCCGGAACCCCTCCCGGGATGCCCTCCCGGTACCGGCGCTGCCCTGGTAGAGCAGTGCCTCTCGGTGGCCCTTTCCCCGTACGGGCAACGCCCGGGCACAGCGCTGCCCCCGGGATCCCTTCCCGGTGCGCTGCTCCCAGGATCCCTTCCCGGTGCGCTGCCTCCGGGGCGGTGCACGGCTCCCGCTTCCCCTCCTCGCACCGCCTCTGCCGCTGCCTCATTTCCTGCAGCGCAGGCGGAGGAGGAAGCTCAGTGCCCCCTTTCNCTGCGGGGTCTGGCCGCGGCACCGAGGGGGAAAACGGGGGCTGCAACTGCGGGGAGCGCCGCGGAGAGTGGGGAACGGATCTGAACCGGAGGCTCTGCAAGGCCGGCGCCTTCCTCTTCCTCTTGCTCCTCCCCGTGCCCGGGATCCACCCGCAGCCCCGGCAGCGGCGGGGGACGGGCGGTCACAGCAGGGCTTGGCTCTGGCTTTGTTCGCACCATCTTCCCTCAGTGAAATAAACTGCTTTTTACAGCCAGCTCCCCCCGTCACATCCTCCTCCGCCCCCCACAAAAGGTGGGTTGGGAGGTGAGGGATTCCCAGTGGTCTGGCACAGCAGGAAACGTTTGGAAAGTGCCTAAAACTAAACCGGTTAGTTGTTTAAAAACGGTTTTGCAGGAAGAATTTGTTATATGCAGAAAACTGGTTTGTTTTTAACTTAAATCAGTTTTGTTGGTTGGTTTTTCTTACTGCATTATACCTGGCTTTATTTATAATTACCTACTATTAATAGCCAGACGTGGAAATAAATTACATATTTTTTACTGACCAACTTTCAGTGCAATGCCCCAAAACTCAGGCAGGTGATTGGGGCTGTTACTCCTTGGTGCTGCCAGGATGGGGTCAGGCAGCTTGGGAATGAACTCTGCCTGCACACCAACAACAGGGATTTTATCCCATCTCCCACCACTGCAACTGTGATGCTTTCCTGAAGTGCTTTCCTGTGGTGCTTTCACCAGAATGGCACCAAGATCTGGACTTAAATAAAAAATACCAATTGTTTGTGCAAGGAAGAAATGCTGGAAGCATCATAATGAACTAGGCTGTGCCTCGTGTTTGATGAAGACATGGGGGACACGTGATTGGATATGGAAATGTCTGTTTTCAGTCGGATCAATAACCAGTTCTCCCTGGCTCTAGGCTTACCACTCCACTTTAATGGACTCAGACACCAAGCTAATTGGGAACATGGCACTGTTACCCATCAGAAGCCAGTTCAAGGGCCCAGCACCTCGAGAAAGTAAGTTTATAATCATCTCTGCTCTAAATTACTGCATGTAGCTTATCATCTCAGGGCTTGCTCTAAGCCAGCCCCAGCAGGAATGATGAGAAGAGTGAAAATGGAAAGCTTTGCAGTTCAGAGAGGAGAAAAGTTTTCAGCTACTTCAGTTGTGCAAATCATAGAAAATAGTTATGCACAACTAGATAATTGTGTTCTGCTGAATTAGTAGTTTCAGTAATGCAGGGCTCTGGTTGCTGTTGTGCTGTTTCCCCCCTGCTCCTGACAGGTTTTGAGGAGGCTGTGCTGTGTGAGGTCTCTGTGTCACAGGAAGTTGGGGTTTGGCTCGGGGAACCGCGCTTTGGGCCGTGGCTGCTTGAGGGACAGCAGCACTCAGCGCTGGGGGCTTCAGAAACTGAAATGAAGTTCCAGGCACCCCTCAGGGCCCACAGGCAGCTGGGTACAGATTCCCCTCAACACCTGGACTTCCCAGGAGCGGCATTCCCCAGAAGTGGGGCGGCTCAGTTTGGAAAGGGAAATGTAAAGGAGGTGTTTCTGCATTTAAGCAGACTTGGATGGTAGCAGAAGTCAGGTTGTCGCTGTGTTCTGCTCCCCTCCTTTATTTGAGGAGGATAATGGAATCTGAGTGATTGTGCTGGTATGCTTTCTCCAAAAGCAAATTTTCTATCCTTTTATGATGTTAAAACTCTGATGAGTTACTCAAAAGTGGTAGAAAAGTGGGGAACTGCTGAATTGCTGCTGTTTGTGAAGTGACATGTCACAGGGGAAGGGGAAGCTTCAATATTACAGTCTGAGCTTGTGGTGGTTCTGTTACGTGCTGCTGACTTCTGCTTTTTGTAAATACCATGGTTTTGCTTTTGAAATGATCCTTATTTATGTATTTCAGTGAGTAAAAGTTATGACAAATGTAGTGTAACAGTGCACTGCTTAACTCTGGATCTCTTTTTTATTAGCTAAGGACACAGATATTATAGATGAAGCCATCTACTACTTCAAAGCTAATGTTTTCTTCAAAAATTATGAAATTAAGGTAATTTTTTGAGATACTGAGCATATTCTAGTTCTTTGGAGGGTTGGTGCTGTGAATATAAATTTATTTTCAAGGAAGTGACTCTAGAAGATCACAAAAGCTCCCACTTAATCTTTAAAGTTGGGTAAATGTCATGAACTGCAAATCTCTCTCTCATGGGGAAACTATAGCCCAAAATGGCTTGAGTTCATTCCTGTTTCAAACTGTATCAGTTCCACAAAGTCCTGTAATGTGAGTTCCTGCTCTTGTTTTGCAGAATGAGGCTGACAGAACACTGATCTATGTGACCCTGTACATTTCTGAGTGCCTGAAAAAGCTGCAAAAGGTAAGAAAACTGAATTTCTGTGCAGGTGGGAAACAATCTGTTCTGAGGATTGTTCTAAGGAAAGGATTTCCTGATATTCTCCTTCAGGGGAACAAATAATCCTGTTCACCCCTGTCCCAGTTGTCAGAGCCTCAAATACTCCAAGGCTGTGGATGTGCTGTGTTGCCCTTCTTGATGAGTTTTCACGTTCCAGATTTGTCAGATATTTGGGTCTAATGCTCTGTCAGCTTTTGTTCATGACTGCTAACCATTGTTTGCCTGGTTCTTGCAGTGTAACTCCAAAGGCCAGGGAGAGAAGGAAATGTACACACTAGGAATCACTAATTTCCCAATCCCAGGGGAGCCTGGTTTTCCACTTAACGCCATTTATGCCAAACCTGCCAACAAGCAGGAGGAAGGTAAGGCTGACCCAGGGCCTCTGAGGGTCACCCTTTATCACCTGCACTTAGGAAAATTCCTGTTAAACCTAAATCTTCTAAATCTGCAGTCTGTCTTCTGAAGGCAGCACGAGCTGGATTTTCTGACCGTGGGGATTTCCCCAGGATCCATTAATAAATTGGGCAAATCAACTCAGCCAGCTGGGAGTCCCTGCAGATGTGAAATTCCCTGTCTGCTTTAAGCAGTGATGTCTGATCCCTGTTAAATCCAGTGTGGGGTGGTGCTGCCCAGTTCACCCTGGGTTTGCTGTGCTGCTTTCAGAGGTGATGAGGGCCTACCTGCAGCAGCTGAGGCAAGAGACCGGCCTTCGCCTTTGTGACAAAGTGTTTGATCCCCAGAGTGACAAGCCAAGCAAGGTAAGAGTTCAGTGGCATCACCACACAGTTAATGAGAGGCTGGGGGATGTCCTGGTTTTACTTTGAAACACCCAATTTTTTTTTTTCTGTTTTGGGCAGAAACACCAATTTTGTGTAGTGGTTTGGATTTAACAATTTTGTGTAGTGGTTTGGATTTCAATTTACTCATTACGTCTTGTGGGATAAGATTGGGAGAAGTGTAAAGTAGGCTCAAACTTTTCAAGGGTATTAATAAAACTTTTACTAACAAGCCTAAAAAGAATAATAAGAATCAGAATAAAACCTTTAGAGCACTTCTCCTTCCTTTTTCCACACCCTCTTCTCCTCATTATTAACAATGTACAGAGACACTGTATGAGGTTTTGTTTTTTTTTTAGATATACTCACAAAAGGCACTTCTAACTTTCCATAGGTTTAATAATGTGTCAATATTAAAACCCAGCCTAATTAGTTTTTGTCAGGTCTAAAGGAAACTGATAACATCCTTACTTCCACCACTAATCTTTCCTTCCTTACCAAAAACTAACATATTGCCAAACCAACACAGGGTGTTTTTTCAGCCTGTGTGATTTTACAGCTGCAAGTTACCAATCAGTTTAATCTAATGTGATATGACAGTGAATGCCAGGCTGGGTTTGTTCCAAAAGCAGGGCAGTAATAAGAGGTGTCTGGTTGATCTCTTCAAAGCACTGCACACCTGCTCTTGGCTGGGGTTTCACGTGGAGCTCACAGCACAGGAGGGGCTGTTTCTCTTCCCAGGCAGCTCTGATTTGAGAGCTGCTTTGAAGTCGATTGTTTTGCCTCATCTCCAGATTGAAATAAATTGCTAATCAATGAATGAGTCACCTCCTGAGTGTTCACATGTTTCATGTGCAAATGGGACTGCATTTCATGTCAAAATTACTTAGGCTAATTTAGTTTCAAAGGCATAGCTTCCTGATGCATCCCTCATTTATGATTGTATTGGAATAAAATATAATAAAAGTAAAATAAGAGAAATTTCCTGCTTTAATTCAAAGTCCTGTCATATAAACCCATTGTGGCCATTCCTATTTTGTTCACCTCAATTCCAGTAGAAACCAGTGTCGAAAACTGTATAAAATGGGAGCCTTAATATTTGTTGTGTGTCAGAGATTGAATAATTGCAAGTCAATGGAAACCACTTGTGCAGATTTTCTGACTCTCTACTTCCTTCTGCAGTGGTGGATCTGCTTTGTGAAGAGGCAGTTCATGAACAAGAGTCTCTCAGGCCCTGGGCAGTGAAGCAAAGTGGCAACAACTTTAAGCATTTCCACAGCAACATGTTCAAGTTTTTTGCCTTTGTTTTGGATATATTTTGTACCAAGGAAGAATTAAGTGCTTATGAAGTTAAAAAAAAAAACAAGAAAAAAAACCAAACCTGTCAATGAGTGATAGAGGGAGGGAGAGCAAAAAAGATAAGTTGTGTAAGCAAATATTATTAAGCTGGTGCTTAATAAGTGATTTCTACTGTGCTGTTTCAGATGCAAGCTGCTTAGTAATCGTGGCTACAGCATTTAAAACAGGGCTTGTATTTAAGAGAAGAAATGGGCTTGGCTGTGGGGCAGGGGAGCTGTGTCATTGCTCTGCTGGCTGGAGTCTGGGTGTCAAATGTCCAGGGAAAACAGACCTCTCACGCTGTGTTGTCCAGTGCAGTGATTTTTACCTTGTTTTCAATAAAATTTGCTTGTAATTAACGTGGTAACTATTGTGTCTTATGGACAGCCTTCAAAGAAATCAAAGAGGTGGGTTTTTTGGTTTGGTTTTGGGGTTTTTGTTTTGTGAAAGGCTTTGGGGTCACCTATTTGTGGTCTTTCAAGACTTGTAAGGAGCCAACAAGAGCCTGGAGTGCCAGGACAAGGGGGAATGGCTCTGAACTCACAGAAGGCAGGTTTAGATTGGATTCTGGAAAAAAAATAGTCCCTGTGAGGGTGGTGAGGCCCTGGCAGAGAGGAGCTTTGGCTGCCCCATCCCTGCAAGTGTCTGAGGCCAGGTTGGATGTGGCTTGGTGCAAACTGGGGCAGTGGAAGGTGTCCCTGCCCATGGCTGGAATGAGATGATGTTTAAGGTCCCCTCCAACTCAAAGCATTCTGTGATTCCATGATTACTGGGTAACATTAATCAGTAGCAAGTGAGTAATTCTCACTGAAAATGGGATTAATACAGGGCCTGCAGTTTGCAACCACTTACCTGTTCATTTAGCAGCCTGTCTCTGCAGAGCTCTGCTCCCAAAATGCCTTTACAGGGTAACACAGGCAGATCCCACAGAGCTGGGTCTGTAGCTGCCCTCCTGATGGTGCATTCACTCACAAACGTAAAAAGTGGCTGTTCCAATGATTTCTGGAAGAACACAAATCCACTTTTAGTTTATTCAGGTTTTGTTCCTTCATAGTAGCACTCATGTCACAGTCACCACACAGCACCAATACAATTAGTGTTACCTGAAGCCCAGTGCTAATGATGTTTTGCTGCTGGTATATTTGCTGCAAGCTGTTTTCTCACTAATTCCATTTTTAGGAATAGGATAGCCATATTTTAAAATGTTTTTGTAATAAAGATGGGAAAATAAAGTTTATGATTCATCTCTCAGTCTATCCTTGTAGTTAATGGTAGGCCTAGTGAGGCATTTCCCAGAAGAAATCTAGGTTTTGAAAGGTCTTTCTCCTCCATTACCTGTTTTTATAGGCAGGAGCATCGTTATTTTGGATAACATTTAGCTGCAGCAAGAACCAGCGTATTCGCAGAAGGACAAGGGGCGTACTGGGGGGCTGTTGAGGCACAGGGAGCGTGTGTGTGGCACCAGAGCAGCCACAGCGGAGCGAATCCCCTCACGGCGCCTCCGGGACCGCACTTTCCCCTCACTCCCGTTCCCGCCACCGCGAGGGGTCCTCGCCGCGGGCTGCCCTCCGCGCGCCTGTCGGGCCGGGCCGCGCGGGCAGTGNGGCTGCTCAGCGGGCTGCTCCTCACCATGAGCGGCAACAACCCGTGAGTGCGCCGCCGGCAGGGGGCGCGCGCGGCGCGGATTGTGAGGGGAGCGGGGCCGCTCTTGTGGGGGGGTACCCGTTCCTGTCCCCGTTCCTGTCCCCGTTCCTGTCCCCGTTCCTGTTCCTGTCCCTGTCCCTATTCCTGCCCTGTCCCTGCCGGGGAGGAACCCACTTCTGTTCGGGTATCAGCCTCAGCGTCCCTTTGGAGTGCCCGCTACAAAATGACAGTCATAAAATCACCGAAGGGACTCTGAAGATTGTTTCGTTTCACTCCTCCTACCATGGGCTGGGACACCTTCCACTGTCCCAGGTTGCTCCAAGCCCCATCCAGTCTGGCCTTGGACACTTCCAGGGATGCGGCAGCCACAGCTTCTCTGGGCAACCTGTGCCAGGGCCTCACCACCCTCACAGGGAGGAATTTTTCCTAATATCCAATCTAAACCTCCCATCTGTCAGTGTGGAGCCCTCCACCTTGTCCTGTCTCGCCAGGCCCTTGTAAGTTGTCTCTTTTTGTTGGCTCCCTTCAGGTCCTGGAAGGCCACAGTTGGGCCATTTGGTCTACACAGATACTAAGAGTTATAAAGGGGATCTGTATAATGTGGGAATAGGGATTAGGAGCAGAACAGCTGTACAAGGAGCTGGGTTACCTTTTAAACTTGAGTCCATTCAAACAAAGCTCTGTTCTGTGCTCTGAATGGGCAGACTGCTGGATCCTTACCTAATAAAAGGTGAGTGAATCCTAGGAGAAAGCTGATGCAGTGAAATATGGCTTGTTACAGAAGGGATAGGGGCAGTGGCCGAGCAGCCAAACATTGAGGTGCTGTTGCTGACGAGGTGTCAGGAGTGGCTGTTGGATTTGTTTGTTTACAGATAAAAGAAATTGGTGAGATAACCCCTGGGTGAGGAGTCAGTGCTGTTACTCAATGCTCCTTCCAGTGCCATAAAGGAGCTGCAGCAGTTGCAAGCTGAAGCCAGACAAACCAAAGCTACAAATACTTTGGATCTATAAGGTTTTGAATCTTGTGCCTTCCTGTCTACATTTCTTGCAGGGAGCTGTTCTCTCCCTCTCAGAAGTACCAGCTCCTTGTGTATCATGCAGACTCCCTGTTCCATGACAAAGAATACAGGAATGCTGTCAGCAAGTACACGATGGCCTTACAGCAGAAAAAAGCCTTAAGTAAAACCTCCAAAGTCAGACCTTCTACTGGGAATGCTGCATCAGCACCCCAGAGCCAGGTATTTAAGAACTGATAATGTGTTGCATCAAGTGATCACATCTCCCCTACTAATTAATGTTGCTGACTCAATTTTCACAGAGTCACTGAGGCTGGAAATGAGCCTTGAGTCCCTGCCAAGTCCATCACCAACCACATCCCTGAGCATCACCTCTCCTGCCTGTTAAATACCTTAGATTGTGCATTTATTGTGTCAAACAAACCTGACATTTAAGGCTAATTAGTTTGATAATATCTGTGGTGTTTTCTGATGCAAAACTTAAAATGGTCTCCAACGTGAAATTTTTCTGTATGTGTACTTCATACTTTTAATTTGAAGACAGGAACAGCTTGAACTAGCAGTGAGTTGCATTGTTAACTTACATGCACCAGATATTTTTCAACACAGTATAAATATTTATGAGGAAACCTTGTTGAATTTTTCATACCTGATCAAACCATCGTGTTTAAATCTTGCTTTTTTGTTTCAGTGTTTACCATCAGAAATTGAAGTGAAATACAAAATGGCTGAATGTTACACGATGCTGAAGCAAGATAAAGATGCCATTGCTATTCTTGATGGGATTCCTTCCAGGCAAAGAACTCCAAAGGTGAGTTCTGGCAGGTTTTAGTCACAGGTTCTTGCTCAGTGTATCTCTAGGGCAGAACACAGTATATAAATTTAATGGCATTATGTCTTTTACATTAATTAAATATTGTTTGATAGCATTTCCTGTTTTTAAATTAGCTGCTTTGGACCCTTTTCTTAAAAATCAAACCAATTTTATATTTCCTCTGTTAGAAAGAATTTAAAGAAAAGAAATGACAGGAGTTAAATGTTTTGTGCATCTTTATTAACTTCTTATATAGTTGGAGCAATGGCAAATCCTTGAAAGGCTGGAGACTTTGGCAAGTAAAAGGTTTGCTAGTGCTCCATCTTTTAAAATCTTTTAATCCTTTTCAACAACAGTTTAGATAATGTTAAATATTTAGATCCCTTTGTGGTCTGCAGGGCCAAATCTGTGGAGTCTTTGCTCGCTGGCTCTGTTACCCAGAAGAGCTTAAAAGATTAACACATCAGATCAGTCAACTGTGTTTCGTGTTAAATTGTCCTAAAAGTGTACATGGCTTAGACTCCAGTTAATGTCAGAGTGTTCTGACCAACTTGCAGAGCAGAAAAAGAAGAAAGGATTGAGAAAAGCAAACTTTTTGCCTCTAAAGGCCAGTAAATGAAAGTTCTGCAGCAGAAACCAGCTCCTTGTGTTGTGAGGAGCTCAGATAATTTCTGTTCTTTGGTTAATCATGGGTTCATTCAGAAGCTGAATGGAAACTTTCTCTGCCTTGCTAAGCTAATTCAAACACTTCCATGGATACCGAGGGATTCCTGGAAGGGACTGGTTAATGGATTTACAGATCCTTCTTGGCATTGTTAGTGAGCACTTGCCCATCTTTTGACTTCTTTGATACAGAGCACAGATTTCAAGGTGCACTGTGCACGTACAAAAGAACGTAGATTTGATTTCTGTACTCACAAAGAAGCCAGTTTTCATTTTGTACTGCATGGTACCTTAGAGTGTTCTCAGAAATGCAGGTTATTTTGTCTTCTGCCCAGAACAGAGGCAGCAGGCTTGACGACAGACTTGTGACATTCCTTAGTGACCCTTTCTCCTTCCTCCCACTCGACTGCAGATCAACATGATGCTGGCAAATCTGTACAAGAAGGCAGGTCAGGAGCGCTCCTCGGTGACCAGCTACAAAGAGGTGCTGAGGCAGTGCCCCTTGGCCCTGGATGCCATCCTAGGTGGGTGTGTGACACTGGCAGCACTGCAGGGTTCAGCTTTTTTAGGATTTTAATTACACTTCTGTAACTGTCTTGTGTTTGCATGTCATACCCACTTTAGAGAAATTGTAACAAGCCCTGTAACCACTGTTTGTGCTTGTCGAGGGATGGGGTTTCTGCTCCTCACACAGTTGGTATCAAAAGCAGTTTTGGGAGGCTGAGGTTGATGTTTGAACCCCTCTGAACAGGCCTGCTCTCGCTGTCGGTGAAGGGAGCAGAAGTGGCCTCCATGACCATCAACATAATCCAGAGCATTCCCAACCTGGATTGGCTCTCTGTGTGGATCAAGGCTTATGCCTTTGTGCATACTGGAGACAACACCAGAGCAATAAACACCATTTGGTAAGAGTTGAAAGAGTGTGGTGAATCAAATCATATATAAATTCTAATCTATAATGATAATTCAAAACGTCATTTATAAATAACGTTTTTTTTTTTTTCCCTTTAAGCTCTTTAGAGAAGAAGTCATTGCTGAGGGATAATGTGGACTTGCTTGGGAGCTTAGCAGACCTCTACTTCAGAGCTGGAGATAATAAAAACTCTATCCTAAAATTTGAACAAGCACAAATGCTGGATCCTTACCTAATAAAAGGTGAGTAAATCCTGAGAGAAGGTTGACCTGAAGAGTAACAGCTACAGGCAGTGGAATATTGTAGGTTGTTTGCATGTCTTGAACTTTTCCAGGTAGTTACACAGTTGAAAGTAGGTGCTGGTGGGTTTTGTGGCTTTTTTTCTTGTGAATGAACTTCCCATTTCTTGAGGATTGATCCTGCAACGTGTCTCTTTAGGAATGGATGTTTATGGTTATTTATTGGCACGCGAGGGTCGTCTGGAGGATGTGGAGAACTTGGGCTGCCGGCTCTTCAATATTTCTGACCAGCACGCAGAGCCCTGGGTGGTGTCTGGGTGAGTTGTTTCCTGTCTCTCCTCAGCTCTCAATTTGCTGAGTGTGGTTGGTTACAGCTGACACAGTGGGTTCAGCTTGTTTTGTTCAGAAGAGTTGCTTTTCTTACCCAAGAAGGGAACAGACAGGAAACTTATATTAATTCCCTGTAAATATTTATCATGTTTGTTTTCTGGATGTTAAATCTATTAGAGTTACACAGCTGTGCAATATCAATATATTAAATAGTAACAGTTTTAATATTTATCCTGAGAAGTATAAGAGTATTTCTTTCTGAAGACGTTTTCTTCTGAAATTCAAATGCAAGGCGTTCCAAACCCCCACGAACAGGCAGCGCACGTTCACAATCCCTCTCCTTTCTCTGCAGGTGTCACAGTTTCTACAGCAAGCGCTACTCCCGTGCCTTGTACTTGGGAGCCAAAGCTATCCAGCTGAACAGCAACAGCGTGCAGGCCCTGCTGCTGAAGGGAGCTGCTCTGCGCAACATGGGCCGCGTGCAGGAGGCCATCATCCACTTCCGCGAGGCCATCCGCCTGGCGCCCTGCCGCCTCGACTGCTACGAGGGTGAGCCCGGGCACTGCCACAGCTGCTCTCTGCCAGGGCTGCTCTCGTGCTGGTGATGACACAAGGGAATGCACAGCGGTTCTTTCCTCCTCTTGGCTTTCTAGGAAGTAATTGTTGCCCCAAAAGCGTCAGAGCGATGATGCGAGAGAACGCGTGGATTTGGAGGAATGGTTTTCAAAACGGGGTTTGCTTGGTTTTTGTTTTGTTTAATCTGGAGCTAAACAGGCTTAGGTGTTTTGAGCAGCTCGCTCTTGGATGATGATGTTAACTGATGGTTAGGTCTGCTGGGAGCTTTGTTTTGTTGTATTTGTTGAAATATTTGAATCTTGTTGATACCAACAGCAGCTCCAAGTAGTGAGGAGTCCAGGTGAGGTATTAATGCTCTCAGTATTGGAATTGGACAAAAACGTTACATTAGGTGTAGTTAGGTTTGGGTTGTTTTTTTTTTCAGTGCCTGGCCATTAATAAATATCAAATCAGTTTCCTGTAGAATGAGTATGCTGGTATGCATAGATTCACTTTCTCAATTGCAATTTATATTTGCTTATTGGAGTGTCAGCTGTTCACGCTTACTAAGCGCAGGTAATAGTGGAGGAGTGAGTGCCTGTGGTGCTGACTCAAGCCCTGAAGTGTTTCCACCTGACATCCCCAGGTCTCATCGAGTGTTACCTGGCGTCCAACAGCATCCGTGAGGCCATGGTGATGGCAAACAACGTGTACAAAACCCTGGGGGCCAACGCCCAGACCCTCACCCTGCTGGCCACAGTCTGCCTGGAGGACCCAGTCACGCAGGAAAAAGCAAAAACATTGCTGGATAAAGCTCTCACACAAAGACCTGACTACATTAAAGCTGTGGTAAAGAAAGCAGAACTTCTCAGTAAGTTCCTTTTCCCCCCTGTTGGTTTGTTTGAAGATGCCCTTGTACATGGAAGGGTGTTCTGGAGCTACATTGTTGTGAAGGATGTAGCAGTGATGATACAGTCCAGGGGTTTATCAGTTCTATCCTGAAGGAAAAATCACAGGAATTAATTGCATCCAGCGGCTGATATTACATGTAAAGCAACTGCAAACAGAATGTTTTGACTTCAAAGTAGATGTAATTGTGAATGTAACAGCCAATGCAGCAAAAAGTCATTGTTTTGAGTTAATCTTGCAAGAAGTAGAGCGCTGCTGTCCTCCCTGCTGTCAGGTCTAGAGGGACAAGTAGCCTTGTGTTGGGAAGACTGTGATCACTGTGAACAGATTTGTCTCAGCTCTTGATTCAAGCAGTAGTTTTGCCTGTGGACAGGTCGAGAGCAGAAGTATGAAGATGGGATTGCCTTGCTGAGGAATGCCCTGGCCAACCAGAGTGACTGCGTCCTGCACCGCATCCTGGGCGACTTCCTGGTGGCTGTCAACGAGTACCAGGAGGCCATGGACCAGTACAGCATAGCCCTGAGGTAAAGCAGCACGCCCTGAGGCTGCTGAGCTTTGTAAAAACCAACAATCACTTTCACTGGGGAAAAAGATGAGCTACTAATTGATTAGGAGAGTCAGAGGTGGCTTTTTATCCTTCTCCCTTAAAGCAAGCAAAACCACACAAATGACACCCTGTTCATGAATTGCTTGGTCTTAGGACTTCAAACTGAGAATGCAAAATGCAGAGATATTAATGCTAAATATGTCCCTAGGCTTGTGCTTCCTTGACTGAACAAAAGGATTAAGGCATGGAATTATTTATAGTTATTAATTATTTTACAGTCAGACTTTAGGATCCATTCTTTTACACTAGAAGGCGCATATAAAATTGAGCTGTTAGATAAATTTAAAGAGTATGATTCAATTTAACATAACCTAAATGCTATTTTAGCGTGTTACTTTGTTAAATATTCCCATGTTTTGATTGCAACATCTTCAATTTGCCTTAAATCCAGCACATTATGTTCGCTGCAAACTCGCATAGCTTAAATGGGTCAGCTGGTTTTTGCCTGCATTGATTATAATTAGTCAGAGTCATTTAAATTTGTACTGCTTTCATGTTACTTTATAATTAGTATTGTTGGGAGAGGTGACTAAGTTTTCTGGAAGAGTGGGATGTTTAGATGAACACATTCTTGGGGATCAGAACTGTTTTATAAAGAGATTTAAGAGTCAGTGTTACAACAGCTCAAGGGGAAGTTGCATCATCATCTAAAATAAGCTTCCTGATGATGTTAAACAGGAAGTGCAGACAACAGGATAAGATTTCATTGTTACTCTTCACACTGAGGCCACAAAGAGAAAAAAGTTTCGAGACAATGCTTTGTTTTTCTTCCTTTTTTCAGTTTGGATCCAAACGATCAGAAGTCGCTGGAAGGATTGCAGAAAATGGAGAAAGAGGAAAGTCCAACAGATGCCACCCAGGAAGAAGATGTGGATGACATGGAGGGAAGTGGAGAAGAGGGGGACTTGGAAGGCAGTGACAGTGAAGCAGCTCAGTGGGCAGATCAAGAACAGTGGTTTGGGATGCAGTAAAAGCCTCTGCTGCTTGTTTTGGCACTTGAACACACCACTAGGGCCACTCTGCTTAGAAGAACAGAAACCATGATTTTTTTTCAATAACAAAGGACTTTTTTTTTTTTAATAGACTCTGAAACCATTTAATAGTTCTGTGCCTCTCAATACTGTGGAGATTCTTGATGCTTCTTATTTATTAAGTGTAAGGGACTAACTGCATCTGAAGTTATTCTCAATTTTCATTTTGAAAAAATCCTGCTAAAACTCAAACCATCAGAATGTGAGGTGTGTAATGAGCCTGTTGTTTGTGATGAAAACAGTGTCTGAGTTCTGTCCAGGGCTAAGTGTGCTTGGGCAAATTGTAAATACATTGGTTTGTACTCCTTTGTGGGAAAGGTCTTGCTTATTTGTATGCAGCCATTTGAGTCTGGGGGAGCTCCCTGAGTGTGGCTGAAAGCAGCACTTCTCTTTTGCTGTGTTTGTTGATTAATTTGTCTTTTTCTAGGGCATTACCTGTGCTGTCCAGGGTAAATTTGGGCCAATAGGCAACTTGGACTTGCAGGATACTTTTTGTAGCCGACTGATTTCTCTGTGTACAGCATTGAGCCAGTGCTGGAGAATTAAAGTAATTTCTTCGACCCTTACTAAACCCTGCAATCACCTAAAGTCTGTACATGAACATTTATTTTAAAATGCAGTTTAGTTTTATTTCGGTATGTTCCTGGAAGGTTTTGCAGCAGTGACTCAAAGCACTTTACATTCTGTGTACAGCACTGACATTTAAAATGCTATAAAAAGAATTCATCCCTCTTCCCTTGCACTGCTGGAGAAATGTTAAATTATGCGAATACACATATTGTCCTGTTTTTTCCATGTTTATATACTTCCTCATTTTGTCAGGTAATTTTGAATTTATGTCTTTCCCCCTCAGCTTTTGAAGCAAAATTGCTTCTTGTACAATTCCCAACCTCAGCATTTCAAGGGTGAACTGCTTTGGGTAATCTAGAAACTGTTTCAGTTCTGTGGGCTTGATGTGTGGGAAGAGGAATTACTGTTTTTTCTTCCAGTTCTGATTTCCTTAGTCTTTACTGAAATGTGTTTTTTCAATCTTTAGATTGAGAGTTTAATTCCTTTTGTGTTTATTTTGTTACCACAGGTATGCTGGAGCACACAGACTATTTAGAAAGCTAAAAAAAATTAGTTTTGAGTAACAGCTGCAGGAAAAAATGGCTATTTGTTACAAATACATGATGTGGAAAAGAAACTTCTCCCTGAAAGGCAGATAAGGGTAAAATATCCCTCTGTGATGTTGTATCAAAAATGCACAACAAAAGAGGCAGATTATTGTCTGTTTTGGAAATGTTCTGGTATGTCATGGCTTACAGAGGAGGAGTCCAATACTTCATCCATTTAAGAGAAGAAAACAGCTGCTTGTCTGTTCCCTCTGGAATTGTGTGAGCTTTAGAGTTTCCAAAATACCAAACTGAGTTATGGTTATTGGGAGGTGAAAGGGAAGAGCAGCAAAGCAAAGCTGTCGTGGCAGTTGGATTGGCAGAGGCTGCTCCTGCTCTTCCAGTAAGCAGATCCACCAAACCTGTGCATCTCAGGGAGAGCAAATATTTCATTAATGACTTTCTGGCAGAGGAGAGGCCTCGTCCTGTTCATCTCTTTGCCATTGCTGTGGGATGCACTGGATGGGAAACAGCTCATCACATGTCTCATAACAGAAAAAACGTGCCAGCATATTCAAAGCATCTATTTTTATATAGAAAAACTTTCTCCTCACACTCGGCATCCACCAGACATATTCTGCAGCTGAAAGCTGCATTGGCTTTCTAGTTGTATTCCAGATCTCTGCTGTGGATGAAAATTGAGTTGTGTTACTAAACTAAAGACTGGATACATTTAATTGTGGTGAGGACTATATGAGGTGTGTGATGTGTTCTTCAGCCATTTTAGTCTAGTGGTTCCTTTGAATAGGTCATTCATTTCAGGTGGAAACCACTGGCTTTGCACATTTCTCTGAAGTATTTACACAGAAGAGGAAACTGGAGAGCCACAGTTCTGTTGAAACTGTTCTGTAGTGTGTTTGTAGATAACCTGATAATCTCTGCTCTTAGAATAGGCAGGAAACTAAAACTACTTTCAAGATGAGTCTTTAGGTGCAGTTGGAGCAAACAAGTCCAGGCACAGCTCAGAGCACCTTGAGAAGGCTGTCAGAAGAGATTTGTATCCTCACAGCTTTTCTGAGAACTTGGTTCCTTAACTGCAGATGAGAAGTTGTGAGTGTGCAGATGAAGCTGGTGAGTACCTGATGAGTTGGGGTTAGCTGTGTGTGATCTTTGTGGAACTTTGAGGTGCCATACGTGTTGAGGTTGCACAGAGAGATTTATTTGGCCCTCACTTCAGAATTCTAGAGGGATTCTGCCTGCCTATTAATGAGCCTTCATTACTGCTTTAATTTTAGAATGAGATCTCTGGTTCTGCAGAGGTCTGGTACTCTCCAATGCAGTTACAGGCATTTAGTTCAGGGAATATAACAATTAGCCCTTAATGAGCAGCTGACCTCATTCCCTCCCTCAATCACGTGTTCTGCACCCGAGAAGAAAAGATCACAAAGCCAAGAACTGAAGTTCAGGCTGTGTTAGATCAGTGATGGAAGTGAAATACTTTGGACATGAGGCAAGAAATCTGTTGCCACCCATTTGTACTGTAAAGTGTTGGTGTGTCTGAGGTGCTGGTCTGGGTAAGGGTAGAGTGCCCCTGTTTGCTTGAAATCCTTGAATTTAAATCACATATTTCATTACTAACTTTTAATTCTTTCCTACTTTGACAGGAAGTGATGGGAAAGGGACAGAATTTCTTCAAGCTGCACAAAGACTTTGGTAAGGGTTAAAGGCTGAATTTCCCAGAGTCTAAAAGCAGCACCCATTCATGGTGTGATTAGAAATTGCCTAAATAATGCATTCACTCCTATCATGTGCTGATAACACCTGCAATACTGGCAGTGTTTCTAATTCTGGAGATTTCTACATCATGGGAATTCTGGAATTGTGAAGCAGAAATAAAGGAGGGACTGAGGACTGCTAGCCAGTATTGGTGTTCTCTATTGAATTGAGGTGCTGCTTTTTCTGCTGCTGCTGATTACAGAGAGATTTTTGATTAACTAGGACTTTTGTTTTTTCCCCCTTTCAGTAACTGTCTTCCTCATTAAGCCTCTTTGTGTGGTGATTCTTCCCTCCTTGCTTTTCAGGAGCTCAGTGATGTGGAAACTGATCCATCCAGGGCAGAAGCAGGCAGGATTTCTGATTCAGCAACCCTTATTCCCTCATTTAGATCTCAGTGGTAAGGAAATCTCAGAGCCTTTGTCTGCCATTATCATTTCAAATTACACAAACATGCCACAAGCAAATATATTTAAAAAACCCAGATCTGCAGTCTCCATAGATCTTAAATTTAGTGACCTTAGGAGGGCTTAAAAAAGTATAAAGTATAAAACTATGATTTCAAACTAAATTGCTTTAATTGGTTAAAGTGTCCTTTGGAAGCTGGCCAAGAGGAGGCAAGGCTGTATATGAGAGTGGGTGTTTGGGGAGGAAATAGATAATAAAATACAGTTATTTTGGTGCAAACAACTAGGGGGAAAATTAAAATGTTCACCTGAGGAACTTCAGTGTAACAATTTATATATTAAGGAAACAAAGACTTTGGTAAGGGTTTTATCACTTGATGGAACAACAAAATAGAAAGAATAATCTATTTTCACTCACTGGCTTGAGCCTGGCCTTTGCTCTGCAAAGTCTGGGCTGTGGGTCCTCAATGGGTGTTTATTCTGTACAAGCCTCTCCTGAGGGGCCAAGGACTTTGTGAGTTTGGAGATCAGGTTCATTTTCCTCCCTCATCATCCCATCAAAACAGCAACGTGGGAAATACAGCGGTGGTTTGGGGTATGAGGTAAAATCCTGGAGCCTGATAAATTGATGTCAAAGTCTTCTCTGCACTTCCAGGTAGGTAAACTGTTGGGATGAAATCTTCTAGAAGACTTCTTCAGGTGCTCAGAGCTTCTCTCATTTCTCACCCTCTCTCCTGGGTGTGGAGGTGGGCTCTAATCATACTCAAATTCGCCTTGAGGTAAAAACAGGGATCTTTCCTGCCCTCTGTATTTAGAGTTTAATGTAATATGTCCATAATGCCTCATAACTTGAGCTGTGGGAAGTGGTTTCTTTGCTCTGTGCTATCAGTGGGCTCATCCACGTGGTGCTTTAGAGCTGTGGTTTGCAAGGAGAGGAGGAGGAGGGGGAAGATGAAGCTGTTTATTTCAGCATCTCTTACCACATATTCTTGCACTGAGCACCTTAGCAACCCACTGAGCATCACGTTCTCCTCACATGGCTGCACTCCAGCTGGGGGGACTCATTCTGCTTGAACTTGCAGATCATCATTTAATGTTTAAAAGTGAGGTGTGAGTTGGTGTGAGTTTGCTCAGCGCTGTCTGAACGCGCTGAATGCACCTCGCTGTGACAGCAGCACGAGCTGGGTGCTGAATAAACGACTTCCCACCATGGCTGAGCTTTGCTTTTGGCACGGGTGCCGGGTGCAGGTTGTCTCTGGACGATTTGCAGAGACGAGGGACAGGAGAGCAGCCGGGCTGGAGCGAGGGGCAGCTCTGAGGAACGCTCCGTTTCCCAGCCGGGCTGAGGCTGTGAAGGCAAGAGATCAAAGATGCTCGTGGGGCGGTTCCCCCTCCTGCGGCCCTGGCATGGAACAACAAAAGAAGCGCAGAGCGAGCCGGGCAGCGCTGGGAGGGGACAGCGCTGGCTCTAAATCCGGCTGCGGGAAGAGCTGCAGGGGAGATAAGGGAGTGTGGAGCCGGGCTCTGACAGCCCCGCGGCGAGCAGCAGAGCTCAGCCTGCCCCGCACAGCACTACCATAGTAGGAAGCGGCCAGCAGCAGCTCAGCCCGGTGCGTTAATGCACCTCCACCATCCTATAGAGCTGCCCCACCGTGGAATTCCACCCTTGTATTTTTAAACCTCGCACTGCTGCGTTTGAAGGGTCTCAGACGTGTCACCTCGTTTGGATAACAACGTTTGCCAGCAGGGTGCTGCTATCAGGGGCTGGAGGCTGAGAAGCATTACATTTAATGTAAAACACATTCCTAAGTTGTCTCTTATTCCAAACAAAATCTGGTGTCTGGGCTTTGGAGCAGAGCATTACAGCACACTTGGAAATTCCAGCTTTTACCCTGGGAGTGCTTTAGCCTTTCCCACAGCAGCCCTGTGGCAGAACAGCCCCTGCTTTGGGGAAGGGAGTGAGCCCAGACTGCCAAGCACTCCCAGCAGGACGCTCGTGGTGTGGTTTGGAGCAAACACATCTGGCTCATCTTCCTTTTGTCTACAGAAAGGAAAGAGACCAGGAGCTACTTTAGGCTGGGGCCATTTTGAAAATAGAAAAGGACAAAAAAAAAAAAAAATAGATGTAGTTGGGAAAGAATTGTTTATTTTACGTTTCTCAGAGGGATTTTACAAACAATGGAGCATTTTAAAAAAACTGAGTGATCAAAGTACTTGACAGTGTCCCTTAAACACACACACAAGCCCCTGGACAGAGGAAATCACACCAGCGAGGAGGTCAATACTGCCGAGGAGCAGCTGCATCTGCATAGTTCTAGGAGGAAAGATTGCAATGGTGTTGGTGCTAAAAAGTGTCATCCTGGCATTAAAACGAGAGCGCGCTGCAGTGCCTGCGCACCGACCTGCAGGAAACAAAGTGCATCAAATAACACGCCGAGTACGTATTGTAGAATAAATTTATTTACCTGATACAAATGAAACTAGGTGTGATGCTCCTTACTGTCAGCATGTCAATAGACAATTGATCTTATTTACAACTTCTAAAGGTCACACATGCAGCTGTGGGAACTGGCTACGTCGTTGTTGCTTTTTAGATAAATGCATCACGATATTTTGTATTGCACCAACATCTGTCTTACTGCCTTAGATTTAAATAAGTTACATTACAGTGCAAAAGAGGTTGATTTGCACAGATGATAAAAAAAAATCCAACGTTATGAAGTGGAGGCTTACGGTTTAACATTCATCTGTAATCGTTTCCATGGATTTATAAATAGGAGAGCATTGTACAGAAGCTGTTGGAGTAGAATGTTTGGATGATACAATACAGAGAGAGATCCGTCTACAACCCAAGGCATGCATTATCTGATATTGTACATTGTATAAACTGACATTTTACATACAGGAATATGGAAATTGGCTGACAGCTCCGCAATTCTTGTTCAAGGATAACCAAACTCTTCTCCATGCAGCACAGAAACCCAACTTCTCTGGAGAGAGTTCCGACTCGGTAAGCTATATTGCACGTTTGTACATCTGTATCATGAAGTCCTAATGGTACCACACATTTCTTCCACAGAGAACACAATGAGTTTTGTTTTTAGGGAAAGCAAAGAATCTTTACACGATACATGCAGAAGGTTTTGGTAGATGTGTTGCTAAAAACACATGCACGCAACAAAACAACCTTACATTTCTGCAAAATTGTTTAGGAAGCGATTACTCCAGTATTGCTGAAAAGGAAAGAAAGAAAAGGCATCAGTTAATGAAAGGATGAATGCTAAGTATCATTATACAAGCAAGACTAAGATCAACAGTGACAGAAGAAAGAATGTTAAGTTTGGTAACTGGCTGCTCTGTCATTGAAGGGACACTCTCAGGTTACTTTGTTCTTGAAGCTCAGAATCCTCTGGATTAAGGCTCAGCTCCCTTGATTATCAGCAGAGCCAGCACTTCCTACTCAAGACTGCAGTGAAAAACAATTAAGACACATTTAATTAGCTTTTGCCTTCCTCTGCCTGACCAGTGGCAACAGACAATTCTCACTTCTCTGGAGTTTTTACTTTCAAGTTCCACAGCACGAAATTTTTTTTTTTTTTTTTTTAGTTGAGGCATTATGGCAAGCTTGGCCCCAAAGTGACCTAACAATGTCCCTTTTCCAAGTCAGGCAGCTTGTTCTGGGAAGCAGTAGGAAAGCTTTGAAGAAGTCATTAAACTACACGGATTAATGTGTAGGCAAAGGGTAGAGTACAACGTCCTAAAGCTCCTGCTGTACTTCACCCCTAGCACAGCACAAGGTCAGCCTCGTGTCTGGAGAGACTGCTCTGAGTCCCTACAGCTCCAGGGAAGCTCTTCCAAACACTGCTTCAACACTAAAATTTGGGCTCTCCTGCTAAGATTTGAAAATGCATATTAATGCAATTAAGGATGTAATTAGCAGAGATTAGGGAAACAGTTAATGGTTAGAAGTGCAAAAAAGTAAACAAGACAGGTGCAAGAGACAGACGACTCTGTATCGCTTTTACCTCCCTTCATCTCAGCAAATTCAGCCCCCTGGGCTGTGTACCATGAACTCTGGGCTCGAGCTGTGTCTCGGGCTGGCACTGCTGTACTGCATTCTATCATCAGATTAAAAACTCAGTTTCGTACCACGAACCTCCCCGGCAGCCTCTCTAGCAACACCAGCCTCGGAGCACTCGGACACACCGGTAGAAATGTTTTTCTGCAGCCTCTTTCACACTCATTTATTTGCAATCACCTTTTGGGAAACCAAGTATGAACTATTTTTATTGCTCAGATGCCAGCAAGAAGGAGCAGCTCGTTGTGTAGCTCAGCACTTTGGATTGCTCACACGTGAAAGCAGAGAGAGCCCAAGGCACTGCAAAGACAAAAGCTCCTGTCTAAAAATTCAATGCATGACTGCAGCTGCCCGAGCATCCTCCTTGCAACAGAACACAGGATTCAGGAGGAGCTGCTCTCATTCCAAACCCCAGCGGGTTCCCAGCACAAGCCAATATCCTTGTGGTGTTCCCAGCATAAGGCAGCATCAATCCCACGATTGATCCTGGTCTTACACACCCCTCTCACAGTGGAGGATAAGCAGTGATGTGCGAGGGCACCAAGGAATCCAGAAAACAGCAGAGATGAAAAAGCTCGGTGAGATGGCAGCAAAGAGAAACAAAAAAAATGAAGTTATTTTGTAAGGATGGAGTGGAAGATCAAGCCTGGGGAATTCTGACTTAGTCCTGCTTGAACAAGGGCTGCTCTTTGTAGGTTCTCTGGGCTAATGTGGTTCAAGAGGAGTCACCTTCTCCAACCCCAGCACTGGGGAGGAAATATTTGGGACTAAACAAATGAATTTTGAATTTGAGATGTTGGCAAATGAGTCTGTCCTGAAAAGTCCTCCCTTCCTGGCTTCTCCAGCTGAAAAGACTGATGCCCAAAGATGACAGGATCAATACAGCTACAGATAAGCACTTTAGTTCAGACAACTCCTGCAGAAATTACGAACTCTGCACTGCAGTTCTGTTCTTTCTGTGACAGAAAATCCCTCACTCAGCTCCTGAGGCTCCCCCAGCCTGCTCAGGGCCAGGGCTGGAGCCCCGAGCCAGCACTCCAGCTCCAGGAGCACAGGGATGTGATTCCAGGGCAGGATGCTTCACCACCCAGGAGGAAGCTCATGGCAGGGCTGAACATTTGGCCAATCCCAACCAGCCAAGGGTGGGATTTACAGCACTTGGAAACCAGAAGTCCCGAAAGCACAGCTGCCATCCAACCCACGATCTGCAGCTGCTGAGCTATGGCTCCTTTTCTGCAGGGAAACTTGGACAAGACTGGGAGAAATAGAAGGAAAACGGGGCAGATGAAAATTGCTGGGGCTCTGTAGGAGCACCTTGTAAAACCTGACTGTTCCCGTAAGCTTGGGAGCCTGCAGGGATGGATCCCAAAATCTCCATCTGCCCACCACTCATTCAGATCTCAAGGCAAAGTCCAAGGAACTCAAGGCCCTTCCCCAAGTGCCTCAGACAGTGGCACAAAGCAGCTCTCAGATCGCCGTGGAAATCCATGACAAGCAACAAGAGTCATCTTGACACTGACAGATCCAACAGAGAAGGTGTTGAGTTCTGAATATTCTGAATTCTACTTACTGACAGTCATTTTCCCCTTCAGCTTCTTAAGAGAGGGGGAAAAGCAGGTATCTAGCAGGATTATTTGGCATAAAAGATAGGAAAAGGATTATACAAGAAGCAGAATTATTCATGGTGGCAGCCAGACATGTGGCTTTCAAAAGGCCACCACATGGTGCTCTGAGGTTCAGCAGAACCCGTGTTCAAGGACTCAGTGGCTCTGCTGCCCTGGAAATGTCTGTCACAGCAGTGGGAGCACACAGAACTAAGCTTGTCATTTGTTTCCAGCAGATAACAAACTGGTGCACACTTTGATCTCAAGGAATCCCCCGTCACAGGAACTATTATTTTTTGTTTCAAGGAATAGGAATGAGTCTCACACTGCTCTTTGTTACTGATACAGCAAAAGGCCGCTGCAGGCCAGTGGTTTTGTGGAATGCAAAACCTTAGTTTGGCTCTTCCACACTAAAAAAGGGCATTTGAGTGCTCACAGTTTGGCAACACACCTGCTACATCATCAGGTCACCTCTGAGCCACTTGAGCTCAACTCAAGTCCAAGTCTCTATAAACAAAGCATCACAATGCAGAGGAATTTCTGATAGAGCCTCTGTGTTCTGAGGGAGCATCTTTCTCCACTTGAGAGCTTAAACCTAGAGAATTATGTGTGCTCGCTGGATTCCAGCTGGCACCAAGAGAACAGAGCCTGGAACTCTCCTTCCCCTCAAAGGGATCACAAAGCTGAGTTTGGTTACTAAAGCAGACTGAGGCAGCACAAGATAACAGCACCTGCTGCTCTACAGACACAGTGACCCCAGGGCAAGCTTCAAACACTGCCCTGCTAAGCTGAGAGTGTTCCTTTGCCTTCTCAGATGGCAAGTAACAAACAATGAGCAGGTTCTGCCAGGAGCAGCACCGCCCTTGGAGCGCTGCAGGGAGCAGGGAAGGGTGCTCAGCTCCGAGGGGCAGCTCCTGTTTCAGAGCAGGGAAAAGCTTTGGGGTAAACCAGCACCTGACCACGAGTACCAGAGAGTTTTGGACACTAAACATTCACGGTAACAGCTGTCAGGGTCTTAAGTTACAGATTTGTCTGATTTTATCTCAAACTTAAGACCAAAAGCTGTAAGACCTTGGGGCACTAAGGCTCCCAGGTGCTATAAAACAAGACCCTAAAATACACTAAACCAAAAGCAAGTGCTTTGCCTTTGGAATCAGTAATTTGAGCTTCAGACCACAAAACAAGAGTCTAAAGTGGTGATAATAATGTAGCACAGCAGAGTTTGACAAAACACAGCATGGGAATGAAGGAAATTACTATTTATTCTTCAACATGTATACAGCATATGCTATTTTACAGCAAGTCACCACTGGCAGGGTGAAATGGAAGAAAAATACTCACTTTAGTCGATGAAAGTTGGAAGGCATTGGAGAAAAACACCACAGTTAGGACTGTTAATGACTTACACATTGTTGATACAGGACTGAATTTGAAAACATGCTTTAACATTTACCGTAATAATGAAGGTGGTTAGTGCCACATTAAAATAAAAATAGTTCTATACAATATGTTCAATTTGGTCATGTGCTATTTACAGATTTTACAAAAAACACACACGAGCTTGTTACTTCAAGTCAGGCTAACAACAGGCCAGCAGAGTAACTCCATGTATACAACTGAGCATTAGTGCCCTAAGTGTAGGAAATCCAATTTCTAGCTATGCAGTGCAAGGTATTTTTTTCAGGTCTCATTGCAAACTTTGATCTTAAAGGGGAAAAAAAAAGATAGAAAAAGAAAGGCTCTGACGTGTAAAAAAGGTATTAAACCCCAACTTAAACCCTCTTTTGAATTGAAACAGATTGTGTGTTAAAAAAGGCTTTAGATTTAAGGAGACAGAAGTAGCCCTCCCTATCCCTGCATAATGGGCAACACTGGCAAAGTAAGGTCTGTTACAATAAAATACAATAGACAAATAAATAATCCTTAAAAAAAAACCAACCCTAATGTGTGTGGAGAGTGTGGAAGAACCCCAGCAGGCTGCACCTGGAATGGTATTTTCTGCACGAGCGAGATCAGGCATACCTCATACAGAAAGTGGTGTAAACAAGGACAGTCAAGAACCGAGAGTGAGGGAAGAGGGGACCGAGAAGAAATCCTGACCCAGGAGCAGGACTCTCTACCCAGTGCAGAAAGTTCTGCTCGTGAACAAAACCTGACTTTATGACAAATTAAGTTTGGATGATCATGCAGAAGACAAACAGTTACATGCTTTTTTAGTTTTAGACAACACACATTAATTCCCTAAAATCTGCTGCCAATTTAATTTGATAGTGTCCGCTGGCTCAAAAAAAATTTCCTTTTTTTTTTACATGATGAATAGACTATTGAACAGAACACTGTACATGCTTTTCATCTACAAAAAAATATTTGCATAAAATAGTGTTAGTTCTCTGTACATGTCAATGGACACTTTAACTGTGTATAAAAGAGGAATATATTGCCCCCACTGAAGTCAGAAAAAGCAAAAAACCAAAATCTAGATTATGAAACCTCCATCACCGGCAAATATGTTCATGTGAAAATTCAGCAGAAATAGACAGTTGCTCTAAACAATAAAAAAATTAAGTTAAACTTTTTTTTTTTTTCCTTTGAATGTAAAACTCGTCACCATGTCAGTCAAGACCAGAACATATCACTAAAGTTAGTGTCTGTGCTGTAAAGCCAGATAACCAGGGGCATAGTAATGAACACAAACGGCCAGGAAACTCCTTCGGTGCATGCTGACAGAGCACAGGGTTTGGTGGCAGGCCGCACACTATCATCTTTACCAGGTTCCAGGTAGTTACGGGCCACATATTTAAGTGTTTCATCCAGCAGAATGACAGGGAGGGAGATTTTCAATACCATCAGCCACTGCGTCACGTTCAGAGGTGTGATCTGGAAGATAATCTGAAAGAAAAGCCAGGGGTTACCAAGCTCCCCCTCCAGCCCCGGCCTCGAGCCCCACACCAGGTTTTGCTCTGTCTGAAGTTCAGGGTGGGGTAAGGCACGAGAACTTACTGGCAGTGGTTCCACATAAAGGATAAGGAAGTGGAGGGACATGGACAAGCAAATGGCCCCCACCAGCCAGATGTTCTCCCACGGGGGCATCCTCATCAGGGACTGGTTTTCTG
The DNA here is from genome assembly GCA_013400315.1 of Bombycilla garrulus. Taxonomy (NCBI): domain Eukaryota; kingdom Metazoa; phylum Chordata; class Aves; order Passeriformes; family Bombycillidae; genus Bombycilla; species Bombycilla garrulus. The sequence goes on along the minus strand of VXBU01013720.1, from coordinate 103,525 downwards.
ACAGGCTGCAACAGAAACACGGCTCGTGTGTGACTAAAACCGACAGGAAGCTCTGAGAGCCACAAAGCAGCCTGGCACAGCACGGGGATCCCAGGCAGGAAACAGCCCAGGACACGGTTTGGATGCTGCAACTTCCAACTGGCCAGGAAGTCGTCCTAGCAAAGCAGCCCCCACCAGCCTCAGGTCTACTGAAAGTCTCGAGTGCTCTGCTTGTTCCTGACCCAGGCATTTCCTCTCACTGTGACCCCAAATTCCTCTCCCTGGGAGGGAAAGGGAAGTGTGGACATGGCAGCCTAAGAGAGTCTACCAGGGCTCCAAGTGCACCCACTTCTGCTGGGGTTCACTGAAACACTGACAGAGGGTCAAGAACTTGCACCTTCTTCATGCTGGCTGCTGATTCCATCTGCATTTAGGCTGTGCTGGAGAACAGGCTGAGATCCAGAGCAGCAGATGTAGAGCAGTGTCTTTATGTAGGACTACCCCAGTGCACTTGTATTTCAAGTTTATTTGTTTTTAAATTAACTGACCTCTAAGCTATTTGAAGAAAAATACCCTTGACATTGTGCTATTTAGTGGTTTCCATTTATAATCTAATATTAATTGGCTAAACCTACACTCCCTTAGGGCAGGAAAAACTATTTTCCATATCTTCAGCATTCTTATTTTAGTTCTCCTTGATATCACTTTATACCAACATAGTAGGGATAATCTGATTGATTAAACTTAGATTAAAAATAATGGAAAATATTTCAGTTGCTTGTGCTTTGTAAAATACCAGAGTGAATTGGCAGACTTAAAAATACACCTTATGATAAGAGATCTCAAATGTTATCTAAGAGTCAGTTTGTTTGCACTACCAGAACTTGGAAATGTGACTCACTCTTCATTAGCTGAGCTGTCCAGCAAGGATCAAATTGCACAAAAAGCAGGATTTTGGATAAGCCATGCAGAGGCTTGGCTCTGCTGTTGGGCCATACAAACCTGTTGAGAGCATTGCACATCTCGATGGTGACGAGCACAGACAGAGCCATTGTCATGGGATACGGGGACTCAAACACCACACAGTCCACCCCATAAAAGTCTGGATTGTCCTCCTTGCACTGCAGAAAATGGCTCTGCAACAGAACAGACTCAACTCACTTCCACAGCTTGGTAACTTTTAAAATGTAAAACAGGCAACAAAGTAAAAAGCAGTGAGTGTTATCCAAAGGGAAGTTTCTACTTTCTCTAAAATCAGTGCTTTTTGCTTTAGAAAAATCCTCCCAGGCTTTCACTTACAAGACAATTTGTCCTTCAAATTGTTAGACGCTCAGGTATCCCACCTCTGAGCTTTGCTATCAAGACTAATTAATCATGATCAAATTTTACAGGAACAAGTCTGAAACTGTTAAATTATAGAAATTCCCGTAACCTACCGGGTTTGCACAGTCATTTCAAGCACGAAAGCAGCAGGAACCTCCCCTCTCCCCCCAAAGATATTAAACTGAGCAAATACCAGCTGGTAAAAGGAAACTTTTGGACCACCATCAGCAGCAATAAACCACCAAGCAGCAGCACCCACTGTGGCAGCACCAACGTAACCTGCAAGGAAACAAAGAGCTTTCCTCAGAGCTGTGAACCGTGTGCAAGACAAGACCTCACTTACCACTTCAGCCTCAGGACTCCCAGAACTGAAAGAAAAATAGGTTGTAACTCATGATTTAGTTTATTTAAGGACAAAAAAGCCATCAGTACTTACATCCAATGGCCAGGTAACGGAAGAAGAGCCACCCACTGATCAGGGGCTCCTTGGGGTTGCGAGGGGGTTTGTTCATGATGTCGAGATCGGGAGGGTTGAAGCCCAGGGCAGTGGCAGGGAGACCATCTGTCACAAGGTTCACCCACAGCAGCTGAACAGGAATTAGAGCTTCAGGAAAACCCAGGGCAGCAGTCAAGAAGATACTACAAAGAAACCCACCAGTTACAAGCTTGTTCTTGGGCATGTCAGTAACGTTTAAGCTAAACCTGCAGCAGCATTTCTGTTCTCTCCTACCCACTGAAGATCACAAGCTGAATATTCACAATCAGAAAACTAAACACATATCCAAGAGCAAAGACTAACCACTGGCATGTAAGCTTTGAAGCATTGTCGTCTTCTGATTACTTCAAAAATTGAAGATTTTTGATTTTAGAGTTGTTTTTTCCCCACTCTACTAGTCTGTATAGGTAAATATACACATTCACATGGATAAAGGCTTGTAAACCACTTTCTAAAAGACACATTTTGGCTCAAGTGACTAACCTTCATTTCCCTAGATTACTGCTAGTCCCTGCAGAAGTTTAATGAACCTCTAACTTTGATGGCTCCAAGCCTGTGTGAATAAATAGAACAGAAACAGGGGCTGCAGCAAGAACCATTGCAGGATGGCCTTAAAGCTGACAAGAAACAAGGCAAGACAATTGATGTGCTTTATCCCACTCTGGGAAAAGTCTGCTTTGGTGTAAGGACTGAGGAGATCAATATTTACATTTTGTCACCAGCAATGCATTCTGTGGTGCTGGGTCACCACTGCTCCTCCCAGAGGAACACAAGACCCGTTCCTGGAACCTGAGGTTAAACAAACATCTCAGCTATGCCTGGGACTATGTTATCTGAAATTCCACATCTCCTACTGTTTGATTAAGGTTTTGGTTTTCCTTCTCTAGAGAATTATTCCCATCATAGAAATAACTGGAAAACATTACCTACTGAGCTGGAATATTCTAAATGACACAACATGCAACTTTTATGGCAAGTACAATTCTTCACTAAAGACAAGCCAGAAACGAGCAACTTCCACAGAGATCCATTACCTGGAGAACCTCCTCCTCTGGTTTTAGTGAGAAATACTGGAAGACTCCATCATCACTACTCTAGCTCAAAGAAAAAATAAATTTAAACCTACCAAACAACTTCCCCAACATTGGAGGAGATCAGGTATCGGATGAACTGCTTCATGTTGTTGTAAATTGCTCGTCCTTCTTCCACAGCAGCCACAATTGTGGAGAAATTGTCATCTGCTAAAACCATTTCAGAAGCAGTTTTGGCCACTGCAGTACCAGAACCCATGGCAATTCCAATTTCTGCTTTCTTCAGTGCAGGAGCATCATTGACACCGTCACCAGTCTAAAATGAGAATTCAGGGTTAGAAACGAATCAGTAAATAAGGTGGACATTAACATGCAGATCCAGAAAGGAATTCTGCACTGGGTGTGGTTTTAGATCCTTAAAATTCACTAAGTGCAGGGAAACACGAAAGCAAGTGTTTTCCAGAATGGGGAATTACTGTCAGGAGGCCTAATTAGGGTTTAAACAGCATTTGCCTTTCTAACCAAGTAACCATCACCCACCATGGCTGTGATCTCATCGAAGGACTGAAGAAACTCCACGATTTTGGATTTGTGGGAGGGCTCCACGCGGGCAAAGCAGCGGGCATGGTGACAGGCATCTCTCTGGGCAGCCAGCGACAGCTCATCGAACTCCCGGCCCGTGAAGGCCTTGGTGGACACGTCCTCGTCCTCCACAAAGATCCCGATGCGGCGGCAGATGGCCACGGCCGTGCCCTTGTTGTCACCTGTGATCATGATGACTCTGATGCCAGCCTGCCTGCACAGCTTGATGGAGGAAGCCACTTCAATCCTCGGGGGATCCAGCATTCCCACGCAGCCCACGAATGTCAGGTTGGTCTGAAGCAAGACAGTGAGATTCAGTGCAAGATTCTGCGGATTTCTCCTCCGGCAGCGGTGAAATAATTGTTTTCCCTGCGTGTTACATCTGTGTGGTGACATTTGGGATCGCTCCTCGTCCTGCCTTACCAAATTTTGTTTCAAATGTACAAATTTTGCCAGTTAAAGTGTGCTCTACTTGCCAGCCTTGCAAATTCAACCTGCAAGCATTGAGTTTGATTTTTATCATCAGTGGCAGGAGCAGAGAGAGCACAAGCTAAAAACTCATGCAACTGTTATTACTTTCCTCCTAAATACCAGATACGGATTTCATTGGAAAATTACAGAGCAGCTAAGATGATAATAAAATGATAATAAACCCTTGCAGCTGACAGCAGAGGCAGGGAAGTGAACCTGACTCTCAGAGCAGGTACGTTCCATCACAAAATCCCCAAGAAGGTCTTGCAGTTGAGCAATGCCAAACTAAAAACCATAAAAGCTGAAACCACTACGCAATTTTTGGACTGTTTAACTGATGTCTTCTTGTGCTTTTAGCCAAGCGGCAGCAGCCTGTCTGCCTGCCATCCACAGTTTCTTCTAAAACACAAAATCTCTTCTTTGAGCAGGATGCATACGTACATACGTGTGGGGAACTGTTGTGTCTGACATCAAAAACACCCAGAAAGAAAATACTCAGCTGTAACTTCCTCGAGGAATAATCAAACAGAAGGAGTCCCCATTCTCCAGTCTGAGAGAGGGAGAAGTGCTACTGATCTTACCTCATAGTTAATAAAATTTGAGGAGTCCTCCAGATTCATTTCCTCTTTTTTGGGAGGATTGTCATGGGTTGCCAGAGCCAAGCAACGCAGTGTGTCTCTGCCAGTTCCCCATTCTCTAATGACAGACATTATTTTCTGCTTAATTCCTGAGGTTAAAGGTATTTTAGCATTTCCAACACGGACATGTGTACACCTGTCAATCACACCTTCAGGAGCACCCTGCAGAGGCAAAAAGAAGAAGTAATTTAGCTTAATAAATCCCTTTCCATTATGACAAATGCTTAAATTACCGAGTCCTTCCTCCCACTCCAAGCTGCAGTTGGTTGCACCATAATTTTTAGGTATGGTGCTACTCTGCAGGCGTTGCACCACCTCCCTCTCTCCATGAGGGACTGACCTTCACAAACATCTTGCTCATGGACGTGCGGCTCGGTTTGTTCGGGGTACAATAGACAGACATGGACTTCCTGTCCCTTGAGAATTCCAGAGTGAATTCTTTCTTCATGAGTTGCTTTATCACCTTATTAAAACAACAACAAAAAGGCATAAAATGCATTTAGGTGATGCACACTACAGAGCTGTCTCCCCAGAGAAAGCCAGTAAAAGGGGACTCACTGAGTTGCAGGCGTTTGCACGTTCGATTCTGGAAAGTCCCTTCAGGTCTGTGTCAAACACGTTCATCTTCTCAACCAGACACGTAAGCGCCGTCTCTGTGGCTTCACCAACCTTTTCATAAACTCCCTTAGCCTTGAGTTAACACAAAGCAAACAAAAGAACAGAAGTTTAAACCTCACCTGGAACCTACCAGAGACAAAAGCTCAAGTGTCACAATGGGGGGGAGAGAGAGGGGGGAAAGCTTTACAAGATTTAGTGTGGCTCATGAAACAAGTAAACTATTTTAAAAGAGCAGCTTTGAGGAGTTTGATTTGTAGGAATTTGAAGCTTTTACCCTCAAGAGAAGCAGACAGATGTCAGTGTTTTATCATCAACCATTTAAGACATTTTGAGACTTGGTAGCAACCATAAGGCAGCGAGGCAAAACAAGAAAGCAGCATCAGGAGATCTCCGAATTACAGATTACACTTGCTGCTGGATTTAGTTCTCAGTGTTCAACAAACAAGTAGTTCTCAGAATTAATACTTCACAGGGCCTAAATACTCTCCCCCCTTGACTAGAAAGGGATTTACCACTGAAAGGTATTACACAGATAGATGAGAACATTTATCCTCATTCCCACACTCTCCTCTGTTCCAGGATATGAACTTACTTCATTGTAATCCAAAGAGGAATCATTGCAGAGTGCACAGATAGTTGCAAGTTCCACAAGACCATCATACTGGCTACATTTAACGAGTTTATCATCTTTGTGCCTTTCCAGAGGAAGAAAAGGGGGAGATTGAAGTTAGTTATTTAGTATTAACATCTCGTATTTTCTTTATCCTCTTTACTGCATTTCCATTTAGTACAATGCTCATTACTTATGGACTTGGAACTACAGCCGTTGTTGGGAAGAGCAGCACTGATAAAGGGGAGTTCTGCAGTTTGGATCAGAATGGTGAATGGGATGAGAAGATCACTGATGCCAAACCTCACTCCCTGCAGGGCCAGTCCCAGCAGCCTGGAGAGGGCTCAGAGAGGAGCTCGGGAAGGGACTGTTTGTGCAGGGCTTGGAGGGCAGAGCCAAGCAGCACAGGGACATTCCTGGATACCTGAGGAGTTCAGCTTCCTTCCCGCTGCATCTTCTGCAGCTTTACTGCAATGCATGAACTGCATGCGCTGGGCAGGCATTAAAGCAGATTTTCCTCTTTAATTTTCTAAGAATTGACACGTCTTATATGTGAGCCTCCTAAAGCCATGGAAAGTGAAGTCATTCCACAAGAATAACTCCACTGGAAAAGAAATGCTCTTTCCCAGTAGTGATACACACTTCATGACCAGTATCTCAAGGCTTCAGACAGAGGCAAGGTACATTTTCCTGAACCAAAGCACCAGTTTGACATCCCAAGTAAGAAACTTCTCTGCTTCCACACTTGGAAACAGTGAATTGATTCCTTTTCTGGAACACTCCCATACTTCTACAGCAAGCATAAAAGAACCAAGACAGTGTTCAATACTGTTATTTTCCCCCTAGCAAAATCGGCAAGACAGAGGTAACATGTAACATCTTTTATTAAAGCTCTGAAGGAGGGGGGGGAAAAAGTCTGATGGTGGAAAGATGTGGATCATTACTCTGTAAGAATTCACAACACAGATGATGACATGTCCCATTATGTAAGCTTTTGTTCACTTGTGGCACTGCAAACAAATTCCAGCGTTGTGTAATACAGCAAGAGGACAAAATGAATCTTAAGGAAACAAATATGTTTTGAATGTTTCATTTGGCATATAATCCTACAGCCAGAAGCTTTAAAGTCCAGTTCTCAGGCTGTCACCTCATCTATTCCAGCAAAAACTTCTTGCTTTCACCTGTTCTGAACTCAAAGAACACCAGCATACTGGAATATCCAGAACTTGTTATACCAGGGTGTGTTTTTTATAACCCTTGTTTTTGTGTTCCTTATCAACAGATTCTGAAGAACAAATGCAGTCTCAGATGCCGGGATCAGGTCTGGATAAAGGAATTTTTTTTTTCCTTATGGCTTCAGGTTTTTGAAGATGAACTCATTTGAAGGTCAGATGCTATCTGCCAGCTTTTACTGCAGTTCTTAATTATTGCTGGGTTCGTGCTCTCAGTTTGCAGTAAGACTGAGTGTGCTGAGACATGGCAGAACTACTCCTAACTTGGACAATCTCCCAATATCCCTGGGAAATAAATCTGTATGAAATCTGGGAGGTTTTTAATAGGAAATATTTGTGATTTTATATTCTGACTGAATCTTAGGGGAGAGTTAGGTATCATATTTTAACAGTAAGTGAAAAGTCACTGATTTAGTGCAAAAACTTTTAATGGTTATGAAATTGAACAGGCTGTAGAAGCCAACAGTGTCTGAAGTACCAAGTCAGACCTGTCAGAAATGGTTCACATCTGGAGCAGGTCCTGCTCTGGGACAGTGAAATGGATTAAGTGCCTCTTAACCCCCCCAGATTTCATTGTCAGTGATAGTTTGCAATCCAAGGTGAAGTCAGTCGCCTTACTTAAAATCCCTCCAAAGCCACTGCAGTAAAAGCTGTCCATAACTGCAGAAATAATCCAGCCCCAAGGGTTGGAGTTGAGCTGAGTTTCCCTGTGCTCCAGTAAGAGCCTTTCTGAGCAATTTCCCTCTCTCAGAATCCTTTGTGTCCCCACATGCAGCGAGTTTAACACACTTGTTCACATTTCCTCAACTTCAGCAAGTGCAAACAGCACATTAACAAACATTGCTGTCTGTCTCATTATCCCCCACATCTGTCACCACACTCTATTTCATTATTTTGTTTATCTGGAGCTCTTTTGAGCCCAGCTAAAGTGCAATAGCTGCGAGTTTTACAAGGTCTGGAGTCACCTTGTCTAAGCAAATGCTGCCTCCTGAAATGAAAGCGTAGGCTTTTGACAGCAATTAGCTTTGAAACAAAAAAAAAAAAGATAACTGGGGAATTAAGATTTCCAGCTGCTAGGAACACCAGGGTCTTAACTGCTATGGAAATTAAACAGAGATAATAACTATTGAGATGGGCAAGATTGCAGGAGTCAGAGCCACACGAGTGAAACGGCACAAGGCTGAGATGTTTACAATAACTGAAATTAAATTCTACTTCCTCCATAGCAGAATTCTACTCTGCAAGTAAAACTGAATTGATAAGGTTATAAAACACATGGAGGACTGACCAAGTAAAAGGAGCTGCAACAACCCAGTAAAAAGAAGCTTTTCTTCAAGAGGCGGAGTCCTAAAAATTCCTGAAGTTTCCAGGATGAACCACTTACCTCACTAGCAGAGCCTTGCAGCTGATAAAGTAAACCAAAGCTCATTCCTTTCCTAAAGGACTGGGTTTAACAGCAGCTCAAATAGCAAAGGCTGGGACAAACACACACCAACTCAAGTGCAGATGCACCAATAAACTACTGAGGGCCAGGGACAAGAATTTACAGTCACTTTAAGAGGTAACTACAACACATTCAGAAGATGCCTCAGAAAAAACAAATTTCCCTGTTCCCTGAGGCAGGAAAATTGGAAACTCTGAGTCACGGATTAGCAAATGCTCACCTCTTCAGATTTACCCAGTTTTTAAATAAGAAAAGCAAACCTCACTTAGAAGCACTGAGATAGCTAATCTCAGTCCAGGAAGATTTCAATAAAAGAAATCCTCTCTACCTCTTATTAATTTTTAGATTATCAAGGGAACACTGCAATACTGGAGGCTCTATTCAGTTTTATGAAGGTTTACTTTTCTGCAATTTGCCTTTGTTTACCTGTTAATTATTTTCTCCCCAGCCCTTCAGTGTGCATTCTCACTGGCTGACTTTTCATTTATCAACAATCACTACTGAATATTACACACATCCCTTTTCTAGACTAAAGTAACAGTGAATGCATAAACAGACAAATATTTAACTTGAACAGAACACTTACACTTCTCCCATGGGAGCATATGTTGAACCAGTTACAGTAAATTCATTCAGAGAGCAGCTGTCTCCTTCTACTCTGTCCAGGATAAACATCTGAAATGAGAGTTAGAAGTGTTACTATCTAGGAATAATAATTAATGCAAGAGATTGAAACAGGCCTTAAACAAGAGGCAAGTTCAGTCTGAGTAAACAAAGCAGACAAGACCTGACTCTGCACTTTGATCCCACATGAACAGCTCCATGAAGCACCAATTACAGGGAACAGCCCTTCTGCAACAAATCTCTTTGGAAAACAGAGTGAGAGCCACAGGAACTGTGTACACCTCAGCTGGGAGCACCATTCACACACCACCTGACAATCCTCACTCCATCCAAGCTCTTCCTGAGCTTCACACCTGTAAATTAATTCTCATGTAACACAAATCATTAATTAATTTTCTGCTTTGAAACAGTCAAAGGCAGCTCAGCTGGACACTGTCACCTTGGATACTGATAATTTCTCCCAAAATCAAAATAAAAGCTTCTACAAACACAAGAAGCTGAGATCTAAGAGGTGAGCTTTTAGCAAGAGCCAGACTGTGGCCAGTTTCTCTTAATACCAGCCTTAAGTGAAAGTGTTTCCTGTCCTGGTTTCCAGTCACAAGTCACTTTACCACACAGGACACTGGGGGTTTAAACCAATCAGCCAACTCAAGTGCTCTTCTAGCACTGGTGAAATGATATTTTCACATTCAGACACCAATCTCAAGGATGCAGTTGTACCTCTAAGAGATCTGCAACTCAGTCTTTGTTTCCTTTCTAGGAGAGCTGCAGGCAGAATCACATCTGAGAGGATGGAGATAAAAACCACAATGCCTGAAGCTGTCTTACTCTCATGGCTTGTTGGAGTAGCACTGGAGAAGATAATTTCTCACTAATTGATGGTGAGTCCTAATGAAGTTTCTGATCCACTGGTTAGCACAGGCCATTTTGTCACATCACATTTTAGCAATGTCCTCCTCTCCCCTCATTGTGCTGTCCTGTTTTAGACAAGCATCCTCACAAAACACTGCCCAACAAAATCAACTCACTGTTACAGGTATTAGAATTTTGCCACATATTTGCAAAGCACAATTCATGCTCTTTTGCAGCCAAGGAACCAAGTTGTGCTGGACAAGATCTAAAACATTTAGCCCTCTAAATAAGGAGCAGAGCATTTTGAGCTTTTAAATAAACACAACTTAGATGATGAGTTAACCAGGGAAGCCTCCTGCTTTGGCATCTGCAGGATGAAAAAATCCCTGCAAAGACTAGGGCAGTTATGCAACTCTACTGCAAGTAACCTCCTCTGGAATACTGATGAGCAGCTGCTTTGTGTCTCTTAGGTATAAATACTACGATACTTAAGGAAGTAGAACAAGTCAACCACCAATTAGGAAGAAAAAGTCATCAATCACACGAGAACAAAGTGCTTAGGGCTTACAAACTTTCACCACTGGTGTGCAGTGCTCAGCATGCACACATTTGGAATTCTAACCCAATGTAATGAGGCTCTGGACATTTCATCTCGGAGTTGCTGTGCCGCTGAACATCTAAAGTTATTCAACAGAAGAATTCAGTGTTTTCTCCATTAAATCCCTACACAGAAGCACTAACTGGCAACTGAACATGTATTATGTGAAGTGACCAGCCATGAAAGTCCCAAATTAGCCAAGATTTTGGGGGGAGGGAGGAGAGCACAGAACTCACGCTTGCCTAAAAATACACCAGCACTGAAGATGACCCTGGCAATGCTGGTGACAGGGTCAACTGCACCTCAAGCTGCCACATTAGTCAGTGTTGCACATTAAAAACTGCAGTGATCCCCATCAGACAGCAAAGCCTCTGAAGGCAGTAAGAACCAAATAAAAGTGGAACCACTCAGGAGTGAAAACACCTCTGACTACCAAAGTTACTGCAGTAAATCTCTTTTTGTCATAGTAAATTCCTCCACTGTTGTTGTCTTTCTCAGTTGGAGAGGCAAGCATTTGACATTTACACACCGCTTGTTCTACAGTGGAACTTTCTAAAAAAAGGCATAAATCACACCAAAGAATTACCAGGAACCTGAAAGGCTCACAGACAAGTCAATGGAAAGCTGCTTACAAACAACTTTCTCCTCCATGAGTGTGGCTACAGCTATTTTTGGCCACGACTAAAAAAGGAAAGAGACAAAAGCCTTCAAGACTACACAGCAGAAAACCGAATTCAAAGCGGAGGCTTATCTTAGGAAAATAAAGCAGGATTTGGATGATACGAGCACCGAAAGAGCCGGGATGAGGAGAATTTGAGCAGAGCTGACTCCTGGCAGTGCCTGAGGAGAGGAGCAGCGGCGGGTGGGACGTACCCTGCACACAGACATCTGGTTGGTGGTCAGCGTCCCCGTCTTGTCGGAGCAGATGACCGAGGTGCAGCCCAGCGTCTCCACCGAGGGCAGGCTCCTCACGATGGCGTTCTTCTTGGCCATCCTGCGCGTGCCCAGCGCCAGGCACGTGGTGATGACGGCGGGCAGCCCCTCGGGGATGGCGGCCACGGCCAAGGCCACGGCGATCTTGAAGTAGTAGATGGCGCCGCGGATCCAGGAGCCGCCGTGCACGGGGTCGTTGAAGTGGCCGATGTTGATGATCCACACGGCGATGCAGATCAGGGAGATGACTTTGGACAGCTGCTCCCCGAACTCGTCGAGCTTCTGCTGCAGCGGGGTTCTCTCCTGCTCCGTGGCCACCATCTCGTCGCGGATTTTGCCGATTTCGGTGTTGACCCCTGTGGCAATAACCACCCCCATGGCCTTACCAGCAGCGATGTTTGTACCCTGAGGGGAAGGGAAAACTTGCAGTCAGTCTACAAACAGGTTCTGTGGGTGAGTTTCTTTTGTTTGGTTTTAATTTAACAAAAAAAAACCCCACAAACCTATAAAACTCCTCAAACCAAACCACCTCATACAAGTTCAGGCTGTGCTTCAGCCAGGATACGGAGAAGGGTGAGGAGGAAGAGGATGACACTGCCTGGGTCTGTCAGGGAACACTCCAGGGTGGAATTTCTGCTCCCAGAACAGGCTCAAAACGAGTCACTATTGATCTCTCACAAGCACCACAGCCAAACCCAGCTGCTGAGCAAGCAGCATGTATTTCAGCTGGAATACTGAACGTGTTTTACCTCTCTTTTTATATTTAGGGCTCTATTTTGTCAGATTTAATGTTATTTACTATGAGTAATAGATGTGTTCTCTGGGGCTCCCTGTTAGAACATATTTAACATGGAAGGAAACAGTAAAATTGAGCTGCCTGCCAGCAGAAAGTTATTTTCTTATCTGAAAGATATTTAATCCTTCCTTCAAATAAATTTGATCAAACTGTTTCATTCCTATACAGAAAGCCAGTTCTCAATTTTAGCTACAACACCACAATTTGAGTGGGCTCTTATCATGCTGAAGAACTGCTACTTTAGGAAATTACTGCAGAAATACTAAAAGTGTGTGTGCTCCACCCTCCAAGACGTCCTTGTGAAGGACAAAAATAATTTTCCTCATATAGACTGGTTTCATCCAGCATCTTCCCCTGAGGACAGCTTTTATTAAAAATTAATTCTAATTTTTAACACAGTTCAATGTGTATGGAGACACACAGAGATATGTGCAGAGAACATAGCCAAGTCATGCAGTTTTTGGGGGAAGACTTGAAGTTTTGCACATTTTTCTCAGCTTCAGTGTTATTTTATAAATGTTTTTAAAACCTCTAAACAAATTACTTACAGAAAAGAGCATGTTCTTCTTGTCTTGATTTACGGCACGAGGATCAGGCACAGGGTCTGTGTGCTTAATAACAGACACAGATTCACCTAAAATAAAGATGAGAGGCTTAAAAAGAGACTTTGTATCTGGAGTCCTGAGGGAATCAGAAAGTTATAATCTTCAGCCCTTAGGATGTCAAAATTCTTTCCTCAAATGATCTTCATTTTATTGTTTAAATGAAACAGGAAATATTTCAGTTAGCCAAGAAAACCAGAAGTCTGCCTCTTTTAGCAAAAATTCTGTATCAGTTTCTAGAAGCATGTCACAGGTATAGAAAGGCTCCTTTGCTTTAAAAGCAGATGTTCACTGCTCCACCACATTTCACAAGGTGGTGCTCTCAGCTTCAGTCACTGAGTTACATTTTGTGTAAGCTCAAGCAAACCAAAGCTTCTTTCTTTTAAAAGGATTTTGCTGAGCAGCATCTCAGACCTCAGTCCTATTTCATCAGACAAGAGACTCAAGCATCAACTTGGCTGAAAACAGCAAAGGCTTCCTTTAAAACAAGAATTCTGTTACTCAGAAATAAAGGCAAGGAATAGTTCCTTTTTACAGAATTCTGATGGATTATTTCTGCTTATTCCAACAGCTTTACAGGCATGGAGTGCATCCATTTTCTTATGCTAAATAAGTAAAGCTTGATCAGTCTTGTGCTATTCAGGATCTGTGGTGAGAAACTCTAGAGCCTGTTTCAAGACAGATTCAAGGATGAAAAATAGGCTTCCTATGAATACTTTACTGTTTCAAAATTCAGAGCTAGTTAACATTAATTTATGCTACCAAAACCGGCAGACAGATCTCCATGTTCCAGCTGAAAGAAAACTGTTGTAGCATGCTTGGTTGAATCCCAGCTTCTTTCCTATATTCAGAAGTGCTGCTACTTTGTTTTGTTTTCAACAAATCTGAAAAGGGCTCTAAAAATAGCTCCTGCATTTGAGGGCTGGTACCAGAAAACACACGAATGTGTGTGCACAGAATTTGAGCAAATAAGGCTCGAGTGCACTGAGTCTTTAGTGGCAGCAGCTTAAAAGCTGCCAGCACTGCAAAAATTGCCCTCTCCTGTTGCAGAAGACATTCAGAAGATTTAAATACTTTAATATTGGAGTCGTGACACGATGTTCAAACCTAGAAGATGCCGTGAACTAGAAGAGAAATTCATAATTTTTTTTAAAATTTTAATTTTAGTTTATCACAAATTGCTTGTGTCTGTGTCTGTTGGGGGAAGACCAAGAAAGCATTACAAGACTCAGTAAGAATGTTCATCCCACTAAAGGGAAAACAAAACCAATGATGAAGCAACACATTCAGCCACTCCAGAAGTTACCAGATCAGAAATTTACTGCACTTGAATGCAGAGAACTTCAATAGCTGCAGGCTTGTTTCTAACGGATGGATCATTGCAAACAAATGGCGAAAAGGCACTTTCAATTAAGCACATAATTACATAAAAATCACAGAAACTGTACCTGTGAGAATTGACTGGTCTACCCTTAGTGTTGTAGACTTGATAGAAGTAATTCTTATATCAGCAGGAACCTTGTCTCCAACTACAAAGAAATGACAAGACAAAGTCAGAATTTTGCTGTTTGAGAGATTACTGACCAAGTGTCCCTTACCTCCATCAGCCAGAAAAATGACTTTCCAATAACTGTGCAGATGACTGAGATCACCAGCAGCTTATTGCTGCTTTTGTGACTTGCAATATTCCCATTTTCTGAGTATCCAATATGCTGTGGCAATTCAGACTTGCCCCTGCCTAACCTCCAAGGAAAGAAGCTGTAAATCACTGGATTGTTTTTCTAACCACACGGCCACTTGAAAGCAAAGGCAAAACATTCTCAAGAGCAAGATATCAATTTCAGAAGATGTATTTATAAACAATCAAAACCCGTAGCTAAGGTGAATCGAGTTCCCTTTTCAGAACAACTGAAGAACTGCAGAGTCTTGCAGTTGTTTTCTCTATGCCCAAAGTGAGTCCTCTGCTCTCCAAAGATCACATTATCCACATCTATTTATTTAGAAAACTAGAAAAGTTGTATTTTCCTTTTCTTTGGCACCAATTGTGAGAATAACGTGCTTCTGCAAATATGCTCTTGTAATGTTATACTTTAAATTCTGCCAGATGTTTCAGAGTTGGAAGTTAACCTCAGATCACACAGTAGCTTTATTTTCCAGTAATGCTGCTCTATTAAATAACCACAATCCACATCCCAGCTACAATTTTCACAGCTCTCTGTTGTGTTTATCTTGTCATGCACATTTCTACTTTGCAAAAAGACAACACTGAAGAAAAAATATAAAAACAGCCCACAAATAAAACATCCAGTAACAAGTGCTTGAGAGACCAAGGCAGCAGATGATAAAAGTTAACACCACACTCCTAATAATGGCAGAGTGATAAATCCAGTTTGTCAGTTGAGCTCCAGCATCTCTAACATCTCAAAATTAATTATTCTCCCTTTCTACTTCCTCTTACCCAGCTTTTCCTAGCTTTTAGGAAAAAAAAAAATGCTACCATTTTGTGCCTACTGCAAAATAAATGGTTTCAAGTAAATTAACTTGCTAAAGCTTATTAATGAGGCACATTTCTGATTCACATGGAGGGCTTCTACGTTCCACACGTCAATATTGCTAATTAACACAGGATTGAACACTCCTAATGTAATTCAACACCACAAGCATTCAAGTGTCAGCTATATTATAATAAAATGATGCAAAGAAATAAAGAAGAGAGAATAACTAACTGAAGACAGCTGATCTTTTCAGTAGGTGGAATCTGTGTCCCTGCAGTGAAATTAAAATAAGCTGCAATTCCTGCAGGAACTGCTTATGCAATCAGCAGCAATAATGCACATGAAGAAATAATATCATGCAAAACTCAACAGTGGTGTCACAGCCTTGGCTCATCCAACCCTCACAGCCTGGAGAGGAAAGATGTGGAACAAAACCATGAAGAGGAGGATGAAGTGCTACTTCAAACGTTAGGAAAACGTCACCATGTGATTTCCTGTAAATTCAGATTAATCCAACCACTAAAACCAGCAAAAGATTGTACAGTTTTGCCTGTAGAGTTAGATTTGTGTTTTACTGAGCACGTGCACGTGAAGGGACAAAAAAGCAGCCACAATATGTCATTATACCACGTGACCACTAATTTAAGCACAATGCCCTTGAGCAGCAAGAGAAAATAGCCTTAGACAAATGGTGACCTAGGCCAAAAAAGGCAAAACTATTCAATTGCTGGGTGTCCTGAGGAGGGTTATTTGCAGACACACAGTAGCAGCTGCTTTCAGATATGGCCGGACAGGCCAAGCCCTCAGAGCAACGTGCAGAGAGGTGTGGCAACCTGCACAAACATCTTCAGAGCTGCAAAGCTACAGGCAGCACACACCCACCACGTCTGGCAGCACTGCTGAGGATGCAGAACACAAAAAAGATGGTAAAAAAAAAAATTTTGAAACTTTCAACCAGCTGGACAGAACATACGGCAAAGTTCACAAGTGGTTTTCTAACCTACTTCTGAACTGCTCCAAGTTGTTCAAATTCAATATTCACAGGACTTAAAATACTTGGAGGGACCCCTCTAACAGCCTGCTGATATTCAGCATCAGTATTTCCATGAAAACTACTGCTGTTGTCATCAATTGCCTGAATCACCAGGACTGAAGTGCTAAATTTCTTATGACAGTGCAGCTTTATAAATCTATCTCCATGATTTAAGATAAGACACATTATTCACTCACCCTGTCTGACTGGGAAGGCTGCACTGAAATATTCAAGGCATTTCCAATAGGCAGGCACACTGTACGTCAGGGTCAATTACAAAGACATTTTAAACAGTTCTTTGCAAAACAGCAACTATGAGGCTAAGTCATTTATAGTCTTGAATATATTTTCAAGAGCACAAGCAAAACTGAATATAAATACAAAGTCATCCTATGTCAGAAAGGAACCATAGGAAATTTTCAGTGAGCAGTGTACTACAGCTCTCATCTAAAAAAGACTTTTTTAACATATACTTTAAAACAGGAAAAAAAGGGGGGTTTGTTGTTATTTTTTGGGAGGCTTTTATAAATTGCTATCATTCAATCCATAGAACCAATAGAAGCAGTACCCAAGGCTTGAAAGAAATGAGAAAGTGATTATGTATTTGTGCTGCTCAGCACAGAGCTGCTACGGTAAATGATATCATTCCATAGTCTGACATCTAAAATAGAAATATTTTCATCCATTTTTTCAACCAAAGTTTTTAATCCTAAATAGTCCCTTGATTTCCACAACAGCTCTGAAGGAATAAAATAAGCTGCTTTCAAAACTGCCCAGGTATGTGCTCTGAAACATAATGTAGCCAAATACATAACTACTGATTAAAACAGCCCCACTAACCACAGCACTGGCTGCTGTTTGGAGGGAGAGAAGGGTTTGCTTTGAATCATTACAGCTTCACCCACAGAATCCTTTTATTCATGCACAGAATTTTAGAATTTCAATACTGAGCTTCAGCACACAGTAAATGAATTAAAAACAACCCAGTTGCAAAAGAGGGTTAAAAAGATAAATATCCATTTTATTTACCTGCATGAGTATACACTGAAACAGACAATTTACAATTTTTACTCCTTGGTAGAAGAAACTGGAGCAGCACTTTGTTGCAATATGAAATTAAACTTCACCAGTTTCCAACACAGCAATAAAATTAAATATTTCATTTCAGAATTCTGTCAGACAAGGGCTTGAGACACTCCCTGGGAGACCTCCACAGCCAAAACACAACATGAATTTTGCAGGTTATGGCAGTCTGTGCCTGAAGCAGCCCAGGAAGATGGGCAGAAGTGATGGGACACATTCTATCAACAATGAAAGTGGAGTGAAAATAGCTACTAAAGGTGAGTGGATTTCAGTCCTTGTATTCTTAGTTACTTCTGGGTGCTAACAAAGAACTTTAGACCACAACAGGAACATCCTCATCTTTCAAGTCTCAAATTATTAGACTATATCTCAATATTGAGAGCCATAGTCCAGATTTTCTACTCAGAACTGCTGACAGTGGGCTCAGGAAGCAACATTTACTGCACCCTAAAAGCCACCATGATATAGAGCAGTCCTCAGAACAAAATTACTGCTTGAAATGTGCACTTTGAACATCAACATCAGCTCTGTCAACTCTGACCCCTGGAGCACCTGGAGACTTGCTCAGGTTTACAGGCAGGTACATTATAAACAGGGTCAAGTTTTGCTTCTTTTTTATGTTAATGTGTTAGAAGAACAAGTCCTGTTTTTAACAAAGTGATCTGTTTGCAGAAAGTCCCTCTTCAGCAAATGAGAATAATTCTTCCTGTAGGTATCAGAGGAGCTGTTCTTATACAAAATGTACCTCACTCTCTTATTGATGTTTATCATTAACCAAAGCCAGTGTCACCCTGGATCTGCTATCAGCACACTGGGGGTTGGAATTGGACTTTTGTAATAAAGATTATCAGTACAGCTCCAATTATTCTATAGCTGAACAGTTTTTGAACACAACAGTTCCTGAAATTGAGTAAAAGCATCCCCAAGCAACTGCCTTAAACAATTAAATGGAGAGAACAAAAAAGAGAGAAAATTATATTAAGGTTCATTGTTGACGAGTTCATGTATTTGGGCTTTTAAGACACTATGGTCTTTCTCCTGCTTTACTAGGATGCTTTAATTTTAGCATTTAGCATTTTAATCTAGTATTTCTAGAGTAGAAATACTATCAAGTTTAGCAGATATAACCTACCACACTGCTATAAAAACATCTGAGTGAAAACACTCCAAAGGAAAAGAAATAAATGTTAATTCTTTTGCCAAAACACATCAAGTGTTAGCAACTATTTCCTGGTTTAACATGACATATTACTGGTACAGTTGTTTAAACCACTTTCCTAGTGAGAGATTTAGTCTCTTTAGGAGTCACTCATTTCAGTCCCCTCTCCTACCCAAAAGTAAGTTTATCCTCTAAATCAGACGATTTAGATTTACCACTGCATGACTATTTACGAACAAACTGAAGCAACTTCCTACATGAAGAACAGAAGAACTTAATTTAAGAATTGAAACAAATAGATTTAAAATAACAGATAAGGAATGCTACACACTTGAATCAACAGAACTGAGGATTTTCTGAGTGTTGAATTGAGTATTGCTGGGGACAGTAATAGTTCAAGCTCATACCTGAACTTTGCTTTTATTTAGAGGTAGAGCTGCTCCAGCACAACTGGTTTTTGCATTAAACTTCCTTAACAAGCTCAGCTTAGCTCCTCTTCCCCCCTTGTACAGACAATCTCATTTTCCCATTGTGCCTGACTTCCTCAGACCATCTTAAAGATCATTTTTCTTCTGTAGTAACAGGTTGTAAGTATTCAACACTTCCTGAACAGGACAGAATAAAACGGTACCAAAAAATCAGAAGCTCTACAAAACAGGAACATAATTGAGTCCATCCACACTTTCATACAAGGCCAAGAATGTCAGTGTCAAAATGAGAAGAGGAATTATGAACCATATTTTATGTCCGAGTTTCCACTCCAAACCAGGAAGGTAAAATTTATTTTCCAACGAGACAGATTACACCAGCAAAGGTCCAACAGTTGTAACCACAGTAGTAAAAAATTCATTATTTGCATTACACAACATGCACGAAGCAGCCTCTGCACCTATCAGCCACCTTCTGCATTCTGGGCAGAAAAATATCCCCAGAGCTTACTGAGCAGTGTGTGCAAGGTGAGAGTATCCTAACCCAGGAACTGTTCAAGGTAGAGGTCCAGAAAAATTTAAACAACACATACATGTTGTTTTCTTATAAAGGAAAGCCAAAAGGACAGAAAAAGCTTTGCTTTCTGGGAGCAAAATAATTCCAGGTCAAAACTGAGGGTTGAGAAAAGTGGAGATACTGTGTTAAACAGAATGTAAGACTCAATTTTTTTCTTAACTTGTTTCTTTTCATTCTCTAAAATCAGACTTGTCATTCTCTCTGAAGAGGGCACCAGAACATTAGATAAGATGTGCTGATGGACAGGGACCCTGCTTTTAAGTCTGCACTCATTTCTAAACCACATTTGTCTCGTTTTAGCTTTTAATTAGTGGATCTATTTATACCACTGCCTACTAGATGGAAAACTCTTGTGATCAGCCTATAAAAATATCCAATAGCAGAAAGAACAGTCAGTTAAGCTTCAACTTGAGCCAGATCAGGTAGAGAACAACAACTTCACATCAAAGCTGAAGTCCTATTTCCAAATTATGCTGCATTTGGGTAACAGAAGAACCAAGAGTCAGAATTCTGGGAGTGCAGCAAACTTTCAAGTGCAAATTTTCTTTAGCCTTAAAAAAAAAAAAAAAGCCTCCTTTGCCAGGATAATACAGTAATAACTGAACATTATCTTGATGTTCAAGCTTTTTGTTCAGTACTATTTGTGCTTATAATAAACCCCACTCAGTATCAGTTCTGTCAGTATGGAATATCAGGTATGGTCTCAATTTTTAAGCAGCTCAACCAGAATTAGTTTTGCTATTTTCACCAAACAGTTTGGTAACTATGAAGGAAAACGCTACAAGAATTGGGGTAAAAATTTGGGATGTATTTTGCAATATTTCAAATGTGTGTTAAAAGTGATACAAGTTTAGGTCATGCCCTGAGTTGAACCTCACATAACTGCAGACTCCAGTGAAGTATGGAATGGAGTTTGGACTGTGTCTGTTATCCCCAAGCTGCCTCTGGTGTGCTGGCCAAAATGTTCACTGAAGCTCACAGATTTATGCACTTCTCGTACAAGTATTTATTAACTTACTTTCTTCTCTTTTCTGGTTCAAAAGTAGCCCTTCAGAAAAAAAAAAAAAAAGGCAAAATATGTGCTTTAAAACCCAGACCAAACAGTTTGCACTTGGTAAGGAAACACCACAAGATTTGCAGTCAATTCTTTTTCCCCATCAAGAGAAGCTCTGAGCAGTTTGCTTTGGGACAGCCTCCAGCAGGTCCCTGTTCTGGGCTTGAGCCTTTCTCCACCTTTTTCCTTATTTTTTCCAATCTCAATGCTTTCCCAGAGAAAGTAAACCTTCATCTCTAGCAGAGTCTGAAAAATCAGTCCTGTTAGAAAAGTAACACAGGTACAAGCACCCAGATGTTTTGGAATAAAACCTGCAACATCCACGTTTTTAGTTGTACTACCAGGGGAAACCTGGAGCTCTTCACAGCCACATGGGAGTTTGACATAATCGACATCAAGAATCTTCCTTGCTGACCTTCTGCATCCCAAAATTCATCTTTCTTTTATTACAAGGCACCCAAGAGTCCTGAAGTGCTCTGCAGCTGAAATTAAAAAGCCTCAAAGTAGTTCTTGCCTATTCTGTGCCAGGTATAAAACTAAGCTTTCTGGAATAGACACTAATTTAATAAGCACCAGCTTCTGGCAACTCTGTGTATATTTTTAACATGTTGAGTACTTACAGATACAGTAACAGATGACAAGAACCATCCTTCAGAAATCCAAGGAAAAGAGGAACTACTGTGGCTGTGCCTTGGTCATTTACTGACTGCAACTATTGAACTTTCCTTTATTAAATTACAGAAGCTCAGATACACTGTATCTACTTCAGAAAATTTTAGACAGGAAAATACAGCGGAAGTGAACAAAGGTCATTTCTGTTCCCAAGTGTGCTTCTATAAAAAAGAAAAAATACATGATTTACAACCAGTTTATCCCAATTTTTCAGGCTGAACTTCATACAAAATGTGTAAGTGGTAGGGCCATGCTATTCTAAATTTCTCTTTAAAATGTCACTTTGACCCACCAAACAAAAAACTCAACTAAAGCAAAGTGTATCTAATCTATTAAGATAGCCCTGGTTACAAGTTTAGAGTGTACCCTCCAATTAACTCCAGCTTCTACAACAACATGATAATCCATTTAAAGGCAGGCAAACTGCAAAGCCATGTGAGGACAGCATCTGGATGTTTGTCACTTCATCAATTCTAAGAAAAACTCTGCAGCTTAGTAACCACTACACGCTCCAGAGCTCTGAGAACCATGCCCATCACAGGTCTGCAAGCAAATTTAAGGCACACATCCCAAATCTGTGATCCCAACATCCCAAACAGCTGCTGTTCATTGTGCTGTACCTTTCCCACCATCTCTGCTGAAGTGAACACGGAGGAAAGTCTTCCTAACAACATGCAGTTAAGAAATTCATGCCTGCATGTGTCAACAGTAATCTAACAATTCCTACAATGAAATTATCTGTGTCAGACCCACACACAGCTATTTCAAATTCACAAAGCTGTTACAGCATCCAATATTTTGCAAGGGACGACTTGTAGAAATTTATTCCCTATTAGTTATCAGCACAGGGGAGAAGCCAATCACCTGGCTGTTTATGCCACTTGGTTGAAAGATATTTGCCTGGACACACAAACGTGGTTGGCACTTTGCCTGGAATTCCTCAGCCAGATATGTATCCCAGCATGAAGGGCTCTGTCACTTCCCTACATGGCCATCTTTTTGCAAACAACATGTCAAAGGCCATCGCAGTCCTCCTGCTCTTGAGGCACAGGCATGCACAGAGTCTCCCTCACCTCCAGCTCTTGACACCCACGATGCATTTATTGGCTCTTCTCTGTTTGCTCTGTGCCTTTCCTCAGTTTGATTGCAATTAAAACTAATCATTGTCTAGCTACAAGACTCTGTTATTTCAGTGACAGAAGTTGTGTTACACTGAAGCACTGATTTCTCTCAAACATCCACGTGACTTACAATCAACTGCAGCTTCAAGTGAAGGCAACTGAAGTGTATTGTTTGAACCACAAATTAAAGTGAGTATTTTACCCAGAAAAGCTTCTATAGTCCATCAAAAAGCTAGACCACCTATCTTAAAGGACAGTCATAAAACTTGAATATTTTCTGGGTTTCTACATGAGCATACTGCCTTAAGCTTGTCCTTATTTAAAAAAAAAAAAATTCTACATATGCTGGACTATCAGTCATTGTTCTACAAGCAGATTTTAAAATAAAGCAATAGTAACCCTAAGGTAAAGAGGACAATATGCTTGTTAAAGGCAGCCTGGTGTTACAGGCACATTGGTTATTCCCAGTTCATTTTTCTCCCTCAGACATAGGCCTTTTAAACAGAGTAATTGATTTTATTGGTACTGACAATATACAGCGGGTAAGTAAAAGCTCACACATCCCCCAGGTGTTCTCATCCAGAATAAAGGCAAAGCTAAATTTGAAGATGAAAACACAATCTGTACTTTTACTGAAACAGCAATGAATCAAGGAGAAAGTGTTCTGTGCTCTAGACACCTGCCAGAGCATCAAAACCCAGCATTCCTCCTCAGTGATAACCCAAACCAGTGCAAAACACAGTCATCAACTCACAATTCTGCTGTAAAGTACCAAAAAACACAACCAGAGTCTATTCCCATGATGAAAACTCCTTCCAAAACCACCATTCCACTGCTGACATTGAAAAACAGGATAAGGATTTGGCCCAGAAATCTGCTGCAGAGCTGTAATTGATACAGCTCTGTTTGCCTCAAAAGGACACGTCAAACACAGCAGGAAGAACCCCCCCTTGCAGAGCAGGAGCACTGAGGCACAGCCAGTGACAAGACATCACAGCTCATTTCACTATCACTTCATTTCACTATCACCACTTTGGGTTTGGACTTGGAGCTGAATCACCCTGCACACAAAACAGGGGCTGCAGACAGGGCTCAGCCAACGTTAAAGTTTCTCAAGGCAAGAAAGCTGGGCAGGCAGCCAACTCCAACTTCATCCTGAGTGCACACTCTCTTTGCCTGCTAATTAAAACAGGAGGATAGTCAAGTTTAAGGGTATATATTTATCTCCTCTTGAGACAGCTACCACCTCTAAAATCAAAGTGACACCAGTGCAGAGTAAGTTTGATGTACACCCTGAATTGTTCCCAAAGGAAAGATCACTCAGTTAACAGTTGATAATGACCTACAAAATCTGAGCATGCAACACTCCTGACCCTCAGCAAGAGCCACCTAGTTTTATCTGGGAAGGAACAGTCAAGCCCAGTTTAGAGAAAAAGTTATTACTACGGCACTATAACAAAAATGATGGAGTTTTAGCTAAAAGTATATAACCCTTCTATTTTTGCACTCCTTCCAAACAAAGACACAGCTCTTAGAGCAAAACTGAGGTACTAGAAAGCTCCAGGCAGAAGTCCAGGCTTTTAAGACTGGCACTTCAAAAGCTTACCCAGGAGAAACAGGGAGCTCTGCTCTAGCTACAAGACTCTGTTGAGATCAGCTCATGGATTTGAGATCTGTGCAGCAAATTGTCAAAGGAAGCAATGAAGAATTGTGAAAGATGAGAAAGCAGTGAAGTCACGTGCCAGTCATACTTGCAGAGAGGACAGAAGACATTTGTGAAGAGAGGTTCAGAGGCACTGCTACTACAAGTCTAAGAGCTGGAGAAACACATTCAGACGAAATAACACAGCGTGACCAAAAAAAAAAAATAATCTCTGCCAAACCTAAGGAAACTTAAGACATTTTAACACCAGGAACAAACATCGATTTTGTGACAGAAAAGCAGGAAAGTTTTAAGACACACTGAAACCACACACTAGAAAACAAAATTTTAAATCTGTGACAAGTGTTTAAACCACAACTCCAATTAAGATGCTTTGCTTTTTTAGACCTACCAATTAAACCAAGTGGCAATTTGAAAAACAATCCCCTCTGTACAAATGCACATTTAAGGTAATTACAGATGAACAGGAGCAAGATTGTTCTTAAGTGAAGCATATACTTAGGAGTGTTTGAAAACTCCCCCCAGGGCTTCAAATCGTTAAGACAAAGCCCCACAAGAATTTTACATGAATATGCTAATGTCTTATAGACCACAAAAGTGGGTCTTACCTGCCACTTCCACGATATCACCCGGGACAATGTCTCTTGCTTTAATCCTCTGGACACTTTTTCGGTCCTGTCGATACACTTTGCCCATCTCTGGTTCATATTCTTTAAGAGCTTCAATAGCATTTTCAGCATTTCTTTCCTAAAAGACAGCAAAAATGTGTAATTTTGAAAGCCCTCAAGGAAAATAAGCCTGTCAGATCCAATTTTTCAGAAGTATTATCATATGAATGCTACCACTCAGCTCAGCTATATTTCTTCATACAGAACATTTTGTGCCCCCTCCCATTACGAGGCTGCTGACTGGAAATCATTAGAGTGTAATTCAGGTGTTTGGGGGCCTTGGGAACAAAAAAATTGTTTATTTAAGCCCTGCAGCATTTCCCATCAAGAATATCCAGTTTGTTGTTGCAGGGAGGCCACACAAAGAGTTCCATGTCACAAAGAGATGTTTTTTGACATTAAAAAGACCACTAAGCAAAATTAAGATTTGTGGATGTAGGTGTTGGCTGTGCCTTGGCTGGAGCAGCTTCCACTCAGCCTGGAGTGGACCAGCACTGCTGAATTTCATTTACTGACACAAATCAAGGATCAAGTTACGATGCAGCCAATTCATTATCAACTTTATTTCAGCAAATCAAGTCATGCTGAAGTGAAATTAAAGCACACGCTAGAAACTTCCCCAGAATCTCTAAACAATTTAGAAACTCGGATGAATCCCCACATTTGATTTCCACTAACACAACAGCTTTCCTGTCTCAGCTGCAGTCCTCTCACAGAGCACTAGCAGAGATTGGTATCAGTGCTGTGATGGCACCTGGATAAAGAACAACTGCAGAAACCAGCAGCTTATCAGTGCTCCTTCTCCAGCTCTTGGAGAAAGAACTTATTTTCCATTTCCCTGCCTATTGACAAGAACAAACGTCATTTAGCCCTGATAATTACAGATAATGGTAGAGTGCACAGAGCTTCTAGAACATCTGCCCTTCAAATATACATCAGCTTTTCCAGATAATAAAAAATTCCTCCTTGCACGTCAAAGCAGAAACGAAACCATCAGAAATTCAAATGTTGAGGAACTCGCTAGTTTCTTGTAACAGTACAGCAGAAAATAACTGTTACCAAAACTACCTTAAGGAACTTTTACATTTTTACTTTTACCTGGCAGAGCTCAGGGTCTGGCAGTGCAGATACCAGCACAGACCCATAAAGCTGCAAGTAATGCCAGCCTCATACTCCACCAGGTGAATTAATTCTGCTCCTCAGCACCAGAACACCACCATTGCTTTTCTGTGGACTATGAGTCACCGTGAGGGAAAACCTTAAACTTCCACAAAAGGAAGGTTACTTCAAAAGAACTTTTCCCTCAAAAAGGAGAGAAAAAATTCAACGTGAAGAGCCAGGTGGCCAAGAAGGCCAATGGCACACGGCTTGGAGCAGAAATAGTGCAGCCAGTAAGATCAGAGCAGTGCCCAGCACAGGGATGGGCACTGCTGAGGCACCTCCAGTTCTGGGGGCAGTTTTGGGCCCTTCATAACCAGAGGAGGAGCTGGAGCACAACCAGGGAAGGAAACAGAGCTGAGGAAGTATCTGGAGCACCAGGAGGAGGCTCAGGGGGGACCTTGTCACTCTGCAGAAAAGGAGCAGGACAAGAATAAACATCCAAATTGCACCAGGAGAAATTTAGAACGGATATTAGCAGCAATTTCTTCACAGAAATGGTTGTCAAGCATCCAAACAGGCTGCTCAGGAAAGTGGATGAATCACCATGCCTGCAGGTACCTAGAAGATGTACATGTGGCCCTCAGGGACAGGGTTTCACGGTGACCTTGGCAGTGCTGGGTTAACGTGGGACTTGATGATCTCAAAGACCTTTTCCACCCTCAACAGTTCTGTGATTCATGCAGCCAGCTCAGTGTGCCAGACTGAGTGTTTCTGCTGCACTTTGCCTGAAGTTATGGTAGCCAGACTGTCCTGCAGGCACCGAGGCACTGGCAGGTGGCTCCTGGGGAGAGCTGCACGGGAGAGGAAGGTTGAGGGTGACTCAGTGCCCACATCTGGTACCTGTA
This sequence comes from Bombycilla garrulus, assembly GCA_013400315.1. Taxonomy (NCBI): domain Eukaryota; kingdom Metazoa; phylum Chordata; class Aves; order Passeriformes; family Bombycillidae; genus Bombycilla; species Bombycilla garrulus. The sequence goes on along the minus strand of VXBU01013720.1, from coordinate 76,737 downwards.
GGAACAGATACATTTATGGGTGGAGACTGTGTGCTGGGGCTGATTTTCCATGCCCAGTAGAACAAGGGAATGAGTCACTTCATCTGTGCAGAAACTCTCTTCCACAGTGAAGTCCCACGCATGTAGAAATATGCACAGGTATTGTTCAGATACTATGACATCTGAAAAAAACCCTGATTATTTCCTACAACAGGGAAACAACTACACTATACAGACAGTTTTACCTTCCATTTCATGCTTAAAACCAGCACCTGCAGAACTGCAACTCAAGAGTTTCAAGTTAAACATTAACTCTTGCACAATTGCTTTATGAAGACTTGAATATAAAATGTTGTTTAAGGGGGCAATGCTGTCACCCCTTGGCCGACAATCTCTTCCCTGCACACCTGCTCCAGCAGGTTGGGCAGCAAGCTGGGTGCTGCTAAAAACTGAATTTTGAGGAACACCCTTCAGCCAGCTCACTTGGGATAGCACAAAGCAGAGCACAGGAATGTGCAGCAATGCCACTCAAGGCCACTTCTTCCAGCAGGCGGGGTCCTCTCTAATATGCTGTAACCTATTAACAGGACTCTTCCTCTTAGTTTTTGTTACTTTGACCAGTTTGCTATTTTTTTAAAGCATGAAGCCTCGTGCACTAAGAGAACAAGTAATTATGTCACACAAGTACCCTCCCTCAGGAAAAAAAAACAAAACCAACAAAACCACCCAATTATACAAAGAACTTACCATAAAAATGCTAGAACATTTTTTATCTGCAGAAAAAAAAACCAAACCTCTAACAAAACATCCACTGTCTAAAGTTATCAAATTAGCAAACAAGCAATATGAACATTTTTGTTTTGGCATCTCATGAAGTGTTATTTTATGTTATGATACTGCTGTCTATATGATTTATAAAAAGGCATCAAATTAATGTCACAGCTGACAGTGTAGGAAAAGTTTTATGGTATTTAGATGTTTCCAGTAGAAACTTGTGCCTTTTGACAGACATGCAATCTTTGGATGTACACTTAATAGGTACTACAGTGATTGAACAGGGAGAATTAATACTGTATTAATAATTTACTGAAACACAACAGTTATCTCAAGAGAAAACAGACAAGAAACAAGATTACGAGTGCTCCATCCTTTGTTCCTTAGTCAGGAAAAAAGCCCAAGCAAACCACTCCAATTGTTCTTAGCTTTGCAAGGCCTGATTTATTGCCTGAATTCAGGGCTTTATTCTGGCCTGTCTCGTTCATATGTTCAGCAGCGTGTGGCCAAACACACTGATGGGCATTCTGCCTTCCTGGCAACACTTCTGAAGCCTTCATTTCACCTTTAAATCAACACTTTCTGTGGAGAAGCTTCATGGTTTGCTGACTCTCAGGAATCTGAAGTCAGCAACACATCCTACTTGCTCTGTAAGAACACCCAACACTACAGCGTGCAGTGCTTCCTCTTAAACCTTAAAACCCCAAAACATTTGTGATTTGATGCTGCAAAAGTGTCTGCATACCTGCCACACTCCCACAATTGCATTGGCTACTAATATAAGTAAGATTACAAAAGGCTCTACAAATGCTGTGATTGTTTCTTCACCTTCTTCAAACCAGGCCAGGACCTGCAAGAGAAACACAGTGATTTAAACTCCTGATTTACACAGATACCTTGCAAAACTTTAGGCCTGCTAAGTTTCAACTGCTTAGACTTCAGCAGTTTTGGAAACCTCTCAATCTACCAAGTTTGTAGTTTTGTAATTCATGAATGAGTTGGCAAAACGCAATGGAAAAGGAGAAAAAGAATCTTTAGTAAAGTAGTACAAAGTTCATTTTAGAGGCCGCTCTTCTTTTAAAGGAATAAGCTATTTATCTGGGAAACAATTGCTACTGTTGCTTCAGAAGTGAAAGCAGAAGTTGTGACAACAGTTATGACAATGAAAAAGAATTATTTCATTACTGAATAAAACAGGACATGGATTAGTTAGACTACTTAAAACACTAAAACCTTGCCAGAATCTGAATTTTAAGCAAGTTAATTGCCCTTTACCAGTAACTTAGCCACACAAATGGAAAGAGCTTTACAAGTTTTTCATGAGCAGATACAAAAAATAAGCATCTACTTATTTAAATACAAGTGGTGTCTTATTGAGGCCTCTAAGTGAATGGTATAGTCATATCTGAAGCTGGATTGTAAACCAAGTAGCTGATAAAACTCAAATGGATTTTAAAAGGTAAATCAAACTTGAGGACTTGCAAAAAGGGCTCCACATAAATTTTATTTTAATTCATTTGTTTTTAAAGTGCCCTCCAGTTTTAGGCATCTGTCATTCACTTGATTTGACTGTGTCAGGGCCTCTGCAGAGTGCTGGAGTCACTGATGAAAAGTTAACATGACCAGAGAGGAAGAGCATTTTCATCAACATGTTGAGCAACAGGAAGCCTGGAAAGTGACAGTAAATAGGAACAACGTGTTGAGATAATTAGGGCTGGTAGTCAGGCAACAGCACTCTGAATCACTACGAGACTGCAGCGAGCAAACTGTTACTAAAGCAAGCCCATGATTCCACCAACATGCTGCTCCGAGCTATTGCTCAATTGTGAGACACTCCAGGATGTCAAAAGGAAGAAGCAGCAGCATGAAAGCCTCAAGCACAAAACTGACTGTCAAGCAAATCCGATGCAACAACCAATTTTTATTACAAAGCGATAAACTTGTAAGATCCAGGTTGTGATTAATACCAGTGCAACACTCCAACTGGCAACACAACTTTTGGAGGGTCCGTGTAAACCCTCTGCAGAACAGATTCAGCTGGGATCTCTCCACACTGCTGCTCTGCAGTCCCTGGCACAGCTCCTGCCATTTGCTGGGGCAGTGGGACAGCCCCTGCTGGCTGTGCTCACCCCACACACCCCTGAGCCATGGGCAGCTACAGGAGAGGCCAACAGGGCATTTCCAGATCTCTCAGTGTACACAAAAATCACACACAGAACCTGCTTCTTCCCTTCCTTTCTTTCTTGGAATTCTGTAGAGCCCACTCTGCTTCCATACAAAGCAAATAATACATTGAATTATATTGTGATGTGCTTATCTGAGCAGGCACATACAAGGTTACCTGGAATAAAACATCTGCTCTACACGATGTTAAACCAGAATCTTTTCCAATTTAAGACCATGTGTGCTGTAAAATAACACTAAGAAAGGCCACAACTTCCAGAGGTAAGGAAAGGAGCTACAAGGACAGCAAGATCCAAGTATGTCAAGGAGAGCCAAAATTAAGTTTTCAAGGATCTTTTCTTTCAATAAGTCATTATTTCAAAAAGAGCAGATGAACTCAAATTAGAGATCCTGAGAGTATAGAGTCTGATGGTTTAAATTGTCACTGCTGGTTTTTTGGTGAAATTATAAATCTGTGACAAGACTGAAGTATCCAGTTAACCCTGGAAGCCAGCAATACACATTTCTCTCTCTCTGGAAGTTTCTACACAATTACTATCAGTGGAACAATCAAGCTCTAGTTCTAGAACAATTTAGTAAACACAGACATAAACAACTAGAAATATTGTGAGTTCTTGGTTTTGCTATAGCAGACTACGGTGATATTAACACATCATTTAGGATATTTGTGATACACAACACATTCTGTAACAGATCAGTTTTATTACTTGATAGTAGCCTGAAGTAAAAAAAAAAAAAAAAGAAAAAGCCAAGAAAAACAATGCGGAAGTAGAACAAGCAATAACAAATATTTAACTTTGCATTTCTAGTAACAACAGACCATATGTTGAGGCCTGGTAAAGACTAGACAATTCTTGTCCAAGTCACTGAGTCCTTGTCAAAAAGTTTCCACTAGCACACTTTTAAGACCCTGGAGAGGTTTACAGTGAGAGATCTCATTATTTTTCCAGTTTTTACTTGGAAGGGCACCCCCATATTTCAGCTCTAATCACTTTGAGACTCACATGTAGAACAGCTTAATTTCCAGGTCATTGATCTCCAATGCTCTGGTCAGGCACTACTGTCAATAGGTAAATGTATTTAAGAAAAAGTAGGAAAAATAAGAAAAGAATAAGAAAATTGCTCAAGAGAAATGCAAGCCTAAAAACATAAGGGAAACAATAGCAAGACATAAAAGGCCCATATCAAGAGCCAACATAAGCAGCTTATAGGACAACTTTCATTCAGCATATTTGCTTTAGGGCTGCCAGAGCCTATTTTAAACAAAGCCTAATGGGGTGGACCTGCAGGACACTGATACACAATGCCAGGCAAACAGCACTTGGTTATTTGCAAAAAGGGAGCAGAGGTTCAATGCCAAAGTCAGCCAGAAATGAGGTGAGCGCTGATGGAAGCAGTACAAGCGCCCTCACAGCTTTTTCCATTTCTGCAAGTGAAGTTTCTCTATTGTCAGGGAAGTTTTGGAGACAAGTTACCTCGGATGACTGTATCATTAAGTAACAACAGAATGAGAATGGGAGTTTGGAGACAGAATTGTGTTGCCCAGCAGGCTGTACCTGCTCGCCACTAACAGAGGAAAAGCAAATGCTTTGTTGTCAGCAACCGAACAGGGAGTTTTGTTTGGTTTTCATTTTGACAATGGAAACTTAGAAGCAAGCTGGGAGAGGTAAAATCTCATCCCAACAAAAAGAAGTCCCAGATTAATTAGAGAAGGTCATACAGAACTCATGGACTGCTTTTAAGAGTTTTCTTCTCACAGGATAATGTGATTTCAGTTTTAAGACAGAGTATCAACTACTGCTCAGAAACCCCTCTTTTAGTGATTTCTTTTTTTCAATACAAATTGGCTTAAAAATCAGCAGATGCAAATTATTTCAGTAGTCCTGTTCCATCTATGTCAGTTATACTGAACACCAGGTAATACGGAAGAAAAACCTCCCAATTTTAGTTCCATGATTCGGTAGAGATTTTTTGTCTGCTACACCAGGAGGTCAAGGGAAAAAGAACCTCAAACACAAACCAACACATATTGACCACATGTCTAAACACAAAATTAAGAATTACTGAGTTCACAGATTGTAAGCACCCATCAGATGTTACTCTGTATTTCTGAAAATAAATATACTGTTTATTGTAGCAGTGAGAAAAAATATATACCTGTCATCCACAATTTAATTTTTACAACACAAAATGGAATCACAATGACTTTTCACATTTTTATCACCCCTACCCTCATGCTAATGAGCAATCTAAGTTTAGCTAAAAGCATGTCAGTGTCAGTTCTACAGCAATCCTTATCTCGTGCCACACACCCACTGCTGCTGACCTTTACAGGTAGATTTTGGGGTGATTTCAGGGCAAAGCCTGTTACTGACACATCCTACTTCTTCCAAAAGGCCTTTGCTCACCTTTTACCACAAGCTAGGTTATACTCATGCTAATTTACAGGCTATTACAATCTCTGAGCTAAACCACAGTGTATTTAGTCTCAACACAGATATCCACTATTAGAAAACACTCTCAGGACATTCACTTCAAAGTCAGCTTAGACATCAACAGAATAACTGAGAGGAGGAAATGCTCTTAGGATGCTGTACAAATACTTCAAGTTCTGGTAGAGTTTCTAGCCTACATTGCACCTTGTAGGAGGAAATGCAGTGTGTGATGCAGAGCTAAGACTGCAGAGTTCAGCACACACCACTGCTTAGAGCATCCACACTTCACCAAGGAAATATTCCACATCAGATGCAGCTAATGTTTTGCAATCTGTCAAAATCATTTATACAGCAAAGCAAGCTGCTCTTTTCAGTAAACACTGTAGATCTGAGCACATGCTACACAAGTATCAAGAATTAAAAGCCACGAATACACTCCACGGGTTTATTTCTGCAGAGGCTTCATGGATCCAACATCAGACCGAGACAAGTCTATTCACAGATCCATTTACTCACCATCAGCAATTATTTATACTGTTTCTCTTCAAAAGCCATCCTTAAGGCTCTCACTAAGCAGGCACATCTCTGACAGCAGTTCTGACCTGGAATGCAGGACACAGGATCCACAGCCCACAAACACGCAGCATCTGACCCCGGCAATCAGCCTGGCTGACACAGATTGAGCTGCTGCTCTGAGTTATTTCACTGACACGTACCTGACAGGCAGTGTGGGAGCAGAGGGCACAAAAGGCACTCTGAACACAAGTTTATAGTCCACATGAGAAGGGATGTTTCTGTACAAAACCTAATGCAGGTCTCAGTGCTACAGATGTGTGTTACTGTGCAGGCAGTTCTTACAGCAATAAGTGATTATGATTTATGATTGCAACACAACCACCATAAAAACTCCCTCAACACACAAACAAAAAAATTATCTATGTACTTCAAGATCCTCTCTCTCATACCTGAATCTTAATTTTTCTAAGCTGACAATGTACAGCTGGTCAAGAACACCAGAACTTAGGTGATGTAATTACATCCTATTTTTGCAGTAATGCAATCCTTGGATCAACATATCCAATGGTGCTTTACAGCTACTACAAAAGTCTGTATTATGCTTTCATCAAGAAAAAGTGCTAAAACCCAAGAAAAACAGACAACATGATCAGCTTCTGAGCAAAGAAAACACCAGAAACAAACACAAAGGATAAAAGTTTTTAAAGTACGAAAACTGTAATATATGTAGGGCGTTTTTACTTTTCATCAGATAAAAATCTTGACTTCTAACATCAATCTGGTGTGCCTCTGTAACTCCAAAATAGGAGACAGAAAAGGCAGAGCAGTAGCCCAAGGTCATGTACCAAGTCAGCTGCACAGAAGCAGAGAACCCAGATCTATGCCACACTCCGTTAGACAACAGTCTCCTCTTAATTAGATAGGAAAATTAACCATACTGAAAAAAGCAACCGAATTCAGCTACTAATCAAGTTTTCCAGGAGGACTCACAGTCTATGTTCTATGACCTCTGTCAGTCTGGTCTCATACGTACTCAGACTCAGCAATCAGAGCTTTAGTTTGGGAAATCTGATTTTTTCACTTATTTGCTTATAATAAAAACAACTAATGTACTTTGGCAGAGAAGGTTAACAACGTTCTGTGCTGTCATTCGTCTCACAAGATAACAGAAACACTCCTGAGTTTTCAGGAACAGAAAAAACTTCCCCTTCTAATCCTCTATGAGGAAAAGGGGAGAGAAAAAAAAAGAAAAAAAAAAAAAGAGCTTTTGAATGACTGCTTATTCAATTTTCAATAGCCAGCCTGATTTCCTCTCCAGGAAACAGAGGAGTGAGTGGGGCACGTCTGTCTCCATGGTCAAGACTGATGTCACCAGCCAGTGCTCAGCTGGTACTGGGGAATTACAGACCCAAAGCCAGAGCCCTCTGGAAGGTGTTGGTGTGGGGAGAGCAGATCCTGAGCACACCACAAACTGCAGCACCAGGGCAACCCTTCCCCCACCACACAACAGCTCCAGAGCACATTCTCCTCTGCCCATCCTAATTAGCTTGCCCTTAGCTAAAGAGTCACCACAATTTCCACTGCCCCCAAGAGCTGCAGCATTTTTTTTTTTCAAGTACTTAATTACAACTCCAGGGCAAAGACTACTGTAAAAACTTTTACTCCCTACCTAAACAATTTAATACTCTGCAAGCTTTTGTTTCTGTTGTCCAGCTCCCCAAGAAATACAGCCTTCACCTTCCTTCTCAGAGTCTTCACTCCATTTTCCAGTTTTGCAGCAAGCACATACCATTTACACATAATGTAAGAAGATTGCCTAATCATGCCTTTCTTAGGGAAAAAAAAAGTTTAAAACATTCTTGTTCTTTTAGTCCTGTCTGCAAAGCAAGATGTCCATTTAATGACTTGACTACCCAAAGGTCAGTTACCAAATTTGGTCAGCAGTGGTGCCATCACAGCCGTCAACATTCTTGTCACTGTCAAAAGCAACAACTGTCACCTTGCTATTATCAGGAAGGGAAGGCAACTGGAATATTCGCCATGTAGATTCTATTTCCAGTCTGCATTGCATCCAAAAATGTCTTCCAATGATTATCCATCGGGCTTGATAAAGATTAACCCAAAGGCAAGAAGAATGTCCAGTTAAACGCTTACTTACTCAAGGTTAATTTTCAAAGCCAAGAGCAGCGTTGGGAAATCCCACCTCAAATAAGCAAACTGGGTTGAATGAGAAGCACTTTTTAAAATACCTGTCTAGTGTAGTTATGTACTTATGACTCACGCAATGAAAGAGTCCCTCAAATTTTTGTTGGCTAGCACACAGAAACCTCGTCACAAGGAACTAATTTAAGAGACAGCAATCTTGCATCTATCCAGCAAGAAAGAATAATTTCAGTAGGTACAGGTCTTATACATTGCAGTTTGTCACTTTGGCATAAAGAACCCTAGGAAACAAAAAAAATATAAATAAATCATACTTACAAAAGATATGCAAGCGGCCAGCAACAAAATTCTAACTAGTAGGTCTTCAAATTGTTCAATCACAAGCTCGAGTAAGGTTTTTCCTGCAATATGCAACAAAGCCATTGAGTCATGCACGCTTACCAAAATGAATTATCAACAAAAATTAGCAGAAGATTTCATAACGATGCTCACCTTCCTCTGCCGGCAGCTCTGTCCGTGGAAGATTTTTCCAGGAAGCATGGCAAAGAAAAGAAATAATCGAAAAAACATTAGAGCATTATCAGGCATCCACACCAGATATTCTTCCTAAATTGCACGCTCAGCTGGGTTGGATTTGACAAGACAGAAAAGCCCCACTAAGGCAGCTCTTTTCACCAGAGTTATGTGAATGGGTCCGAGAGTTTTGCGATTTAAGACACATAAAGGTTCGCGGGAATGTGCCAAGGGTTATAATTCAGCCAAGTCATCACTCCAGCCAGCTGTGGGACTTCTGCTCGTGCTGCACACAAAGGGTCAAAGGCTCAAAATGCTTTTCAAATGCTTTCTGACAAAGCTTTTCCTCCACATTCACTTCAAAAAAACACAAACTTGGCTCAAAATATTTCAGATTCTTTCCTCCATTTTAAGGGTATGTCCTTATTTCTGCTCTTCCCTTTATGTTCCTGCAACTAGATTTAGTAATCCAAGAGGCATAAAAGCAGTGTTAAAGCTAAAAAACCACCTCCACCGTGTAATCTTCTCACAGATTTTTATTTTTACACAACGGCAAGGGAGTTCAGAAGGGACTAGGACAGCCAAGCAGTGAGGATTAAAAAAATCGACTGAATTTTGTGTCCCGACTGGAGAGAAGAATATAAAATAAGGGGCTGAAAGGCGCTAAAAAACTGGGGAAAATGAAGGTCAAGACGGACAAAAAAAATTTTAAAAAAAGGCAAATCCTTAACCCCAGAGCGCTTCATTTCAGAATGGAAGAAGGTTTCCCACCGTTAGAGTGAAAGGGAACGGAGGTGACACCCTCCTCCCCAGAGCAGCCCTGCGAGCTCGGGATTGAAAGAAACCCACGAGGTGGAGTTCAAGTCAGCCATCTTCTCTCCCTCGCTCCTATTCCGGGTCCTGGAAGAGATGCCGGCTTTGCCAGTGCACACGCGTTAGGCCTCGCACAGGGCCCCGGCAGGGATGAGGGAGAGCAGAGAGGGCTGCGAGAGGGAGCACAGGGGGACGAGGGCGAGCGCCGGCGGCAGCATCCCCGCGGAGGGGCCGCCTCACCTACCGTTGGAGCCCCATTTCTCCTTCAGCTTCTTCACTTGCTCGAGGCTGAGCCCGGTGCTCTCGTTGACGCCGAAATAAGCCAAAACTTCCTCCACAGTCTTTGTGTGCGCGTTCTCCATGGCTGGGGCAGGGAGCAGCAAATGGTGCCGTGCCTCGCCTCTTCCTCCTCCCTCTCCTCCTCCTCAGCGGCGGCGGGGGCGGCGGCGAGACCCCTCCTCAGCCCTCACCACCCCCGTGCTATCACCATAGACCCTCTCCCGCAGCAGAGGAGCCCGAGCACACCTCTCTCTTCGCGGAGGAGGTCGGGAGGGGCAGGAAAAAAATTAAAAATT
>VXBU01013720.1:29657-66156 GCA_013400315.1 Bombycilla garrulus | reverse complement strand
CCAGCCGTCCTGTGAGCACTGCCCTGTCGTGATAGGAGCCTCATCCAGTCCTGGGTGAGGGTGGGGTTGGCCCCCGCCTCAGGAGCGTCATCCGGTCAAAAGGTGACTGTGAGGCTGGCGCGCTCTGTCGCGACAGGATCATTCGGTCAGTGTGAGGGTAACACTTGCGGGCAGGCCGTGGATTCTCCTCTCTGGAGACATTCCAAACCCTCCTGGGGGGCCTTCCAGTGTCACCCTGCCTTGGCGGAGGGTTGGACTGGGTGATCTCAGGGGTCCCTTCAGCCCTAAAGGCTGGGATTCTGTGGGGTTGCTCCCTCAGAAGGTGCAGGGTGAGGCTCTGTCGCGACAGGAGCCTCGTCCATGTCGAGTGTGCAGAGGTGAGGGCCTGTGCCCCGGTGCTGTGGCGGGGGTCACTCCCCCGAGGTCCTGCCCTGTGCTGGCACCGAGCAATGTCCCCAGTTGCCGTCGCACACATCCTGGTGACAGCACACTCAGCCCCGGCGATAACGTGAGGAGGAATAAACTGCACGCTGTGATTCCAGCGCGGCCGTGGGGTGAGGTACCAGCTTTCCTCAGCACCGTATCTCGGCTCTGGCACAGGCACAGGAACCGAGAGAGAGCACAGAAAACTGACTGATCCGTCCAATCCCACCTGGTAATTTATGGGAACTTTAGTAACACAAACCGGAGAGAAATCAGTGCCAACTGACATTAATACACCTGCAACACATGCACAACACAGCGAGCAGATCAGCACACAGCATAAACACCTTTAAAACTTGGTTCCAAGTGATGTTCTTGTGTACATATGCCTGTGCAAATACCAAAGCTGATCCCTATATGTGTGCTGGCTTACATAAATACAGATCCTACATACAATCTGCATTTCCACCACTTACAAACCACCCACAGCACCATGCTATAAGAAACTGCTTGTCTGATCTGGAATGAAATATCTCAGTCTTACCTCTGTGCTAGAAAAGGGATGGAGAGGGGACAGCCCATATAAAATGATGGTGTTCTAGGGTATGTGTGGCCCTAAATCCTTTCTAACAAAAGTACAACTGCTCAAAAAGGCTCCTCTGAATGGCCAAGGTCCAAGGAAGGATAACTTGACAGCCTACACTTCACAGGGCAGTTCTGAATGAAAATTCCTGAGCTAGATCTGATGACCTAGTTCAGGTAAGGCAATTACTTATTCCATGCCATGCCCATATTAATTTCATTTTGCTTATCAGCAGGATTAATCAGCATGGCCAAATGTTGCAGTTATGTTGCTTTTCATACCTCACACTACACCTAAATAGACTTAGCCTGTTGCAGAGGTGAGGAATGTCAGCATGACAGTTGCATATAATTGATACAATTTACTGTCATTTTTAAACCAATTTTAATAATTTCTTGATACGGCATGAACCCATGATGCCACCATCCCCAAAACTTGTACATATGCATATGCAACATGAAAAATATATGATTTCCACAATAATTGCATGTGGAATAATGCCAGCTACTTGAATTAATGTATTTCACTAACAGCTCAGTATATCTCTATGAGTAGTTTCTTCCCTTCTACCACATTAATAAAACCTGAATTATATATACATTTTTTTTTAAAAAATACATTTACCAAGCATTATTTTTACACACAAGCATATTTACTAGCCTTCATGTACAAGTGAACATGTAATGGGCTTGAAAGTCCTGTCTTTCATTTTCTTACTATTTTAAAGTATTACAATTAAGCATCTGTAAAAATTTTCAAAACAAAATGATACTAGAAAGAAACCCAGGTCACATTTCATATTATTTCTCCCCATATTGTATTTCCTGTGTCATTCTTGGTTTCCTTTTTGTGCCTGGTTCCTAAAGGCCTTATGGAAAATTATTTTAAGCATACCAGAGGCATGGCACATGCAATTAGATCTTGGCAGAGGGTAAAATGAAGTAGATACTGTGTTCTTTCTATCTAACTTGTTAACAGGAGGAAATGCTGCTAGGAGGGCAAACAGAGTCTGAATTCTAGCAAATCCTGGAGAACTCTTGGCATTCTCTGGGGTTCACTAGTTCAGCTACAGTTTGACAACTTCCATTCGTTGTTTCTCTCTCATCCATTCAGTACAGAGGACTTGATTCTTCCCCCTTTTTCCACCCTACATAAAATCTGGAAAGAACCTGGAAGCACAGTCCTCTGCCTGTGTTTATTTCTGTCACATGTTCTGTTATGGCTCAGTGAATTTTGAGAGAAGAATGACTGAATTAAGGTCTGTTCTACAATTCTTTCTCTTCCAGAGCAGAATAACCTCTGCATTTCCTTCACAGTCCTCTCCCTGTCTTTGCCCAGAAGTGCAAGACCTCTGCTGCTGCTGAGGATTCCTTTGCAGGTGACACCTTCCAAATCCTCTGACAGCTACACATTGCAAAAACATTTGCAGCTACAATTCATGGTCTAGACAGCACAGTGCAGAACGAGCTACAAATACCCATGTAGACACTGCAGCAGAAGCAGTACCTGCTAAATTTGGCATCACTTGAGATCATACAAATTTAGAATTGTGAGTTGAAATCAGTGTTGTTTCCCATCGCTCTGCAAGGATTCATAATGCTTCCCATGACATTTGCCTTGTCTCTTAAAGAAGATGGTTGTCTAAAGGAGATGGTTTTCTAAAGAAAATGTTGTCTAAAGGAGGTGGTTGTCTAAAGGATGTGGTTATCTAAAGATGGCTATTTCGACCCAAATCAATATGACAGCACCTCAGCTCTGCCTGAAGCAAACCAGCTCACGAGAACTTCCAGGCTTCCAGCAGGTGCAGAGAGCTTTACATTCTCAATTTTTAAGGAAGGAAATCAATTCATTTTGCTGCTGCAAAGTTGGTTGTTAGAGTGGAAGCCCTTGGAGTGGTACCTGGGAAAGAAACACAACAAAACGGGGCAGTTTTGGCCTTGTTGAGATTCCATTCACGTAGTGGAAGTGTATATTCATACATTTGGCCTACTGTCTTTTTTCACTGTAATATATTAAGAAGAAGCAGCCAACACATCAGGCAGCAGCATTAAAACAGTTCCTGTAATGCTTACTAATTGAAGTAAATGGGAATTTGGCCTGAGAGAGGACTGCAGGATGCTTTCCTTCAAATTGCAATAACATTAAGTCATCCCTACTGCTGCAAAGCAGATTCACAGCAGAGTTACTGGTCATAATGTGGATTGTCTCTTGCTGTACACAAACACATATGTTTTGTAGCTCAATTTTCAAACAAGATTAATAGTTTTGAGTGGAGCTAAACTCAGCATGGAAGAGCACAACATAAAATGCCAGTTGTTGAGCCAAAACACATGAATGCTGACCTGCAATAGGATCTCTTTCAGTGAACGTAGACAAAGTGAGAATATTCTGCTTAATTGTGCTGAATTATGTCATGATTTTTGCAGACTGGCTAATTGCCTGATGGGGCTTGTGTTGAGACCACCAAACCCACTGCTCTCATCACCCTGGCTGATTTCAAATCCAAGTCTTCATGAGTGACAAATGGGGGCATTGTTTCTTCCTCCCACAGTACTATTTTATTCCTCTGAAATTACAGTTATTAAAATGTTTCAGCCAGTTGAAATCTACCAAGGCATATTAAAATGCTGCAAAAGTGCTGTATCAAAGTGGAAAGGTTTTAAATCTGCAGTTCTGTCATAGGATAATACAGTTTAAATATAGTAACTATTTTTTCCAGTCAGCTTGCTCTTTGAATTCATGGTGTTATGTCAAGGGGGTTTTTTTCCCTCTCTCCCCCTTTAAGAAGCTTATAGCTTAAACAGCAAAATGCAAAAAATACAGAGATGAAACAGTTACACAAACCCAACAGAGGAATAAGTGATAAAATATGAGTTTGAATGTTGATAATTAAGATAATCTGAGTTTATTCGGAATAATTTTTATTCCTGGGCAATGTGTGTTCCTGTGTCAGCAGCAGGTAGAATTTGACTTTCACAGAGACTGAGAGACTGCGAACACAAAGGATGGTTTTGCTGCTGGGAGATTTCTAGAACTGGATCTCTGTTCCTGCACAAAGCAGCTCCTTGCTGCCTTGGAAGTGTAAAGAGGCAGCGAGACAGAGTCTGATCTCAGTGACAGTAACTAGGAGAGATCACACTTTGGCTTGGTGGATTTCTTATTTTATTTCTATGTTCTATTCATGGTCGTTAGGTTCCTCTCCTAAGAGTCCATTGGAGTATTTGCACAATAATCTCAATTTCCTTGCTTGGAAAAATCTGTGTATCCATGCTGGTGTCAGTAGGAGATAGAGGTGTATGGGAGAGAGAAACATTTTATCAGAACCAACGTCCATCATACATATCTGAAAAAATAATTTCTCCTTATTTTGATGGTGAGTCAGTTCCCTGGAAAAGAAATCAGCTGGACTGTTATTTTAAAAAATGCACAGCAACTTTAGAAATAAAGCACTGGTTGGTGCCCATGTGATTTGAATTCTTATCTCATCCTGACCTGATTTTTCCATCTAATTATGGTTTAATTCTGATTAATTTGGCAGCTCGTTGCCATTTTTTTTCTTGTGTAAATATTCCTTGTGGGCTCCTGGATCTCAGTTGTGCTCTCTGTTGATGGGGCTGGGAGCTTGTAGGGGGCTGCATGGCCAAGCACAAAGTTTAGAAAATGGTGTTTGTTGTTTGTGGGGTGTTAGAGAATTGTTAGAGTATTTTCTCTCTGTAACAAGGTGAGGATGTCATAGCTGTGATCATGTTGTGTAGTACTTACCTGCAGAACTTTGTACTGAGAGTGCCCTTAAAGTGCAATAGAAAATGGAATTGGTTTAGTGCTGGTTGTGGAGCAAAGGCTTTGTACAGTAAGATTCTATTGAAGTGAATCATCTGAATTACTGGGTTTTAAAACTTCTTTCATTTTTTAATCTCTTGATCCTATCAGAGGCAGTAATCAAGGTGTTTGTACAACAATAAACATTTCCTTTCTTTCAGAGTTCTTGCACAGGCTTCTGCCATTCCATACTTGCTGGATCACAAGGAAAATCATTCTCTCTGAATTTTCCAGACTGAAAAGAAGACATGCAGGTGCCCTCCATGTAGGTGAGTAGCAGTAATGTAAGACTGAACAGCTTTTCTTACTCATGGGGATGACTCCATTTTCAGGCATTGTTTGGGACTAATGGCACATGACTGTCACTTGTGTGCCACTGTGATATGACACAAGCTGAAGGTTCTGTATTTCTGTTGGAAGATTTCCTCCAAACTCATAGGTAGTTATTAGTAATACAGGGAAGTAGCACACTTCAGTTTTCAGACACTGATAAAATTCTTGTATGCCATCAAACAAGCTCCTCTGTTGGTTATGGGGTAAATTAAATAGAATTTCCAAAATTCTATTTAATATAAAATTCTTTTGAGGTGATTTTTTTTTCTCTCTGTCGTGAAATAAGACAAAATGAGGGATTGAAACCAAATGCTCTTTTTGGTTTACCAGTTAAAGTCTTCCAGTCTGAACCCTCAGAAATCTGTGTAACCCACAATCCACAGGGGTTTTATTTTTAAAAAAGCAATATTTTTGTGGTAAGATTAGTGGGTACCATTACAGTGTGTCTGTCACCTTCCCCTACCTTTCTAAGGTTTTCACAAATGCTTCCTAACATGGGCTTTTCAGGAGAAAAAAAAAACCTGCTGGACTGCTTTCATTCTCTATTAATGTGACTCTAACCAAACCTGAACATGTTTTCCTTTAGTGGAATAAATGTTATATTGATCTCCTGTACTTCCATTTCTTCACCTCATTTTTACCACTTAATACAATCTATCTAGGTATTTCACAGAAATGACAGGGTTTTGAAGGGGTTTAAGCTCCCACATTACCTGTGGCAGGTTTTGGTCACTCACAGAACAGAAATTCTTGCAGTTTGTCTGTCAGAACTCAATGCTTTCAATATAAGACATCTGCTTTTTTTCTGCTTTTTTATGCATAGATTTATTATATGTCAATGATGTTGCATGTGAACTCAAATTATCCTGACCTACAATTCTTGTTCTATTTCAAGGTTTTGGGTTTCTAAAAGATTGTTAAACTCCTGGGTGGTTTTTTTTTCCCCCCAGTTCTGTTAGAAGAAGAAAACCTCCCCTGAGTCATATTTTAAAAATACTCTTAAGCTCTTAAAGCTGCTTCTGCTCCCATGTCACAAAGCATTATTGAAAATATATTCATTTTTACCACCTACAATTGCTCTGATGGAGAACTGAAAGAATTCTTTTCTACTCCCATATTGAAACTCTGCCGGCAGCATTCTTGTTCCTAGAAGTGAACTACAATGATTTTCCTGCTCTGTGCAGGTTGGGCTTTTTGTCAGAAGAATGCTAGTGAGCTTATAATTTCATATTAATAATATTTAAAAACATTATTATTATTAACAGTAATAACAGTAGTGCTGAGACTGTGTTTACTGTTACTTGATTCATTATTTCCATTTGTAAATTCTAATCAAGGGTCTCGAACATTTTATAAACCATAAAAAAAGGAAAATTGTGTCATAAAATATCCCTGAGAGAACAGGGTTGTCATCCCCATTTCACAAAAACGGGAGCTGAGGTTCAAAGTCACAGGCACACAGTCTATGGCACAACTAGAAATAGAAATGGTCTCCTGGCTCCCAGTCCTCTTTCTTCTCCTGTCACCCTAAATAGTTTCTAGTGTGGTTTTGTAAGACATTTATCACATGATTTTCAAAAATCATGTCCTATTTGTTAAGGAAAAGTAAAAAATAATTCTAAAAATATAAAAAGTGATAAAAAGAGACTATCTAATTCTTGCTTGAGGTTGCTGAAATGATTTTAGCCATTTTATGGGCGATGCCATCCAAGTTGCATGAGTTAATCCTGACCATAAGTACACCTAAAATAGATATCTTTGCCTCCAGCTAATCAACAGGCTTACTGCCTAAATAATTTATGTATAACCAACTAGTGGAAACTAGATCTTCTGTGATTTCCCTAGACACATATTCTGCATGTATCATGTATATCCTTGCCTATTTCTGATATTCATTTGAAATTCAGTTGGGACATTTCAGAACACTTTTGTACTCCAGCTGTATAGCTCTAAGAAGAAGCCAGCTGGAGACACAATACAGGATCTTTGAACTGGGCAAAATAATGTTTAGAATCCAAGTGCAGAGCAGATGAAGATTCTGACTTTTTTTCTTAACCAACAATGGGTTAGAATTTTAAGAAATACAGTTCTAATTCTAACACTGGCTCGTGTGGGTAAGTACTTTGTGACTCTGCCCTACTAATGGCATTTAGTAACAAAATTCGGTTACAATAGAGTCATAAATAAATAAATAAAAATTTATAGAGATAAATATGAGATATCAGATGATGATTAAATAAAATGAAAATTAAATAATCTAATTTTCTTGCTGGAAATGTGAAGAACACACAGCACCACACTCTGCTTTTTGGACACATTTGTATAATGCTGCCTTCAGTGGAGTAGGGAAAAGAAGCTTGGATTGAAAGAGAAAGCAAAAGCATTATCAGACATTGTCCTGTCATATTCTGACTGCAAATTCAAGAATCTATAGCTAAAGTGGAAGGTGCAGTACAAACTGTCTAGCTGGGGTTCATAGCTTTTATCCAGAATTCCTAACTGGAAAATGTATTCTGTCTCTTGTGGATGGCAACTGCTAAAAGACAATTCTTGCTCCCGTCTGCTCCGTGTGCCAGGAATGCTGTGGACTGTTTACTGTTCTTGTTGAGGCTTGCTGCAAAATTAGGGCCACGTTGTAGCTCCAGTCAGCCATGCAGGAGTGGGAGGAGGAGCACCAGGTACTCCAGGAATAATTTAGGTGTGGCAGCCAGAAATTTTGCAGCACTGGAAGAACACAAGGAGCATTCTTGCTGCTCCACTACTGGCTGGTGCTGCCTTCACCTGGGCAGTTTGTGGCAGCACTGAAGTGGAACAACTCTTGTTTTGTACCTGTGCAAAGGGAGGGAGAAGCACTGTCTTGTTCCAAATCACATCATTTTACATGCGCCTCTGCCTCCCCAGTCCAGAAATGCACTTTCCTTCTCACAGTGAGCAATGGCACCGTGTTCCTCTGTCCTGCTGTAGCCTGGGACAGAGTTAATTTTCCTGCCAGTGTTGCTGTAGAGTGGTGTGAGTGAGGGGCTGTGTGGTGTTTAGCTGCCTGCTGGGTTAAACCACCTCCTATTCCTGTCTTTGCATTTTCCATCTCTGCACACTTGAAATTCCTTCAGGCCTGGGCCTCAGGGCAGTGTGTTGAGTTCATGTACCATTCCCAAATGTGAACCTGATTACCTTGCAGATACAAGAGTCTGCTCATGTCAAATATCACAGAAAAAAATATATAAGAAGAAAGAAGAATGAAAATCTCAGAATGGTAAAGACATGAGTTGTTTCTGGCCTGTGTTCATGCAGCACCTGTTTATGACAACTGTGGGAAGGGATAAGTGGATTTGCTAATTCATATTTGCTGTGCAGAATTCCCTGGTGCTCTGCAAAGCTGGGAGATCTCCATTGATTAAACTGACCTTTAAAGGCAAGCACCACTTTGAAAAAAATATGTCCAATCAGCGAGCCGTGGGAATCTGGCAGGTATTCCTTCAAAGCCTGGGGATGCTCATCTTCCAGAAGAAAACTTGGAGCATTCAGTATTCTGATATGTTGAGACAATTTTGGGGTGGTTTTGTGATACCTGTTAAGGCCTCAAAATACTGGAATTGGGGGCATTTTGTAGCCATTTTATGCTGGATGTGATGTGCTGTGGCCATGAACAGCTTCAGTGGCTTTTATGTTTCTTTCTGTACAGACATTTTGGCTGATGGGAAAGAGATGCCTTTCCATGTGGCATGGGATGTGTGCAGCTCATCTCAGCTCCTACTAAATGTCATGTCCATTTTTTTTTTAATCAAACCCCTAATCTCGTACCCATTAACGATTTTTGCTTGAAAAACTGTGGTTGCCACTGGAAACCATGCCTTGCCAGTTAATCCTTTTGTTTGATCCTGGCTGACACAAGACTGGATTTTGTTACTCTTTCTGTACATTTTGATTCCTTCTGAATCATTCAAACAAGAGGCCTGAAAGCCATTTTACACCAAAGCAATAGCAGTAGTTTATTTTTTTACTGTTTTGGCTCAAAGAAGCATCAATTCAATTATTCTGATTAGGAAAGAGGCTCAGTTAAACTCGTTCTCACTTCAGTTTGATGAGAGGACATTCAGTGAAATAAAAAACAGAAATTGAAGGGGGTTTTGGGTTGGGTTATTTTGGCTTTTTTTTTGAGAAAGAGAATATAAAAAACCCAGGCTATAAATTCACCTTGACAGTGGAAGTATATGTCAGATTTTGGGATGGGTTGGCTTCGTCAGCCACGCTCTGTACACTGGACCATGCGTTGGCTTCATGAACCTTTTTTACTCTGTGCTGCCATAATCTTTATATGTCTGTCCTCTCACAGGCTGAATAATTGTCATGTAGGACATTCTGTGCCATCTGTCACAAGTGCTGTTGTGTGTCTGGATCCATATTGGATTAGTATTGATGAGGGATCCCAGGTATTTTATACAAAATGTGTATTAAGGAGGATGTATAGAAAGTACAGATATGGAAACAGACCTCTTTTGGAAATAGCTGCATTAAAGAAGTCTGTTCAAACGTATTTAAGCAGATCATTTTCTTATTTCAGAGATGTTTGGGAGAGGTTTGACATTGTTCTTAGTAATTGTTTATTCTTTGAGGTGTAAACCAGCTGTTGTGGCTTTCACATGACTAACTATGCAAGGATCTGAGGAAAAATTTGCTAATAAATACTTCCAGAAAATTCTCGAAAAAGCTGTTCCAGACATAGAAATCCTCAATGTCAGCTCCTCCCAAAGACCAAAAAGTAAGATGCAAGATAGGCAAGACAGGAATCTCCCTTTTCTGAAGGCGTAGAGTTTCCACATTTAGCTCTGGAGTTTCATGGCCTTCCACCTGCCACTGGGCAGGATGGTGACCATTTGTTGGCTTGCAGGGCAGTGTCACTTCAGAAAGAAATTCCACTTGAAATGGAGAAAGTGTCCATTTTTGTGAGGTGTAGATTCAGTTACTTACATGACAGCTGCTTGCAGAAGTAAGCCAAGCACTTAAGAGAATGATTTTAAAGAGGCAGAAATTCTCAACAAACCACTCAGCCTTCTTTTAGCTGGATTCACACAGAAACAACAAATCATTAATTGAGGCCAAAATACATTCCATGCTGAGTTTGCATTAGCTAGAAGGTTTGGAAATAATTAAGAGCAAAACTGCTAATACTCCATTTAAATAGCTGCTGCCTATCTGTCCAGTCTGAAAGCCCAATCTGTTGTGTTCAATCAGCTTTCAGCTGCTACTTGCCAGCAGCCTAATTCCCCAGTCTTGTCTCTGTGCTGTGCTTGTGCATTCCACTACCTGCTAAGTTAAACCCTGCTGTCCTGGTGCTGTGTGGAGATTTCCAGTGCTATTCCAACCATCCACACTGGGTCAGAATATATCCCAGACCTGGGGCTCTGGGTGCCCACAGCAGCACGCCTGCTTCCAGTGGAGCACCACATGGGGGAAAGGGGAGCAGCAGCTGTGTGCTTTAGCTCCCAGGATTAGGGCTGTGCTCATTCATACCATTCTCTGGGTATTTATGCAGTTTGGACAAGCTGTTGACTTGCAATATTTCCACCTCTTTTTTTTCTTAAGTGATCCAATTCAGAGTAAGTTGCTCCTCCAAACTGCTGTTAACCATGGCCACGCTGCAGTTTGGTAACATTATCTCAGTTTTCCTACATTTCTTTGCACTTGTGTTGCACATTCAATGCTTTGGCTGATTATTTATATTGCAAGAGGATTAAAAGGAAACTAATTGTACTTCTTATTGTTTAGCTTGTGCAAGGTTCTGTGCAAATTGAGAGTGAGGCTACAGGGAAGTCTGTGCTTAGACCTGACAGGTCTAAAGCTGTGTGGGGAGTGTGGAAATGCAGTGCAGTGAGAGTTGTTTGCAGCTCAAGAGGCATTTTAAGCCTCAAACCTGTAGCACCAGTTCTCTGCTGAGAAATGGGTATGAAAAATGACAAAGTTCATTGCACAGGCATTTGGAAGGGACTAAAGAGCAATCCAGTGACCTTTGCAGATTAAGTAATGCATATTGTCATAAGGAAGTGCTATTTGAGCACCAAACAGCAAATGTACACACTTACCCTTCATTAACCCCGCACTGGAGGCAGGCAGCATTTCCTGATCCCAGCCTGCCTCGTGCCTTTGGCATCTGGGCTGTTTCAGTGGGCACATCAGTTCTCTGAGCCTGTCCGAGGATGCTTCGTGCCCTGCCTGCTTTCTTTGTCCCTGAAAGTGTCAGGAAAGAGGGAAGAGGGCCGTGGGGTGGGAGTGCACATGGAATACTGAAAGCTCTGTGCTCGGCTCCTGGGTCCCACAGAGGCCTCAGTGCCTGACTCTGTGTGCCTCAGTTTTCACTGAATTAAATGGGACTCAAATGTTTGCATAATACACAGAGAAACTTCCACTCGAAGGCAGCAGCAAAGAGCAGTTTTGCTGCTTTTGCAGAACATTTATATTACAGAAAGAGGATATGAATGAAAATGAACCTTGTGTATAATTCAGAATTGGAGTGCAATCAAAGTTAAATATGTTCCTTTTTTTCCTTTTATAATTTGTTAGCTCATTTATTTAATTTATGGGAAAAAATTTATAGAAAACTTTTTTTTTTCCTCTGGGGAATGAAATACTCTGTTCAAGTACAAATGAATATGTCACATTCTTATTTGATTTGCAGGAAGATGAATTAGTGTGTCTCTCCTTCTCCAGCCTTTCTTCTACTATTCCAATTCTGCAGGAATTCAGTTTCGTTGCTTTTTCTTTATGTGGTTTGTTGCACACTGAAATAAATTTGCCACACTCTTGCTAACACAGTGTTTTTAAAACTACTTTTATTTAGAAATTCTTGGTACAACATTACACATTCTGAAAAATTAAATCAGTGGGAAAGAAAAAAAATTCTGTTCATCAGTCTTAGCACTTGGACTTATAATTGTGTGTCAGATGTGGGAAAAAAAAAAAAATTGGAACTCTCCAGAGCCCCTGGACAAGAGAAGTCACTTTACCAGGACATTGAGATAATTTATCTGAGTGGCTCAGAAAAAATGCTAGATAAGACTGAAATTTGGAGAGGCTGAGCACGTCCAGTCTCAGCCTTTGGATTATCAAGAATAAATCCAGCAAGTGGCATGTGAATATGTTAATGCTGCAGATTCTAGCATGGAAACAGGAAACTGTATTTATGAGGCAAAAATATATCAGAGATTAATTCAGTTCTATATATAATATATACATTTTACAGATATAAAATCTTTGCCAAAATATGCATAATTTGCAAGTACACTGAAGTTAGAAAATGCCAGAATAAAGGTTGCCTTTCCATGCATATGCCCTGAAGGAATCTTTAATTACAAGACTTCCTCGCTTCTTTTTCTAATGCTTTTTTTCAGCATTTTTCTAATGCTGAAATTTTCTAATTTCACTGTGTGCTTGACTTTGAAGTCCTAATATTTTCTGTTTTAAATAAAGACTTAGGGAAGCATTCCCCCAGGTTTCAAAGAAAAGCAACAACATAGGAAAACAACAATATTCCATCTTTCTACCACCATCAGACTGCATCCTCTCTGTGTCCCAGGAGCCTCCTGAGGGGATTTACCCAATGCTGGTGTGAAGCCTGAGCAATGATCCCAAAACAACCAAACCCATGTCTTCTGTCATGTGACACAAAGCTACAGGTGTCAGCAAGAGGCCTGGCAGGTAAGGCAGCACCTGAGCAGAGTTTTAAATTAGTTACTTATTAATGCTGTCATCCTTTTGATTACGCTCCTTATTGTGCAACCATTGCCAGCCTTGCTTGGAGCAGCCACGTGGATTTTCTCACAGGCACAGTCACTTCTGGCCATGCAAATGAATGTGAAACGTTGATTTCTGGTTTGCTCACATTTTAAATCTCTTTACACTCAGTTTCTGCAGCTGGGAGGGACAGCACACAGTGCTACAGCCTGCAAATCCAGGGCCATGTGCTGAGGAGGGTCCCGCTTGAAGCTGATTTTCCCCTCGTGGCTGTTAAATCAGAGTAGTCACACTGACAGCACTGAAGTTGATTTATCACACATGCAGTGTGTGTGATAAATCACATTATGCCATATCCTTTATGCCTCGTCTGCCTCTTTCTGCTGTGGATTGAAGAGTTTTGATCAATAGTGGCAGCATGCAAAGCCTCATAAAATTTGTTCATTTCCTAGAATCTCTTTCCACGCTTTGGTATTTTGTATGTTATAACCAAGGGGGCAATATTTCAAATCTCTCTCTGTGCACTACAGAAAAGCCCCAAAACTAGTATTTATCCCTCTTTTGCACTGAAAAGGCTGTGCATTCCCAAATTCCAAATTTTCGTAGAAGAGGAGGATTGAGGACTTGGGAGCCTGATTCCAATGAGACAGCTTAAGTAGGAAAACATGAAGACCCAGCTAGGGTGTGAGAGGGTTAAATACTTATTTAAATTGCTTTTTTTACTTGATTAATTTAAACCAGGACTATGCACCTGGTACTGAAACTGCAGACTGAAAGTTCTCTGTAAGATCTGGAAACAGCAACAGGCTAGCTTCCATAAATAATACTGAAAGTTAAACAGTGATTTCACAAGGTCCAGGACGTAGTATAAATAAGAAAGCAGAAATATCCAGGAAATCCTTAGTTAACAAATGTTTTGTTTTAAACATTATATGCTTTTCTTGATCTCTGAAAATCTACTTCACAGTAGACACTAAACTGAGAGAAGTAAAAAGAAAAATTTTCTCTGACTTGAGCAAGATATTTTGTCACACTGAAAGAGGGGTTTGTTCTGAGGCTTTTCAGTGTTAATCCAAAAGCTCACAGACCTGGTGAAAAGTGAAAAAGCCATGAAATACTCTTTTAATGACACCAAGCTTGTGTCAAAAAGTCTCAGATGCTGTGTGCTGACACCAAATATCACAGCATTCAGCAACTGCAGGAGATTGGATTAGTGCAGTGCTTGGAATTGAACCATCCCAAAGGGTTTTTTTAGGCATGTTGGGCCAAATTCAGCCAGAAGGTAACTGCATGGATTTGACTGGATTTATACCCAGAGAAATTTGGTCTTTTTTTTTTGTTGTGGGCAAAATGTAATGCTCAGGTTAAATCTGGGCATTTGTACAAAAGTTATGACTCCTGTTTTTAAGAAAGAATTTAAAATGTCCTCCAGTTATTTCAGGCAAGCACAGGTACTACTTCAGATCAGCGATTCTGCTGTTTTCATTTTTGGCTTCTAGACCAAACTGGGTTGCTGAAAAAGTGAAAAGGAAGGAAATGAGAGAAGTTCTGTGAAAATTTTTCCACCTACAGTGTACACCACTTGCTGTTTCTATGTCCCCATTGTCCTCAGGCCACCCCATTCTAGATTCAGGACCTGTTTCAGTCACAAGTGTTCCTGTTCTGTCTAAAGCATCATCTCTGTCTGGTATTTATTACATAGTCCAGTGGACTGAACGACCTGTGAGCGGGACTGATGCCAGAGGAAAACAAGCCCAGGCTGGGGGCAGCCAAAAACCTGCTGACATTGAGTCACTGTGAAGCTCTGAGGGGTTTTGCCCTGGTTTGGTTTGTTTATGCTTTCTTCTATCTATGTGGTTTTTGAAAACCACAAACTCTACTCTGGAAAATACATATTTTGGCTTTGTACAGATTTCTAAATTCTGTTCAGCCCACTCAGCAGTATATTAACTTCTGCCATATGATTTGGTTTTTCTCTTACGGTCTCCATGGGAAAAAAAAGGTGTTGGAACTGTAGTTGTTGTGAGATGTTTAGGTTTATTATTTCTATGTTTGCATGTAAATGAGGGAAAGGGAAAAGCAGCCATGAGCTCCTGGGCAAGTTCAGGAAACCTGGTACTTGTACAGAGCTGATGTGAAGCGTGGCGGTGGGCAACCATTCTGTATCAAAGGGAAAGATTTTCCTTATCCTGTCTCAGAGCAGTGGGGAGGCATTTCAGCAGCCATTACAATAATTTCTGTATCTCAGGAGGCTCAGAGTTGCTGTAGCAACCTTTTACTAGATAGGAATTTGGCTGGTGAAGCCCCACAGGAATCTGCTCCCGGTCTTGCCTAACCTCTCACATCACCGGTCTCAGCTGCCAGGGAGAAACCCCAGCTGTGAATCAGGCAGGGTGAGGCACCCCTTCTCACAGGTTCCTCACAGAACTTTCCCCTAATTCCTCCTTTTTGACATTCTCCCATGGAGGAGAGCTTTGCTGTGTGTACAGATTTCTCTGCCTGAAGCTGAATTGTAAAAGTGACCATAGTAAATTTTGTGCAAACAAGCCCTTATTCACTCACTTGCAGGTGCAGACAGTGAAGATGCAAAAGCAGGGGGTGCAGATCGCTGTGGGAAGTTTGACTGGGAGGCAGCAGGAGTTGTGGTGACACAAAAGAAGTATTATAAAGTCACCGAGGGGATCAGGCAGATGGGAACAGACTTGAGTAGGAAGGAATACAGACAAGGTCCCCAAAGCTTGTTACTTAGATTTGGATAAAAAATGAAGTGTGAAGTTGGTCAGAGCATGAGGGGATGCATCACTCCTAAACCAGTTCCTTCAGAAGTGTGAAGTAGTCTCTGGAGTAATGAAAGACAGTTTTTTGGCCTTCCAGACTGCTGTATGGTTGAGAATAATATTTGGAAGGTTTTAGTTATAGATAATTTTGCCCAGTGGTTGTAGAGAAAGACAGTCCATGTTTTGGACTCTTGCCTCTTATTTCTAATTCTACAGGTGATGGACATTGTCAAACCCCAGGTCCTGTCGTAACTCTTGGAGGAAGGAGGACATGGCATAACTTTTGTTTCCCTTTTATAAATTGTTTAATGAACATTACTTTCGAATCAGGACACACAGGGCCAATTCCTTCCCTTGTTTCCTGTTCCTACTCCCAGATCTGCTTCTGTAAGTCATTATTAATCTGCTCAGACAAAAATACCAGTCATGGAGCAGGTACCAAAATGAGGGGTAAGCTGAATTCATGTGCTGAGCTGGAGAACTCGGTGGCTGAGGAGCCAACCCACACTCCTTTTTGCCAGCTGTGGTGCAGGGCTGCTGCCTCTGAGGAGCAGAAAGCTGAGGAGCTTCAGTGCAAGGCTGTCCAGCAAGGATCACCAAAGGGAGCTGTGGAGAACTCCGGGCTCTTGCTACACCAGAGATGCACCAGCTTAAAAAAATCCTGAGTCTGTGAGGTTAAACCAGGTTGAATCCCTAATGCTAATGCAAGATTTAACTCTTCCAGATACTATTTTAAGCTGTACAGGCAGTCACTAAGCACAACCAACTGTGAAAAATATAGTTAAAAAAAAATTTGATTTGTGTATGTGACGATTCTCATGGGTTTAAAGCCCAGGTAAAGCAGGGCGAACTCCAGAAAAAGAATCTCTTATTTTTGTTTCTTTTTTTTTTAAAAACCAAATGCCTTCCAGGGTGAAGCACTTTTTAATTATGCAGAGAAGGAGGAGATCCATCCTGGCAGGTTTCTTGGGCTGCAGGGAGCTGCTGGGCCTCAGACAGAAAATGGGCCCATGTATGGTTATAGTCAGAACGTGTCGCTGAGTGGCAGCGAGGAAGGAGAGTGGGCTTTGGAGAGCTGACTGATCTCCGTGCTCTAGCAGAGGAATCAAAACTGAATATGGACTGTGCCCTAGTTAGACTTATTCTAACTACCCAAAGCTGTGTGTCACTTCATGCAGTTTGGGCTGCAGCCTGGGTTCTGCTTCGGGGGTGTTGTGTGTATACTTTTTACTGTATATTTTTAAAAGAGCACCCAGTTCTGAGGAATCTATTCCCAACTAAGGCACACAAGCACAAGAAAGGTCAGAGAGAGGCATCTCTGGCTTTGGTAAATAAACAAATCTCTTCTGTGTGGCTGGGATGTTGTATTAATAGCAGTAGATTTGGTTTCGCATTGTGGAGCTCCTCCTGTTTCATTGCTATTGAAGATAAGAGAACACAAAATGTTCTGTCACCCTCCCTATGAGAAAACAAGCCAACAGGCAGAGACTATTATATTTAAAGATATTACTGAGGCAAAGACTCAGAGCACACAAACACCCAGGTTTATATTCAGTAACTACTGGATACCATCACTGGCACACCAGTAACTCAGCCTTAGTTAATGCCTCGCATGAAAGAGTTTGCAAGACAAAGTCACTGCATGAGAAATAAACTAAAAATAAGGGTTGAGCCTTAAGCAGATGGAAGGGCTGAGCCTTAATTTTTCCCTTTTGCATTTTTCTTAGTGATTCAGTTGCAGCAAAAAATTTAACAGGTCTTTTGTGCTTCTTAACATGTGCACCCTCCAGGCTGCTGCAGTCAGCTTTACTTCAGCTGGTAACCTGGAGTTGTTCCTCCATCACAGGACACCAGGATTGAAGAAGTTTTTTCTAAGCAGTTCCTCAAAGGAAGACTTCTTGTGAAATTGTAAAACCCCCTAACTTGGCAGCAAGCATGTGTTAAATAAATTACCAGAGCTGTACCCTAGAGCTTCCCTGGACGAGTTCTTTGGGAATAATTAATTCTGAAGTTTCACATGCAGAATATTTTACTTGGGAATATGCACCTCCTGGAAGGCAGACTTAGCCTAGTGGGTAAGAAGTGTGATAGGAAGAAATGAAGAATTGATCCTTACCTAGTTGACATATATGACACAAACCATTGCTTCTCTAGCTCTGGTCACTGTTACATGAGTTAATCCATGCTCAGGGTGTACTTCTTGTCCTTAGTGACATCGTTGCTCCAGTTGGGCACCAGTCCAAGAAGGAGACAGTTTGCTCCTCTGCAAATAAGCATCTTCTGTTGGAGAGCAGATTGCTCGAGATAAGTAAAAATAAACACAAACCAAATCAGATAATTCTCCTCTCAACAGTATTTTTCCTTGTCCTTGAAATGTCCTCAGCTACAGGTTTATTTGTTTCCCTGATGCTCAGGTAGAGTCTGTTCAAGGGGAGTTATTCTGCATGCAGGAGGCGTTCTGGAAAACTGCACCTCTACATAGGATTCATAAACAAACCAAATGACTCAACAGAAAGAAGTTACATGCAGTGAGATTTTTTCCTCCGGGGGTATTTTTAGAGAAAAAAAATAAAAATATTGGCAGAAGAGAGACACTGAAATCACCAAAATTGTTCTCTCTCCAGTCTGACCAGTCTGGAATTTAATTTATGTGTTTGTTGTGGCCCCTTGGTAGCAGTCCACCTTTCTGTGTCGTGGCAAAAGCAATCTCAGCTGAGGTTAAGATGCTGCTTACATGTGTTTATAAGTGAATATCACTTCCCATCTGCTGCACTCATTGCATTTTACATAAAAAAGGGATTAATTATTTCTTTTAGATCAGCACATATGCAAATTCCTCTAAAAAATTCAAAAGAAATTCTGGGCAGAGACAATGGACTTCTTTGACAGCTACTGATGAGTCTTTAAGACGATTATAAATGTTCAGAGAAAGTAACAATTTTTGTAGTTAGGAATAAAAAAAAGGTAATTGTTCCATATTGTAGCTTCCTTACCATTTGAGAACAACGCCAAATTTAATTCTGCCATCACAGGAATTTTTGGCTGAGTTACATGTGAGAAAAGATTTCCATTTTGAGCATGAAATTTCTTTTAACTGTGATTTCTGATACAACATATGCCATAGAAATGAGGAAAAAAATCCCTGCAATTTGTCTGAGGGCCTTCTGATCCTTCAGAAGGATTCTGTGTGCCTCGGTGTGTGAGTGCTTGAAAGGGTTTAATCCAGATGGTTTTGGAAAGGAATGAGTTTTATTCCTACCTGATACCAATAAGAAGTTCTTTTTCAAACAGATTTAAGAGTCATAAGAGCTGTGCTGTGAATAAGGGATTCTATATAAAATTAAAATCTTTGCATGCAACATTTTTCATTTAATTACATCATAAGCTGCTAAAATTGAATTTTATTTTTTTTTAAGTGATATCGTTGTGGAATTTCCAGGCCACATGTAACCACTCAATTTATGTAATGACCACTGAAAAAATGGTGCTGACAACAGAGACAATCAATCTGAATTATCCCAAAAATATCATGTTATTGAAAGGTAGCAGATATTAAACACCCAATACATGAGAATAATAGAGAAATTAATTCTTTTATAACTTCAGTATTGATCCAGTTTTTTGGCGTTCTAAAAATGAATTTGTGTACAGGGTGTGTGCAGCTGAACTTTTGGGTAGTGATTTTGGCAGATTGATCCTGATAAGAAGATCTTCAATCTGTTTGAACAGCATCTGAATTTCCCTTCAAGGTGTAATAAAAGACAGCAAGCAGCCCCCAATTGCATGAGCAATAACATCATTGCTGTTCTGCTTGGCAAGGTCATAATCTGCTTCCTGATTATATGGAAATGGCAACAAATTGAGATACTTCAAGATGTCCAACAACATTATTTTAGTGTTCCACGTGCCTGAAAAATTTCTCTTTTCTTTCAAGAATGAATCCTGTTCCCTGAAATGCAGCTGGAGAACGAGGGCAGCTCAGGCCACCCCAGACCTCAGGAGATTGATAGTGTTGGCAGCTGAGGATCTAATTATGGATTATTTGGGTCGGACTCTTTTATCCCAGGTAGGTGTGACTTGATTGACTCAAAAGAGGTTAGTTCATTCAGAGCACAGGGTGAATTAGAGCAGGAGTGAATTATTCCCCTAGAAATTGTCATCCTATTAATCTTAAGGAGAGTCTAACAATTTCTGTAAGCAGACATCTTGATTTTATGTGGCATTTTATGCATATCTTAATGCTATTGCACAAACTGCTGGCAGTGAGGTGTGTTATTATTACATTTGCATTAGTTATGTGTGTTTTTAATAAAGCTCAGGATGAAAGCATTTACTCAGAAAAATACTGTTAGGAATGTTTCCTTTACAACTTCTCTCTCTTCATTTTGCAAAGGCAGAGCCCAGACTGGCACAATCCTTAAACTGACCATAAACAAGACACATGGTGATGTAGGGTTTATTACATATTTTAACTTTTCATTGCTTAAGAGATTGAAAAGTATTATCTACTTGAATTACATAATAACCCATAACTGGATTGCAGTATTTTGGTGTTTTCCGCAGTTTCTTGCATAAGCATTTTTAAAATCTCCCTATTCCTGTATTACCTCATCTTACCTATCAATACACAGAACATGTAGAGTGTGTCTGGGAGTCATTGTGGCATTAAATAAAAGTCATGAAGTCAGTGTAAATGATGGGCACTAATTAGGGCAGTGTGATTTCCCTTTGTTTGTTCCAAAATCCTGTGGAGGAGCTCAGGAGGGATCTGTCCAAGACATGACATCAGGAAAGAGGCTCAGTCTGATTTATCCCATCGTGTAGGCGACACATTTCCAGAACTATATGTTCCACTTTAACAGATGCATACGTTCTCAGAGGGGAGGACAATGAGTGGATGCAGGAAAAAGCATTCCTTGGAAAATCAAAAGCCCAGGTGATCATTTTGTACCTTGGTATTTCATTTTCTGAGACTCATACGAAGGAGAGGAGCACGACCCTGCTGCCAGAGTAACCAGAAGTTATGAGTATTAATTTCCTGCCTTCCAGCACTGATTGCCTCGTAGGCATTTCTTAAGTTATAAAAATCTGTCTTGTTTTCTGCTGTTTAACTTTGTGATCGTTCAACATCCATTAGGGGAGAAGTTTTTGATGAAGGGAAGATTTCACCTTGGCTTGGGAGCTTTTTTAATAAAACAGTTGTTATTTTTCTAATTTGTCTTCATCTGTCCCTGAAGCACACTGAGGACAACAGGGACTGCAGACAGAGGTGCAGCTCTGCAAAGTTGTTTTCTTTGAGGGAGAAGGTAGTTTAGGGAGTTCCAGCCTCTTGTTCTCCGTGTCCCTTGCTCCCAGCTCCTCACCTGCAGCTCTCCACCCCTTCAGTTGTGCTCTCACAGTTGTTTTGTGGCCATAAACTGAACAACTGAGTTAATAATCATCTTTCACCAAGAGATTGTGATAAGCCTGACCGTGCAGTCCCACAGAGTTGTGCCAGCACCACTGAAAAAAACATTGTCACCATAATTCCGGGCTGGTTTAGACTGAGGTGCCACAGAGCAGGGCACTCCCACCTCTTCTCTGGGGTTTTCCTGACTATTCCATGGAATGTGTTGGTATGTGCCAAGGAACAGCTTCAGCTGAAAGCAGAGCTCTCACTGCCATTTTACTGGAGGGATTCTTGTTTTGAGGAAGCTTTGGCTGAAGTTCCACACACTCTAGGCAGCACCCTGCAATTTAAGAAGCTCCATCCAATTTTTATTTTGGCTTCCTTTTAGATTCCAGGTGCGAGTTATTGCTGGGTTTAATCTCCTGGAAACCCACATCCTCCTTGCATTCAGGGAGCAGCCACAGTGTGTGCAGTAAGAGGGCAGGCTTAACCCATCCTCACTTAATGTGTTCTTTTCCTGCAGCCAATAATCACCCCCAACTTAATTAGCTAATGTTGCGTTTGGGGATTCAATATTTATGCACCAGGGAAGCCACAGCATTGCAAACCTCTCTGCTGGTTGAATGCCCTTTTATAAAAACTGGATGTACCTATATGGATTGTTTCAAACAAAGATAAATTGCATTAGCACTGTGTGTTTGCAGGTGAAATTGACTCTGATGAAGCTGCTGTATCAAAGAAATTTCCTTTATTACGAAACTCCAGTATTCATGTCTCTCCTTGTGGGATGTAATTCTGGAAAGATTGCTGAGCCTGTGATGAGGAGTTCATCTGATTCTAAATCAACTAGTCAGTAACAGGCTGTACTTCTTGTAAAGAGAACATATCTATCAATGCATTTTGAATTGGTTTTAATTTTTTGTATTGACTAAAGAACCTGGGTTTGGTACTTTGTTCCCCCAAAAGTCTAAATTTTCTCTTGAAAATCTTAATTTGGTATTATAAAGTTGTGGGGTTTTTTTAAACCTGACTTTTTTCTTTCTTCATGAAATTATGTGAATATTTAATTATCTTTTTTTTCTCTTGACACTGAATTTCTCATGGGGAAAATGTTTTTATTCCCCTGTGGTATATGCTTGTATCAACAAAAGTTTTTGTTTAAGGCCAGATTTATCAGACTAAATAGGAGCTTTCACCATTGACTGGGTTATTCATTAACTGAGGTTACCCTGGAGCTGTTCTCATATGTAAAAGCAAGATTTAGTGCTGAGTGATAAATCTGCTGCTCTTCTATTTGAGGGCTAATCCAGCCAATTCCAGCACACTGAGGAGGAGAAAGACAAGCAGAAGCAGCAGCTTTGTCCAGAGCTGCCTGGGGCAATAAACCAGAAACCCAAACTCTCCCATTCCTTGCCATGCTCCAAGCCAGCCAGTTTTTCTCTGGCAGCTCTTTCACATTCATGCATCTTTACAATTTTTGAAGACCACATTGAACAATATTCAAATAATATAATACAATATTAAAAATAGCTTCATTTCCTCTAATTTCCTCTAAGAAAAAAATAGAATTCTCAGTTATTTCGATGCCAGGTTATATAATTAATGTTTCAGCTACAGGACAAAGTAGACACTTGTTAAAAGCTGAAATGTACAAAGAACAAGCCCACAAATTCCAGGCTGTATTCTGGTTTGAAGTGAGACCCAACCTTGTGTGCACACATGCACACAGGGCTTCTCCTGATCTTATCTCTCTGGCATTATGAAAGAATCTCAGGATAGGAGAAAAATCTCACATTTCATTTTGTTGACTCCATTAGCTCCACGAAGGAGTTGTGATGCTTTTTATGTTTGAAATTCCTCATTGCAATATAATTAAAAGCTCCTTCAGGAACTGAGCTTTGTCCCTGTCTGTATCGTATTTGTTTATTTGTATCTGCTCTGACCTTTCCATGACACTTTTCAATAAGTTCTAACATCTCAAAAGATGAGATTTCACTCCTGAATTGCTTTTCAGCAGTGGCAGGGTCAGCTGAGGATACTCCCAAGTGAGGACACTGACTCGTGCGCTGGGAAATTTGGTGACGTTGGAGATGTCATTCCTTTGTGCTCCAACAATCCAGAGCTCGGGCTGGGACGGGGGCTTGGGGACTTGAGCAACAATATTGAGGATCAGACTGAGGAGCTTTCACAGGGACATCAGGTTGGGAATCCTGGGCATGCCCTGAGACCACAGCCCAGACACAGGGACTGATTCCTACTTTTGCTTCTGTTCCATTCCAGAGTGGGGTTTGTTCATCCAGAAAATAACATTATTGCAGCACCTCATTGATCTGGCTGTGTGGCCAACAGAATTTACTAGAGTTGATTGTCAATTGTTTTGAGATTCCCTGGTGGGAGTTGTTGCACCAAAT
This sequence comes from Bombycilla garrulus, assembly GCA_013400315.1. Taxonomy (NCBI): domain Eukaryota; kingdom Metazoa; phylum Chordata; class Aves; order Passeriformes; family Bombycillidae; genus Bombycilla; species Bombycilla garrulus. Next base: position 42,693 of record VXBU01013720.1, on the reverse strand, counting down.
ACTTCATTTTAACCTGATCTGTGGATGTGCCAGTGTAGTCACACGGATTCACAGGATCAGAGTCTCTTCTATTAAGCTGTCCACAAATACTTTGCATGACAATGCCATAAAATCAGGGAACTGGATATTCTGGAGTTAGAACTTGAGCCATCAGTCACAGTCAGAGTGTAACAGAGCTATAAAAGTGTGCATTGACACGGAGTGTGATCAAATTAATATAAACAATATACTCCCAAGCATATGCCACTTATCCCAGATAGATCCCACTGGCATGCCTAGATTTAGCTTCCACGTTATTCCTTGGATTTGATCATTAGGTAACACTGGACAACATTAATATTGAAGGGAGCAAATCTTGTACAGGATAAATGACGAGAACATTTACTCTCTCAGTTCTCCTTTTGTTTCCAGCAGTGAAACTGCATTATCATCGCCACAAACTAATCCCATTTTGTCCCTGAGTGCAGGAGGTCTGTAGCAGAGCAATACAAATGAATTAAAATATATTGATTGTATAGAAAATTAAGTGCAAACTATTTAACACATCCTAAGTGATTAGATGCAATAAAACCTTGCAGAGACGATGGCACAGCTGGCAGACCCAAGTCGGGAGAGAACAATTCAGGGAGAAAAGACTCCAGACCTTGGCTTTTCCACTGGGAGCCTGACAAACACCCTTTGTGCTGGAGGGAACAGCTGTCAGCCCCATCCCAGTCCCCATTTAGATTTTACATCAAGTTTCTGTGAGCTCTGCCTTGAAATCCCGTTTCCTAAGCAAAGGCAAAGGCCGTTTATTGGCACTGGTTCTAGAGGAGCAAAGGTGTTACATAAAGGGCTGCTGAGATTCTGGATTACACAATATTTTTAAGGGGCATGTGATACATCAGAGACTATTTATATATACATTTGAAAGTAACTGTTGATTTCCCAAACTAATTCTTATCCTAAACAGATCAACACCGCCAAGAAGGTACAGAAAAACAATTCTGCAGTAGCATAAAATTAAACTGTCTTGTTTGTGGGTACACGAAAGGATTAAAGAGTATAATTTTACTCTCTTGGACCAAATGAATTCCTAAATTGGAAAAGCAGCTCTGTCCAAGGTCGCCTCTGTTGTTTCCAAAAATATCTCGAAACAAACGCAAGAGGGGCACTTTGTTGGGTGTTATCTAGACATATATAGTTTCAATCAAATTCTTCAACAAGTGTCAGAATAAAAGTCAAACATTTGTCTGACACTGCCAAGTCACCGGCAAGTGAATCCCCTCAAAGGTTGAAAATAAATTTGATAACAGAATTAAGAATTATGGGATGTTTTCTTTAAAGAAAAAGCCACGTTAATTTGGGATTGAATTGTAAACACCTTTTAGACATTCCATGAAAGGGTTGTCTAATTCTTTCCACAACACTGGGTGAAGTGATACAAGGTTGTGTTCATGACCCCAGGAAAATATTTATAGTGCTTTTTCCAGTATATGAGTTCCCTCTTTCCCTCTCTTTGTGTTTTATGATCAACCTTCAATTAAACCAAGAAGCAGAAAAGAACCTTCATGGTGTGAGACTTTACAGTGGTGCCTTTCCCATCCAGATATTGACGTGCAGCGTAGTAAATAAAAACCACAGAGGAGCAGTAACACAACAGCAAGAGCCCACTGTGACAGCCTGCTTAGGAGCTGTGGGAGATGTTTTCTGAAGGAGATTTAATGTCAGGATAATTGACATTAAATTGTCAAGGAGAGATGTTTTCTGAAGGAGATTCAATCAGGATGAGGCTGGCACTGCCCAATTTCCCTCGCTGCCCCAGGAACATGAACAGGCTCCTCACTGCTGCCTGAGCCCACGTGAAGGGAAAAGCAAGGAGAGAAACCCTTAGGGCTAGAAGATGTAACTTGAATGTAAAATATTCGTGGAACAGGTTGTCTGTGGGTGACTTTCAGTGCTCTGATAGCTCTGTTTGCTTTTTAACGTGCTAGAAAAACACAGCAGGCTCCAAGCACGGAACGAGGGAGATGGGGACAGTGTTTTATAAATACTTTATAGAACCTCCAAGGTTTCAATGCTGCAGTCCACAAAAAGCTGCTTTGGGGCACTGCATCTTTTAAATAGCAGCAAAATGATAAGCAAAATGTACAATTTTAATATGATTTTCATTTTTAGTGTTTCCTTTTTTTAGAATCCCAAATTAATTAATCAGCCCTTTTTGCTCTCGGTAATTTTTCAGTAATGGCTCTAAAATTTCTGTGATAGCTGCAAAGAAATGTCTAAACCCTGCTTTACTCACCAGAAAATGCTGTGGTAGTGTAAACCAAGTAAACTGCTGAATTATTCATTCTTTATAACCTTTGAGTTTCACTGCTGTTTAAAAAAGAGTAATCCAGTTTCAAAAAAACAAACATTAACACCCCACAAATTTTAATTGCAGAGAATCTTAATGGGTTTTTTTCAATATGAACCAATTGTAAAATGTATAAAGAAATGGGGAGATTGGTTCCTTCATTATTTCCCTTACTTGGTCATTATTTGTATGTAATGTAAATCTTTATGGTTTTGTTGTTGTTGCTCCCAAAGAGCAAAGCATATTTCCTATTCCATTCCAGGAAAAATAAGTAGGGAGAGAGAAAGGAATTCATCTTTGATAGCTGGTAAATCCCATCTCCCATATTCCTGTCAACTGCAGTTTTCCTGGTATTAGCAAAAAGTGCAGGATTTGGCTTTATCCTATTTCAAGAGTAGACTTAATTAAGTGCTTATTGTATAAATGAGTGGGTTTAGAATTTGAGCAATTGCAGTAAAATTTAGAAGCTTAAAAATGACATCTTATTGTGCATTAAGAGACTGAACTGAAGCAGGAAAAAAGACATTGGCTTGAGGAGATCCATTTGCAGGAAAAGAACTCCAGCTCCTGGCTTTCAACAAAGGCTGGATGTGTGTATCCTAATTAGCAAAAACTGAGTTATTTCATTACTATGCAGAATGGAATGGCAAAAAAAGGCAAAAATACACTTTTTAATAATAAATACAATTAATGCCTTTAAATACAAGGTAAAGAATAGAATTTTAATCAAATTATAAACGCTCTAAATATTCAGCACTGGATTTGTGCAACAGCCTCTCCTAAATGTCTACTAAAAATCAAACCACTTTGCTCAAGACTTGTTATTTCCATTGTTTGTGCTGAGAAAATCTTCCACAAACATTTAATTTTTGTTATAAATTAGAACATGTCCAATGGAACATTGATTTATGTTGGCCGAGAGTCGTTATTTTAGATAATTACTGTTATTTGTATTTTCAGTGTGCTATAAATCTGATGATGGGCCCTTTAATTCCTGCTTGTTCTGTCAGGATGAAGAACGGAGCTAAATCCAGCAGACCTTGTTTTGGCAAAACTCCCACTGAAGCCGGGAGGGTTTGGTGAATGTAAGATTTGACTCCCAGTTCCTGCTGATTATTTAGGACACGTTTGCTCCCTCTGCAAATCCCCAGAGCTGCTCACCCAGGGTGACACCACCACGGGAATCTGGGAAATCAGTGCCAGGCAAGTGTGAAAAATGCCCTTTTCACCCAGTGCCCTTGGAATAACACACTGCCTCGGGAGTCTGGAGACTGCCCCTGCCGAACTGCTGCTGCAGAGACAGGCACTGAGAATTGGAGAGCCCGCTTTAAATCCTTGAAATGAGAGCTTAAAGAACTCTTTAAACGAGCTGGAAATAGGTCAGACTCTGATTGCTAGAAAACAACTCCCCACGTGGGTGTTGCCAGACAGGTGGGACCTTGTGATAAAGTTGTGGATTGGTGTGACAGTTCCTTACTGGAACGCTGGCACGGCCAGGAGAGCGTCAGTCCCGTTCGGTGCCCGGGAGCGAGGCTGATGAAGGGTTAACGGCGCTCCCTCGGCAGGAACCTCCTGCCGGGACCGATAACGCCGGGAACACGGGATTTGTTCTTTCCATGAGCTCTGGGCAAACGAGAGAGAACCCAGAGCTGCCCTTGTCCCAGACAGGGTGATGGAGAGGTGTCCCACGCCCCGCTGTGTCACAGCCTTTCTCCCAAGGGGACGCTTGCAGGTGACAGCACTGCAGTCCCCATGGCTGTACTCAGTCACCGTGTGGGACCCGGCGCCAGGCACTGCCAGCATTCAGGGGATTCAGGCCCTGGGCTGAGCCAGAGGGCTCTGCACCCATGGCTTTCTGGGGACAGTGACCAGGGAGTGAGCACACAGCTGCCTCTGGGCCACACAAACCAAACCACTGATCNAGCTGCCTCTGGGCCACACAAACCAACCCACTGATCCGAGGTGCAGCTCAGATCTGCACTGGCAGCTGCTGAACCACAGCTGCCTCTGGGACAAATAAACCAAACTACTGATCAAGGTGCAGCTCCTGCACTGGCAGTTGCTGAACCACAGCTGCCTCTGGGACACATAAACCAAACCACTGATCCAAGGTGCAGCTCTAACCTGCACTGGCAGCTGCTGAACCACAGCTGCCTCTGGGACAAATAAACCAAACTACTGATCAAGGTGCAGCTCCTGCACTGGCAGTTGCTGAACCACAGCTGCCTCTGGGACACATAAACCAAACCACTGATCCAAGGTGCAGCTCTAACCTGCACTGGCAGCTGCTGAACCACAGCTGCCTCTGGGCCACACACAAACCAAAACACTGATCCGAGGTGCAGCTCCTGCACTGGCAGCTGCTGAACCACAGCTGCCTCTGGGACACAGACAAAGCACTGATCCAAGGTGCAGCTCAGATCTGCCCTGGCAGCTGCTGAACCCCAGCTGCCTCTGGGCCACAGACAAAGCACTGATCCAAGGTGCAGCTCAGATCTGCCCTGGCAGCTGCTGAACCCCAGCTGCCTCTGGGACACATAAACCAAACCACTGATCCGAGGTGCAGCTCCTGCACTGGCAGCTGCTGAAGCAGCAAGGCACTGCAGAACAGATCCCATATTGATTCCACTGGTAGTACATTGTCCAGGGAGATCTCCAGGCACTGCTGAACACCTCTGCTGCAGCGTGTTCTGGAACTGAGAGCAGAATCACAATGAAGGGATGTCTTGTCAAGAAAGCTCTGGAAATTGGGATATATAAACACAACAGCCTAACCTTCATGACTGTAGGCACCTTTGGGACNAGCCACAGCTGCCTCTGGGCTACACACAAAGCACTGATCTGAGGTGCAGCTCCTGCACTGGCAGCTGCTGAAGCAGCAAGGCACTGCAGAACAGATCCCATATTGATTCCACTGGTAGTACATTGTCCAGGGAGATCTCCAGGCACTGCTGAACACCTCTGCTGCAGCGTGTTCTGGAACTGAGAGCAGCATCACAATGAAGGGATGTCTTGTCAAGAAAGCTCTGGAAATTGGGATATATAAACACAACAGCCTAACCTTCATGACTGTAGGCACCTTTGGGACATCCTCAGGAGTAATCTCCATGAAAGAGATGAAAATAAGCAATCCTAGATTTGGGTAGCAAAGGAAGCTTTATAACAATTGTTTTAGTTATTATAGTTCAAATGGGAGTAAGATGGTGCCTCTAATATAAACCAAATTATCTGATACCCAGATGGTAAATGGCCGCTCCCATCAAACAGTGGATGTGCTGCTGTCTCATGCCTGTTTCTGATGCCTGGAACTATTTCATCTCTCAGGTCCATGTAGATCTTGCTGAAGCTCCAAGGACAGCTGAAATCAACGTCACAAATTCCCCAAAGCTGCAGAATATTACAGTAGTTTTATAGCTGGGATGCCTCCTCATCCAGTTCTGGATAGAGATAAGGAGAATCCTTTGGAAACAAAGTGAGCTGCTATTCATGTGACTGCTCAGATGAATGTTCCAGCTGGGACAAATTTGGTAAGTGCTGCTGCCCCAAATTTACCTTTTTCTTTTTTTATTATTTTTTATTTTTTTTAACTTGGACCTTCCCAGGAGAAATTCAAGTATTTTGTCACATGAGATATTTAATCTTATTAACCAGCCAGGCTATTAATAATAACGAAGTAAAAAAGCTAGAAGTTAGCTTTTTGTTGCAAGATAGGAAGGTAAAACTTCTGACAAAATCCTGTGAAATTCCAGGATTTTTGAATGCTCCCATCAAATCCTGCACTAGGTGGAAAAGCCAGTGAACAGAATCCATTAAAGCTGCATTTATTAAATGTCCACTTGTATAAAAAGCTAAAAATAGTGTTTGAGTTTTTCCAATTTTCCTTTGATAACAGTTATTATGATTTTCTGCTTCATCTCAGAAAGTCATTTTGCTCCTGCTGCTGCAGTGTATAATCTGTGTGCCCTTTCTTGGTGCAGCACAAATGACAGAGCACTAATCAGATCAGAACAACAATCACGTCATCTTTGAGTAACTAGCAATAAACTGTTTTTATAAGGGAGAAAGATGAACTATTTTTAGGGTAACTGAACAGAAAACCAGAAAATTATTGTACTCAGTCTTACTCTACATCATTGCTGTGAATTTCCAAGGCATTGCTTTTTCCTGGGCGGCAGGCTAATCCCTGTCATACATCTTAGTGTAAATGGTCCAGTCAAATAGGATTTCTGAGGTTTGGTTAAAAGTTCTGACTTCAAGTCTATGAAATCCCCTTTCTCCCTGCCCTGTGTAGTGACTCTCAACCACAGGCTGATTCCTAAGTAACCTAAATGTCCATTTTTGGTGATTATCCCACGTTTTCAGCATGTCTCATATCTCCTCGTCTGTGTTATTTTACTATTGCTGTCAAGCCTTCAGCAAACGCCTCCGTGGGAAGTCCAGCAACGGGACTGCTGTGGTGTGGGAATGATGGCCCAGGGCAGGAGGCACAAAGCCTCACTCCAGGTGTCTCTGGGGATGGCTGTGCCCACCCCACACAGCCTGGCCTTTGCTGAGCTTCTCCTGCCAGAGATTCCCTCCCTGCCTCCCTAAATCCTGCAGCCATCGGCTCCTGGAGGCAGGGGGTGCTGGCACAGCTCTGCCTGTGCCTGTGCCTTCCTTCCACCCTGAGCCAGGGGCGCCCTGCTCTGCTCCCTGCTCTGGGGAGGGGCAGTGTGCAGCTCTTGGGAAAAACTGTCTCCAGTTATCTGGCAGCACGGGAGGGCTGGCATGAGGATGTCCTGCATCTCTGGGTCTCACCCTGTGGAAACTTCTCAAATAAATGGCATTAAATAACCCATTTTTCCTGTGGCCCATCCACCAACAATTTCCTTCTTTCACCTAAAAAATGTAAAAAAGAAGAATACCATACAGTCAAAATGTAGTTTTGCCAGTTTTTATTTTAGTCCTGTTAACAAATATATTTAATGCAAAGGCAAACCAGGAGCTCTATAATTACCATACTCTCTGGATATAGAAACCAGCAGAAGATCCCATAGTTAGGTAGCAAAGAAAGCAAAATTACTTTTTTTATATCCTGAAAAAAAGACATTCTACTTCAGGCAGGAAAAACTATAAAAAACCCCACCAACCTATCTAGGAATCCAATAAGCCAAAGGAGAACAGCAGGAGTTTGGTCCCACAGAATTATCTCTGTGCTGCTGATCTGTGACGGGGGCCAGGAGCTGCTCCTCGGGAATGGTGAGGTGTGAGGGACACTCTGAGTCCTCACCTCCATCCCTGTGCCCTGGCTCAGCCCTGGGGCACCTCTGAGAGCAGGCACAGCTGCCTGAGGCCCCCAGCTCAGGGCTGCACTCCAGGGCAGATGCAGGAACCCCTGGGCCATATCTACATCCATGGATAACCTCCAGCCCTGGGATGACCTTCTTGGGGTGTGTAATCCCTCTGGAATTGCACTGTGCAGACAAAACAGCTCAAAACTCCTCCCTGGGGAAAACTTCAGCCAAGCTCCCTTTACATTTTCACACCAGCAACTCAGGAAATATAAAGGAGGTAAATGTGCAAGAAAAAAACAACAGCAAAAGATAATGGAAAAAGCTCAGAATGCAAGTGATTGTTCTCCAGGCAATCAGCTGAGCTCAACTGTGCAAGGAAAGAATGACCAGGAGTGCTGGGGCCAGGCCGAGAGCTCCTGCTGCCACACTGGGTGAGTAAGGACAATAGGGACAGCAGGGCCAAGCCAGGAGGGTCACAATTACACAATATCAAATCACAGCCCTGCAAAAATGTAACCTTATCGATAGAGAATGAGAGGCAGAGCAATTACATGAGTTTTCTGTGACCCTACAGAGGGATTTGTTTCCCTTTGATCTCCCTACGGATGCGTGCCTCATAAAACACGGATTTACGAGCAGCTTCACCCCAGTGCAGCCCTCCCAACAGCTCCCAACCACGGCACACTGTCACTGAGATGTGGAGCAAAACCTTCCACAGGGGTTCTCTGCTCTCTCTGTTTATGTATCAAAACCAAACCATGTACAAGAATTGTACAAGTGATGAAAGCAACAGTATTTAACAAGAATCTTCCTACTTCATGTGGGTATCAGGAGGAAGGATTCATAACACAAGCCTATCTTTACCTCCTTCCTGAATGATCTGACCAATAGCTGCTTGATTTTGTTGTTTCAGAAAACATTCTCTCTTACATTCCATTAATTGCTCGAAGTCCTGCCACATTTTCATTTGCTTCATATTTGGCCCGTGACTTTCCCGTACAACTTTCTGTTTCTCTCGCAGTTTCTGTTAAAATACAAAACTATCAGATTTCTGCAACAGCTCTACATCATAGAGTTTCTCACATAAGCAGCTTGGAATGACAGAGATTTTTATGTGCTATGGAAATATTGTTTTGTTCACGTTGATAACACTCCCTGCAAGTGCTAAAGGCATTAACACCTGGGACTTGGATCTTTGCATGGATTGACAACTATTTCTATGGTTTTGAACTGTCTAAATATTGGTCTTATCTATTTGAGAACTTATGCTAAAAATCTGACATCATTTCCATGCAGAGCTCTTACAGTATCAAGGTGCAACCTGCAATGGATCCATATCATGATACCCTAATATGAAACCAACGGTTTACAGTTAAATCCCCTCCTGATTTTTAATAGAGGCAGCCTAAACCTGTAAAAATCACTCAGACTGACTAAGAAAAGGAAATTAATAAAAGCTGTTTGGTGTGACTTGCTAAGCCCAGCCTCGTCCCTGCTGATCTGAGCTTCAGACAAGATTAAAACTGGACAACTGCTTTTGTCTGACACCGCTGATCCCTGGCCTTTAGCAGCAGTGATAAGGGTGACAGGCTCAGAATTTATTGTCTTCAACAGGTTGCTTTATATACAGCAGAAAATCTGAGCTGGCACAGTTTGCTGTGCCCCTCTTCCAGGGTCTTATCCAAATGGTTTTCAGGGAATGTGCTGTCACATTGAGCTGTTTGCCTATCCCTTACAGCAGCTCATGCTATTCCCTGCAAGAAATCAAGCCCTGAGGAGGGAGCAGGATCCTTTCCAGGGTATTAATTACCAATGCCAGCAGTGATGGAATTTTCTTTGTAGGCTGCACAATGCTTTTTATAAAAGACTGACCACAGGCTTTGGGAATAAGCCCCACAAAAATAAGAACTGTACAATGGCTGTACAAGGGAAAAGCCTCGTTCTTACCTTCCCAAGGTTTTCTTGTTCAAGGATTATTCGTGTATACTGTTCTCTAAAGGAAACATAAAATGATTTTATCATGATTTGGTTCTGTGTAACAGGACAGAATAATGATACAAACAGGAAAACTGATGGAAGTATTGGGAGGTTCATAAATGAGACAGAAGAGGAAACACAAAAAAACCTTTTTGTCGTTGGACATCACATCCCTTGATCTGAAGGATCAGATCTCCTTGTCTCAGCTGTGCAGCTGGGAAAGGTGACACTGGCTAAGGTCTTTTACATTTTTGAAGCAGGCATGGTCACTGCTCCTTCCAGCTTGAGGACAAACAGCAAGACCATGCAGATGAGATACTCCTGATCCTTTTTGTAATTAATTTATCCCGGTGACATCCCGAGGGGACCCACAGTCTCACTCGTATGAGTGTCAGGGTTTACAGACCCACAGTCCTTAATGGCTGTGAATGCAGCATTGGAATGAGTGGGAGAGTCCAGGAATGAGGAGGAATGGCATTTCAGCCCAGGCCTGACAAGTGCAGTGAGTGCAGTGGCAGTTCTGCACGTTCCTCTCGCAGAAAACAGCCCTCACGTGTGTTAATGCTGCCATCCTGCATGGATAGTCCTGGCTGGCCACCTCTGTCTGTACCAAGTGGCCACATCACTGTGCCACACCCAAAGCTGACACGTGAGCCCTGACAGTAAAATATGCAAACTACAACAGCACCGTCCACAGACAGCACAGGGACTTACCTTTGGCTTTTCTGAAATGTGACAATAGAAGAAAAAAACTGCACTGAGTCACTTGGAAAAAAAAAATCTGTTCTGTTTTGTCTGTAATTATGACATTTTTCTGTTGTGAGACTCAGCTAGTGGAATTCAAAATAACCCAGCTCCTTTAAAGAGCTTTCCAAAGTGCTCAGGGTAGATGACCTCCAAGTACAGAATTCCTGATTTCCAGAAAGAAATCTCAGCCTTTATGATTTCAGAGCCTGAAGGTTTGCTGGAGTTTGAGAGCAGCTGTGTGCACCCAAAGCACCGTGTTCCTTATTGTTCCCTTTCTCCCAAGTACTCCAGGGCTTTGACTGGTGCTGCCTCCACAGGGATGGAGCTGGATCACTTTAGGATCTCCTGCTCTTGGACAGTTCCAGCCAGAACAGATCAGAGCTGTGCTGAGGCTGCTCCAGGTGCTGTGCTGTCCCACTGATCCCAGCAATCCTCACCCAACTGGAGGTGAGGCTGAAGCTGCTTCTTTGCCCTGGCACACAGCACTTGTTCTCACACATTTGGCCTCCAGAACACCCTCTTTTCTTTTTTTTTTAAGTCGAATTTTCAAAGTAATCATCAGAAGGTTTTATGTCTTTCCTAGTAAGTTTTTCTTTACTATTTATAATGATGACTGGAAAGAATGTAACTTAATAACTTTGTTAAAAAAACCCCACAGCTTCTATTTTTAGAAAAGAAAATTAACTTTTCACATTCCTAACAAGTGACTCCACGGAACAGAGAGTTTATATTCAATAAAGAGGGTCTGAATTCAGACATTTTTTGTTCAATACGTTGTTAGGAAAGTGCAATTCTATTTATGGTTCATTTTTACTCCGTTTACATTCCAGCACTTGCTGAAAAAATACATTCAGGTTCTAAAGGGATGTCTAGAGAAAAATACAATCGTCTCATTTCATATTTTGCTGAGATCTGTCTATTGAGCTTTGCTGTAACTCACTGAAATGAGACAGCTCTGTGACCTCTTAGAGAGGTCAGGACTGTGGCTGGTCGCTGTGAGGGGATAATTTCCACAGCTGGGAAGTGAAACGGGGACAGCAGAGAGGGGTAACAGCCTGTTCACATTCCCTCACCATACCTGGGATTGCATGGCTGGGCTCGTGCTCTGTTCCAGGCTCTGAGGGCTGCTCTGTGTGAATCCCCACGTCCTGGATGTTCAAACTGACATCTGAACCAACCTGAGCTCCCCCTGTCTGACCCTGCCACCTCAGCTGCTCCTCATCTTCATGAATATTCACATCAGCACTACGATTTTATCTCTTCAGCCTTCTGCTTAATTGTGCTGTTTCGTCCTCCTTCATTAGATAAATTTATTTCCTACAGCCTTTCATTATTCTGTGAGATGGAGCAAGAGCTCTCTCAGCCTCCATCACCTTCTCTCTCCTCGTCCTTCTCTTCTCCCTGCCAGCATTCACAATTTTGATTCTTTGCTTACTCCTACTTTTCTACACTCTTTCCTCGGTGTTTGAGCCTTCCCAAGCCTCACATCCTTGCAGAAGATCTCTGGGATTTACTCTGGTCCTTCCCTTCTGGTGATCTCTGCCTCCTGTTCTGGAGATGCAGCTCCACTGGTACCACAGCAAAGAGCTTCAGGAAGGATCTGATGGGTTCTCCTGAGAGAATCCCTGGAGTTTTCTCACTGTCTGACATATTTCCCTGTCAATGGCCATAAAACTGAGCAAACACAAATATTGAAACCGTTTTGATAAATGTTTTTGTGACTGGGAAATACTGTGGTGGGAAAGCAAAGACCACCTTGTAAAACTGCTGATACCAGCCGGATTATTTTGTTGACAAAAAGGATCTAAGATTTACTTTTCTGGAAAACAGAAATTCTACTTCATGCAATATTCTAAAACTTAAAAAAACCTAATTATGAAGAATAAGCCCTGGGTATTTCGACATTTTTACCAGCTGGAAATTAAAAATGTTTTGGATTTTTCTGATGCCTAATTTTGAAACAGTTTGTTGACTGTTGGCTGAATTTTGTTTCAGCTTTTATGGTACATTAGAAGATTGAACATACACAAAATTTTCAACACGATACTTTAACAAAAATATTTAGTTAAGTTACACTTAGTTAAGTGTAAAAAATCTCTATGAAATGGTAACATTTAGACTTCTTAGCACAGATAATGAATCCGAAATATCTCATCCTCAGAAAACATTTCCATCTTTGGCAGGAAAAATTTCTATTTAAAATAGAAAACTACACCAAAAATAATCAGCAGCTCAATTTATAGTATTTCCTGTTTCTCTCCCTGTCAGTCAAAGGCAAGGGGTCCTGAAAAGAGTCATGGGATGGAGGAAGTGGCTTTTTACTGGAGTCAGTGAAGCTGAGGGTAAGGATGGAGGTTCTTGGGATGGTGCAGAACATCCTCAGAGTGTGGGGCTGCCAGTTAAGGCCTATCTGGGCTGAGAATCTCCAATGGGAAGGACAAATCTCCTGCTATGTCTGAGAGAACTTGTACATTTACAGCGGTATAGGCTGGAATCCGAGATGCTTATTTTTAGATTATTCTAGTGTTTCTAAATTTACCAGGTGAACTCCTCCGGCCCAAATGCCAATGAGAAAATTCCTGACTTCAGCCTCAGTTTGTGAATCTCCTCCAAGCCACCCCAGGGGGAGAGAATCCTCCCAAGGGGGAGAGAATCCTCCCAAGGGGGGAGAGAATCCTCCCAAGGGGGAGAGAGAATCCTCCCA